>JAMXDD010000011.1:25989515-26075519 GCA_024733475.1 Syzygium grande
ATTCCAGGTGAATGGTGCTATCTCTTTTATGCATTTATAAACTCATGTTTTGAAAGTAATAAGAATTTGAGTATTGTACGAGTTACTAGAGCATATTTGTCGATAAAATTCTGGATCAGGTAATTACTACCAATTTGATATTTGAGAACGATTTGAGAAATTTGAGAATAGTTTTAAGAAAAATATTGTTAACGGATATATGTATATTATGTTGCAAACTAGTTTATGGAATGAGTTCTTAATGATTTGAGAAACGTTTTATAAACAACGTTACATATATATCGATTTATGAAGAATTTTGAAATGATGTAAGAAACATATTGTAAATTGCGTTCGGTTTGACGAGCAAAGTTGAGAAAGATTATGCGTTTTTGTTTTGTGAAATTAGTTGGTGATGTTGATTGTGAATTACTTAGATTTATTATGGATTTGATATTGTGGATTATTGGAAGATGAATATTTGGTGCTCAATATCGCTGTGAGCCCATTGAGAGGCTTGTGCGATGCGTGTCGCACACTAATCTAGAATATTCTTGTGGGTGGAACCACCGACTTATAGTAGGTGAAAACCTTACCAAGGGGATATCTTGGTCGCCTTATTATAGGACGAAATACGCGATCATGGTTTGATATTGGGCAATAGATTGGTCGATGGATAGACCATCGATGTGTTTTATGCTGTGCCAAGATAAATCCTTGAAAGCGATGGCAGTGTGGCTGCGGCTTAAAAAGGATAATATCTGGTCGGGTTTAGGGATGGCAGTGCGGCCGCGCCTACCCCGAATGAACCCTTTTATGATGAGATTAATCAATGGAATAAACCCTTGATAGGTGAGTTATTGAGATTGGTTAATGGATTGAACCAACGACGTGTGATTTGATGAAATTAATCAATGGACTTGACCATTGATAATTGAATTGTAATGGTGTATCAAATGAATGTTTTCTAGTTTGTATAGAGTTTTGTAAAAAGGAAAGATAACTCATATTTGATATAATATGTATATGATATTGTGGGTTTAAATTATGAGTTTTCGATATTTTTATATATGCATAATGGTTGCTCGATCTGCTTAGAAAAGATATGTATTACTTATCGAGCTGTCGTTGCTCACTCCCCCTCTTTTCCAATCTTTCAGGTTCTTTGTTTAGCAGCCAATGGAGCGAGAGCGATGTCATGGGTACTTTTTTGCGTGATTTGAGGCTGCGTCCTTCAGGTGAAAGGACAGCCAGATTATCCCCATCCTGGTAGATTTCGAGGTGTGACAACAACTATAGCTCGATTAGTCATCTTTCAACTCGATTATGTCATCGTTCTTATTTGCTCTTTTGAGAAGACAATACTCCTTTTCTAAAGCTTGGTTTATAAAGTACTTGTATTTGCAGTTTTCCATACTGAAATCATTTGTAAATGAGTATCAGTATAGCCTCGTAAAGCTGTTAGGACATTGTATGGACATCGAACGGCAAAGGGTATTCCTTAAGAATTGCTTAAGCATGGAACGTATCGGCACTCTTGGCCTACTTTTGGGCACTGAGCTGGTGCCCCAAATGTCGAATATTCTTGCATGCTCACCATGATTATTTCTGGACAGTAGCCATGAGTCAGTGCCCTTCGTTTTAGTAAAAAGCTTGTCATGGTTTTGTTATGGCACATTGATGATGTCCAGAGCAATTTGAATTTCTTTAAATGATTTTTTTTCTTCTTTTTTGGTCTCGAATGTAGGGCAAGCACTCTGATGTACTTAGTACTTGTTCCATTAATTTCTAGCCACTGGTGGATTGGACGCGTAGAAAAAATCTTATTACCACAAGTGCCGTATCTTCTGTCAATGAAATTAGAGGGCCTTATGACATCCTGGTGGATTGGACACACCCTGGACAAAAGATCAGTGTTAAGATTTGAGAAGTGCCGAGGCATATTTTGGTATATTTGTCGCGACCTAAAATTTCTCTTAGGCTAATGGATCATTAGGACTAAACCTAACTCGGGCCCTCCAAGCCCTACCAATTCGCAACTTAGGATTTAAGTTCTTAACGTGCAAATGTTTTCATGTTCGGAGTCGCCACTAATCTATTTGTGGTAGGTCGATTAGAAACCTAAATAAAACATAGGGAGATATGTTTTATTCCTACGAACCAGAGATTCTAAGCTCGGGGACTTGGTTACGCTAGATCTAATCTAACGCCCTTTCGGTACCTTTTCTTTTTAAAAAAATGTTTATGCATGCAGTCTGGATCCATTTTAACTTAGTCACTAGCATGTGAGGTGATCATGCGGGTGCGCAAACCACCAAAGTAACACCCAATAATCAAAACATTAAATAAATTGCAAGATTGGGAGAATTACTTACCTCGAAGCAACGTAAGCATCTGCGTTGTTAGTTAGAAAATCACATCAACAATCCTAATATGATTTCTAATTAACAAGCAATTCACTCAATATTTTTTAGGATTTTCACTTATTTAAATGAGAGCTAACCTATATGTAATGACATGCAAAAATTAACATGCGAGTAATGCAACCTAACATGCAAACTATATGTCATGCGACGACGTGACCTAATTCTAATGACGGACAAATGATTTATTTTTGGTATTTTCAAATGAAATTCGGAAAAAAAATGCCTAAATTAACATGCACTCTATTCTTAAAAAAAAAAATAATTCAATCTATCCTAAAGTGACTTCTTTTTGGTATTTTTATGAAAATTTGAAATTAAGAATTACCCTAAAATGAACCGTCAAGATCAGGATAATATCTAAATTAAACAAGAAAATAAATTACTCTATTTCCTAATTTAAATTAAAAAGTTATCCTATCGACTTATTCAAATAAAGTTATTCTAAACCTATGCGAAACATGCATCATTATCTTCTAATAAGATCAATTCAAATCCTAACTAATTTTTTTGGAATTTTCTTTTTAAAAAAATAAATCAAATAGATAGATAATCACCACGATCAAAACCAGTTCACGCAATCCGCAAGATTATTTAAATTCAGATAAGGTAAAGAAATCAAACTAGCGGTCACATCTATAGGGTTATAGATATCGACGGAAAGTTGATTGTTCAAATTTAGAAAGCAAATAAAATCTATTATCATATCCAAGTGATTATGGATAAGATAACGATTTTCCGTATCGCCGCGTATCGCACCTTAGGGATAAGGTCGGATAGTCGTCCAGATACGTTGCTAAATTAGGCAAAATTCCTAATTTTAAGTGTCTCAAATATTTGCGGATATTGCATGCATTATCCCTGATATCTAGCAATCCATCAAATATTCTCAGAATATTTAAAACACCTAAACTAGGAATTTAAAATAATCTAAAAAATTATTGGATATTGATCGTACCTAATTTGGCGGATATTTCCAAATTTGAATCATCGGGATTGCGGATCGGGACCGACGGCCGGCCGGTGGGTGCGGCGACGAGGACGATGGCGGCGGTGATGAGCAAGAACGGCCACTGATGCTCGGTGATGGCCTCTCAGTCAAGGAAGGACCAGCGGATGTTGCTCTCGGTGGTGATTCAGTTCGTGGTATGGGGATGTCGGAGACTCGCAAACGACGGTGATTGTGGGACTTGCGGCTACTAGTGGTGGATCAACTCAATGGTGTCTCAGCCAAAGCTTTCGCGGTGGCGCGGTGGTGTGGCTGGTTAGCAAAACTTACAAATCGTAGTCCAAGTTTAGTCGTTGGTTACGCAACAAAGAAACCAGCGGGATTTGCTGGATCGGTAAGTTTGTGGGACACCTGGAAAAGTTGCTGGAACCTAATGGTGAACATCGGCCTCGTGGCGCATCTGGACGGTAGCTTCGTGACTATGACACACCAAAGTGGCTGGACTTGCTGAGTGTCGTGATGGAGGTAGTGACTTTTGGCAGCGAAGTCTGCAAGTTTTCTCGGTGAAGGAGGTGGACACCGAGAGAGGAAGTCTTCGCTTGGGGCCTTCGTTGACCTGTAGAAAGAGACTGGATTTTTCCCCCCCTCTCTCTCTCTTCTCAATTGTTACTGTGTCTTCTCTATTGTCAAGAAGCCACCCACTGATCACGAATTTTTTCTCTGTAAGGTGCTCTCTCGGAATTGTGGCTAGCGTCCCCCTCACAATTCCTCATTGAATGTATTTATAGGCAAAGTTTAGGATTTTGCTTGCAATTACTTCCTATTTTGATTCAAAGAAAATATTGTAATATCTCTGTGATAATATCAATCCATTCAATTTGAATCGTGATAATATCAAGATTGACAAATCAATATTTTCCAACTAGACATTTTCCAATGAAAATTTTAGCTCTTATAATGTTCATGGGCTTGGCCAACAATTTTCTTGAACGCGGGCTTAGACCAATTTCATTAAGTTCAGAGCCGTTCACTCGAGTCCATCCACCGCCGGTCCAATGCAAATGCAACTAAATGAGCCTATGCAAATGCTTCTAATATCTACATGCATTTTAATATTTTTTTTAGAGACCAGGATCGATCCCTAATTTTTTATGCGAAAATTAACTAACTGGATCGCCAAAATTTAGGTGTCAACAACATTATGCTACAGATGAAAGAATCGTGGAGAATCTGGATTCAAATCCTCAAGAATAGTTATTTTTTGGTCTCTGATAATTTACCATATTGTGGAGATGTTTCGGAGTCTAGCCAAGTAAGGGAACATAGAAATAATGCAACCTTATGTGTAGAAGTACATTATTCAAAATGTGATGATTTTATGAAATTAAATGATGAACCAGAAAATGATGAGTCACGGGAGGGGGTTGCTGTGGAACCTCAGAGCTTTGTACAGGGAGACGCAGTAATTTCTTAGCCTAATTTGATTTTAATGTCATCAGGTACTAGCTATGCACCCTTTCCTACCTCGTCAGATTTAGATTACTTACAATGAAATGGCCGCACCACAGAGCCTTTGCTAGACAATTCTTACATTAGTTTATTAGGCATTTACGAGAGAGACAATCCTCCCTATCTACTTCATGTGAAGATTAACTAAACCAAGCTCAAGACCAAGACAAGATTAACTTCAAAAGAATGTTCAGTTACAAAAAGTTGTGCATTGTGATCATGAGTAGCCTTCTCCACAAGGAAGTACATTATCAATGGGGTACCGTGTCTGCATACATTATCTAGGCGTTTTCTCTTCTTTTTTCTGCTGGTTTAACTTCATACATAGGAAAATTTGACAATGATTGGTTATGCTCATGAATAGGAAATATGTAGAATGCGTAGAAAGACATGTATAATTGTGTATATATGAAGTAGAAATTAAATTCTCTCTTCTCTTTACTTTTTGTTAGAATCCCATATGATACAATTTATGAGTACTTGGTGCAAGGAATAGATACCGAATGAACCACTCATATCAGGGACCATTTAGAAATAATAATGCGAGCGTACAAACTTTCAAATGCACTCCAAAGTAAGTCATTCCTTAAAATTTTAAAATAATTACTCGTTTCACCTAATTAATTGGACTCAATTTTACTCAAAGACTTGAGTTGATGGTATCTTGGGTAAATGAGCAACTTAATTTTGATTCCAATAATGTGGAACTATTACATATAGAAAGTTTATGGAATCAATGCTAATTGTTGTAAAATCTCCAACAAGAGATAGCCCAGGTCTAAACTATCATTTATACGCAACCAGACCAAATTTAACCGAATAGCTAACTTTTATTAAAACGTATGTCCAATGTGGACTTCTTCCATTCCCATCACTACAGACCTTTGGTACTAGTATAGAAATCAAATTAACTACATCTGTCAAAATGGCAATAAATCTAATTCTTAATCCATATTTAATGGGCCAAGTTATTGTATAGGTTAATTATATTTAGTAAATAGGTCATAAATAAATTTAAAGTGGTATAACCTAAAATAATATGAATGTTAAATTGGTTCACAATTTAGTTAAACTTAATCCACCTCTGTGATTCTCAATTGACTTTCTCTCTCGCCCTCACTCGATCTCGCGCTTGCTTATTCCGCACTCTAATTTCAGTTTGAGTATGGATTTTTCTATATTGGGTTGAATATATAAATGTTTTAGCAATATGGGTCATATCGTGTATGAGTTACTAAATTTGTATCGTATGTAAATGGGTCAAAATGAGTTAAATGGGTCAATTTGAGTCGGATCATTTTCTATCCAACCCGATCCACCCGTTTGAAGGATCTTAACATGGGCTACATCTGATTTCTTCATTTATACATATATATTGGCAAGAAACTCTCTCTCTCTTTTGGACCCTGAGAAACGGGAATGCTCGTTACAGTTACCAAACTTAATCAATTTGCCGATAAATTACTGATGTATTTTACTGGCGGCTGCAATCGTTGGTCAACATTGTGGGGTTTATTAACGTTAACTAAGTAGAAGAGTCGTGATTTTTTACTTTTAAGATATCAATAATCTATGCGTAACTTTTAAGGTCACATTAATTGTTCTTGAGGAAGGGCAAATCAGAAGAAAAGAGAGCAGAAAAAGGGAAGAAAACAAATGTGATGAGGTGTCCACATCTCGAGGGACTTCTTATTTGTTTTACGTGGGACTTTTGTTTTGGCTGGTGATAGGAATACAGATGTTTTCCTCATTTTGTTAATGTGTTTCTAAGTCACAAGAAGAAACACACACACACCAAAGAACAAGCACGTGGTAGACACATTGAACTGTTCTTTTTGTATAATTATTTGAAGAAAAAAAAAAAATCAGGATCCCATCGACTATTGCTGCTCATTATATTACTCTAATTCCCCTTTCGAATCTCAAGGTTTGGTAAGCACCGATTGCGGGGCAACCATCTTTGCTTCCCCCACCGAATCTCAACGTTTCAACAGCATTGACTCCGGGTCAGCAACATGGCAGTCCTACCAAAAAAAAACAGCAACATGGCAGGGGGGGGATAAAGAAATATTGCTGATGGGGACCAATCTAAGTATAGAGGATAAATAAATCTAGTAATTCAGACAACTTACAATAACAAGGATAGAGATTTGACTGTCGTGTCACCGTTTCCACAACACATTAAACTATATAGTCATTGCTTATTCGCATTTAATTATTAAACTGGGGTGAATTTGGTCGCAAGTCACCGATGGAAGGTCCCTCTTAATATTTCTAATAGAAATCTTTTGATGTATCATTTTCATTGAAAGCTACGTACGACTTCTCGTTTCTCGAGTTGCCCATGCATAACCAAATAAATTTCCTCATGTGAATTTTTTTTTTTTTTTATGAATGAAATTGGCTAGTGCATATAACAAAATTAGCCTTTGGTGATGGTGCAGGGCAAGCGAAGGTGGCCAGTTCGAACATTTGTTGATAGCGGTGGTTCGTTCGGTGGTCATTGTAGATGATTCAAATGTTGCAAGAGAACTTTGGAGATACAAAAGTCCAACATGGAAACATTGTTTGTTAATCAATTATTTTTGGCCATGCCAAATGCTGAAAATGTGAGCCCAAACACATCCTCCTTCTATTAATCACTCCTCCTCCTCATAATTTACAGAATGGTTTTTCGTGGCCGATTCCTCTAGCGGAAAAAAAAGAAGTTAATTTCACTGTGTTTTGTAAAAAGAATAGCGCATGATCCGATTTTACTTTGATGCATTTGCTGACGAAGACCTAGCTGCAAGTCTTGGTCTTCTTGTATTGTAGCCACTAGCCACGACTCGGTCAACTATAAAGTGAAGAATATTCAAGATGAGAGCAATGCATGGGCGAACAAGCACCACATGGGGTCGGGTGTTACTCCCTATGGTCATAGTATTATCAACGGACGAAGAAATTGACTTTCGCTAATAATCGCCTGAATCCGAGTCGATCCTATAACAATGTATTGTCAAGCACACTTGGAGAGCGCAGTACAAGGGAGAGTTGGATATCAAGATACAAAATAATCAACTACCAATGAAATATACTGGCTAATAGCCATTAAGATGATGTCAAATCGTTGTATCGAGAGCTCATGAGATATTAATATAAGGCGGGCATGATTATCTTCCTCACCCTTCTCTCTTCCACAATCTCCACTCCTCGATCACAATGGCAAGATCCATTACAGCTTTCTCTTTTGCTTGCATTACTTCAGTACTAGCCCTTGTGGTTCAAGCCCAACAAAATCCAGGTATCTCTCTCTCTCTCTCCTGCAAACTTCTTCTCCCCTTTCTCCCAAACACAGCATGATAATTTGCTGTCTTGCGGTTTAAGCTTCGTACAATGTTGCTGTCCCCATCCATGACGTCAAGAAATATTGGCCATTTTATTGTACATAGCCATCCATTAGTTGTCACCTCCTAACGAAACAAAATGGTCTATCATTTACATTCATCCTCATTTGATCTCGCGTCAAGTGAATGATCAGATTTACTCATTCCAATGGTCCGACAAAAACACTATCATTCCATTTCATTGAGTTTTTCGTTTTTTTCCTCCAAACTTGCTAGGTTTTATCAACATCGATTGTGGGGCACCTAATGAATACCCTGACAATTATGTCCACGTAACGTACACAACGGATGAAGGGTTCATAGACTCCGGAAAGAACATGCAAGTATCCACGGAAGTCATATATGAATATAAGTTCCAGTATACGAGGAATTTAAGGAGTTTTCCCAACATAATGAGGAACCGTTATACTTTAAGGCCAGATCAAGGCAAGAACAATACTTATCTAATTAGGGCATCATTTTGGTATGGGAACTATGATGGGAAGAATCAGAGTCCTTCATTCGACCTATATATTGATGTTAATTATTGGGCCACAGTGAGCTCTTCGGCTTATTTCTCCGAGGAAATCATGTATGTGTCCCAGGCAGATGATATACAAGTATGTCTTGTGAACATTGGCAAAGGAGTGCCCTTCATTTCAGCATTGGAACTAAGAACCCTTGGTGATGACATCTATCAATTAGGATCTAGATTCTTGCAACTCAAGTGGCGGAACGACATCGGATTAAGCTTGAAGTCTAATATCAGGTAATCAATTGATTTTTGAAATACAAATGTATGGTAATCATATTAAATCGAAAGATTCGTTTTTTTTTTAGTGATTTTATCATTTTGCAAACTATTGAAGGCACACGAGTATCAAATTTAACCAATAAAATAAGGCCAACCAAATTGCTAACAAGACGTAAGTGTGAGAAAGACCAAAAGGGCCACTAAATTGGGATAAATAACATGTACACAAGACAAAATTGAAAAAAAAAAAAAAAGGCCATGAAAAATCAACAAATTACAAAACAAAAAGCACTTAAATAATCACGAAAGATAATTGAAAAAAAATAGATTTCTAAGATTATTAAAAAAATCAATAAATGATTTACAAAATGAAAAGAGAAACAGAATAGCCATTAGGTCCAGGAAAAAAATGGAGTGCAATTATTTGAAATATTGAAATATAATCCAAATCACACTTAGAATTTCACACACGCACGCACGCGCACACACACACACAAAACCTAAGTTAATCCATCATAACAAGAGAACTCATTGATTAATTTAAAAAAAAAAAACGTTGTTGCGAAAATATTAGTATGTTGGTGATTATTTTTAGCCTCGCTATAAAAATAAAATTTCATTAAGCTAATACGAATCATTTACTATAGTAAAAATTTGAAATTAGAATTGACAATAACATTGCAATTTATAAATGACCTTAGTGTTATAAAATATGGTTCATTTTTTTTTTCACAAAAGTTTTTGATATCAAATAAATGTAAGGTCATGTAGTGATTTTGAGTTGCATATAATTTTTTTAAAAAAATAAAACTCACCATCAGATGATGTGGTTGGGAAACAATTATTAAGGCAACATTGATAGATAAAATTTTATTTCCGAACTTTACTAAAACATTATAAAATTTAAATTTCTGTAATATGAGGAAATTCACTTATTATTGGTAGATTATCACTTCAACAATTGTAATTATATTCCGTACATATGTACTACTGGGCATGCTTGATTCTAATTTTTTTATTATTTAGTCACTTACTAATCTAATAAAGTAAGTTAGGGTAATTTGTACATGTATTGTCTCTTAATTCAAAAGAACTTTTTTCCATAACATGGGTTGCCAGCTACTTATTTTTGTAATGTTTAGCTTCTTTCAAGATCACATAATTTAAATGGATCACAATCGTTTTTTCTTCATCAAAATTTTATTAAGTATTTTCTATAGATAGATCTATAAATTAAAATTTTTATTTTATCTCCGCATATTTTGAATTTAAAATTTAAATGTTTTCTATCTTGTAAACAATCTTATAAAAATGTTCAAATATTGAAACTTTTTCCTCTTTCCATATAATTTCTTTAAATGGTGCCAATAATTTCTTTCTATTAGTTATTAATAATTCAAATATTTTATAATAAGATGATTTTACACAATATTATAAATGTCAATTTTGCATACACACGATAAGTGTTCATTTTGGCTAGTAAATATATGATAACAGTGTCTTTCTAAGAGTTCCCTTAAGGTTGATGCATAAGATTCCAATTTGTACGGGATTGATCATTCTTTTTGAAAAGAGTAATTTTCTTACACTCTCCACTCATTTTGCTACCTATTTATTGCTCTTGTCCCTCTACCTTCTTCTCTTTTTGTTATTTCTTTATTCTAATTATACCTCTTTTGTTTTACAGAAGTTTCCTAACTTAATGTTCACATAATACTCTATTACTATGCAAGTATGTTTACTAAATTAAAATACATAAATTAAGTGTTCTGAGACATAATAAAAATTTCAATTTGTAAGTAATTGATCATTTTTCTTAGTATGAATGCTTTTCGTGCACCCTCCACTCATTTTACTACCTATTTATCCCTCTTGCCTCTTTGGTCCTCTCTCTTCATTATTTCTTTTTAATTGTACCTCTTTTGTATCGAAGAAGTTTCCTACCTTAAAGTGACCATAATATTTTATATCATGTATACAAAAACGCTTACTGAATTGAAATACATAATTTACGTGTACTTTAGACATAGTAAGGACAAATGAAATATAGTAGGTCAAAACATCATTTGACTGTTTCCTTATATAAGTTACTCGAGATGATTAATGTTATGTGAACATTAGAATCTCATATTATTTATACATTAACCCAATACTCTTTTATGCTTGAATATCCATATAACTTTTTATTATAAAAATAAACAACAAACCGTGGAAAGCATGGATTACATCTAGTATAATAGAACTCGATGTCTACTTGTGAAGATAGAACTCGATGTGTGTATTAAAGAATGTTTCCAGAACACTTGTTAAAAGTTGTTTATGATACTTTGAAAATATAACTATTTCTATTCAAACTATTCTACTTTCTTGAAGTATGTTGTTTTTCAATTTTTAAAGCATGTCGGTATATGTTTTTACTAATTTTAGTGGTCTTAACTAGTGTTTAGGGGATACTTTTAACAATCTTTGAAGTTTGGTGGTAATACTCATTTGACGTAAAATACTTGATTAATATATATTGCTAATCTGAAGTTCTTATACTCCTTTTAGGAAACATTCCGACACTAGATAAGGTAGGTCCCAACTCAGTCCAAACCTTTTTAACTTGAAAAAAAGAAACACAACAAAACAAAAGATTCCATCTAGAAAATGCTTCAAACCTATAAAATATTTATTAAATTACATGAATTGAAATATATGAAACTGATGTGTCGGATGTATAGACAACGGGTTCCAAGTCCGTGGCAATTGACTTCTGTTATATATAGTAGCTAGTAATGGGTTGTATATAGTAGGTTCAACATTCCTTTTGCATATCCATATGAATTGGTATTTGCTAGTCGCTCAGTCAATTGCTTAATTGTTTGCTCTCAAACTATTGTTGAAATGCTGCACGCAGGCACCCTGTCGATGTTTACGATCGGATCTGGCGTGCTCGAAACTATAATTCTTACTTCATACTGAACACCACATCTGCCATTGATTTATCTGACGATAATGATGCGTATAAGTACAAGGTTCCGGGAAGTTAGGACCGCTCAAAGATCAATGAATGCCAGTTCTCCCATTTATTTACATGGACACCTTCGATCTCCACAAAGAAATGGATTGTGTACTTTTATTTCACAGAGATTGAGAGACTGACGGATGGCTTGCAGAGGGAGTTCACAATTTCCATGAATGATAATCAATTCACAATGACGGTGAGCCTTGAATACTTAAAACCAGTGGTTGTGGTTTCCACTCCTGTTAGCGGGTCGCTCATCACCATCTCAATTGAATCAACGAATAAGTCTGGAAATCCACCGATCCTCAATGCTGTGGAGTTCTATACCGTTGCTGATCTTCCAAATGTACCCACAGCACAAGATGATGGTATGCCTTCATTCTTCCACATATTTTATTGTCCACATACACTTTGTACAGTTGTGCTACAATTGACATCAGTAATAATTAGACAGATGTTCCATTGCCAATAAATAAGATTTAGGGAATCCTATGCTAAATATACTAGTCTCCACGGTGGGTCTTATGTTATTCATGAACTCTGAGCAATAGTTGCTTTGTTGGGATCAACAGATGTGGCTAAGGTATTACTCTGCTATATGCTTAATTCCCTGCTCTGGCTACTTTTTGCTTGGTAATTGCTGGAATGTCACTTTAAGCTGAAGCCACTGAAATGTTACAAGTCTTTTAAGAGCTAAAGGTCTGTATAATTCATATTTGATTGCAACCACGTTTTACATGTCTATTCTTTTCTTTAAGTAATAGATCTTTTTTTTTATATATAAACCACAGTGAAAGCTATCAATGACATCAAATTAACGTATCGCATTAAGAGAGAAAGCTGGCAAGATGATCCGTGTGTACCAAACAACTACACATGGGATGGTTTAAATTGTAGCTATGGAAATCCTCCAAGGATTATATCATTGTGAGTCCACTGGCATTATTTCTTTGATAATCATGGTTTTCTATGTGAAACTTGAGAAGAATTCTCATTCATCATGAAAACCGGAAGTTTTATGCATCAATGAGAAAGAACATGTAGGATGAAGGCAACCTTCCGGTGTGAATTCTCAGATAAATCGAGAAACTTTGTAATGTTTATGTCAAGTTCTTAGAGGCAGATTTTCCCGATTGTAATTACGTTACCCCACCCCCAAAGTCTCCCATGAAGTGGGACAGAACACATGAAGTGACTCAAAATTTGATACCAGCCCCAAAAAGTTACGATCTTGAGAAGCCATTTTGGGCTTCCACCACATGGATTTGACTAGGAAATAAAACCAATCATTATCAGAATATGACCCCCTCCGGTGCTTACTTTTGGCCTATCACAAAAGGGTAATAGAGTACTCGTCTTGAGTACTGGTTTTGGGATATAATTTTATATATTGCAGCTTGGCTTGAAGAGGGCAGAGAGTAATTGCTAGGGCACTCGTAAGGTTTCTAAGATTGCCAAGGGGGGCAGAAATGGACCAATTCATATGTTGAGAGGGGTGAGAGTGCTGCTAAACTATGGGGGCATGATGGGAACTTGAATGTTTTAAAAGAGGGAGTTTTTGACACCCTAAGCCTCATACTATTGGAGAGAACTCATAAACTGACCTTTAGGTTGACAGCCACACCAAAATGTCACCATCTTGAGTATATTTTTTGGTGGTTGTTCCATAAGGATGGGGTAAGTCATGACAGGTTATATACTCATCGATTGACAGTAAATGCTCCCTTCTTCTCCGATGTATATTTATCATGCTTGTTCAAATTTTTTCACCAATAGCCTACTTTTCCAATTTTTGACATAAGTGTTCCAAAATGCATTGTCTATGAGCAAGTCTTCGGTCCTCCAAAAATAATTTTATGTACTCTAGGGCCAACAAGAGTTAGTGAGACCCATGCAAGCAATGAAACTGACGATTATGAATGGTCTCTAATACCAGGACCTATAATATTTGAATTCTGAAGAATTGATTGCACGAACTTTTCTTTATAGCACCAAAAAATGCTGCCTTCATGAAGATTGCAATGACAGGTTCTTCTCTTTTGATCTATGATGGTCAGGAAACTGAGCTCTAGCAATTTGACGGGAGAAATAGTCTCATCACTTTCACAGCTATCAATAATGGAAGACTTGTAAGTATCACCATGGTTGAATTAGTTGTATATGCCCGTCACTCATGATTATGCACCCCCTGGGAGTCAACTCATGATTAAATGATTAAGGTTGTGGTTTAGGAGACATCCTGCTTTTGTCTGTGGAGCTGGTTAACTTGTCATTAGGTGCTCTAAACTTGCTCTTTTCCAGAGATTTCTCCAACAATCAGCTTACAGGAGCGATACCAGAAACTCTGGCAGAATTACCAAATCTTAGATTGCTGTAAGTTAATTTGTCTAAGTGAAGCAGCAAAGGGTTTGAAGTGGACAAATCTCTAATCATAGCTATATATGCAGAAATTTAAGTGGAAACAACCTGATTGGATCAGTTCCTGAAGCTCTTAAAAAAAGGATTGTGGAAAATACTTTAAGCATGAGGTGCTCTCTCTCTCTCTCTCTCGTTGAGTCGTATACAACATTTATAGGGTCGAAAGACAACCAACATGTTTTGTTTATTGTGACTAAAGGAAAATAAGAAGGCCAACTTGGGATCAGCATAGGGGAAATCAATCTGGGCATTTGTAGATAGGAATTTAAGTTCAGCTCCTTCATTCTTTGTGGCAGTTTGACAAGAAACCCGGATCTTTGCCTAGCTGATCCTTGCCCGCAGAAGAAGAAACAAAATAACATCTTCGTTCCAGTTGTCACATCAGTTTCAGGCTTCTTTGCAGTTCTCTTTGGTGCTTTGGCTATTATTTGGTTAATTAAACGGAAACAAACAGCAGGTAAGTTTTCTAATTTGTCCTGTTCACGCAATCTACATTACATTTGACGACAATCTTGACTTTGCTTTTCCTTGGTATAGTCATACCTTGCTAGAGTAATTAAATATTAAATGACGTTTTCATCTAACAGTTTAAACTTTTATAAACTTAAGCTTTTAGAACAGTTGACGGTGGTCTCGCAATAAAGGAAAGTCAGCTTTAATTAAAATTTCCCAATGCTAGTAATCTGAATTACATAGTGATCGCAAGAAAATGGAGATAAGAGAGAGACAGGGATCACCATAGCATGGTCACATCAGCATCACAAAGAGAATCTACATTGCTTAACATATCGATGATAAAATTTCTGATTTTTTATTTTTCAAAAGTAACTGTGCTATGCATGGGAAGGACTTGTAACAGCTTGAGAGTACAACTCTGTCCTTAATATTCTAATGCTCCCCAAAAGAAAGTTTGATTGTGCAATCTCAAGCTTATCTATATGTATTGAGCAAAGAAAAATTGTCTATTTGTTAGCATATTGAAGGCAGGTGACACAGAATCCCTGCCCAGATCTTTTGATTTTTGTCCTCTTGAAACGGGATGAGGAAAAACACCCTTCCTGTGTCTTATAATTGTTGAGGACACAATTGGAGTTATTTGCCTTAAAAGTCTACTATCCAATGGTAGTCGCAATACTCATGGAACCTTTTTGGTACAGAATCTAGTGAAAGGATGCTAAAATTTAAGAATCGACCTTTCAAGTATGGAGAGGTCTCAAGAATCACTGGGAACTTTGGACGTGTGATTGGTGAAGGTGGATTTGGAAAGGTATATTTTGGTACACTTTATAGCGGCACTGTAGTTGCGGTAAAGATGCTCTCTGATTCATCGAAGCAAGGTTACAAGGAATTTCAAGCTGAGATTAGATAGGATGATGCAATCACTCCGCCTTTTGTAATCAACTTATGCTGACATTTGTTCAGAAACTTCTTCTTCGGACTATTGCCAGTATACATTATAATAATGCACACTATTGATACTGCAGGTGCAACTCTTAAGGATTGTTCACCACGGAAACTTGGTATTAATATACGAATACATGGCTTATGGAAATTTGAAGCAACATTTATCAGGTGTGTATTTTATGTTCTTTTATATTATTTCTCCTCTAAAATAACCCTGTAAAACTTTTCTTGCTCATATGTAAAGTTAAGACGCATCCGACAGAGGACCATCTGAAGGTCTTAACATGGAGTGATAGACTACAAATAGCTGTGGATGCAGCACAAGGTAAATGAATGAGATATCCACAGTTGTAGGTTGTTTTACAACAAAGCTTTGGCATTGTTGACATGGTTTTTACGAGGATGTTAGGTTTGGATTATTTGCATAATGATTGCAAGCCGCCCATCATCCACAAAGACTTGAAGACTACAAACATCTTGTTGAACGAGAACTTCCGAGACAAAATAGCTGATTTTGGCCTGTCAAGAGCTTTTGCAGCTGAAAATGACTTTTATGTGTCAACTTTTCCTGCGGGCATTCGTGGCTACCTTGACCCCAAGTAATGGCTAATACTCAATATTACTGCTCTGGTTCAGTTCTGGATCTAAATTTGCATATAAGTATTGACATAGCCTAGGATTTCATCTTTGATTTAAAGATCTGTTATTTGTTTTTTTTTTAACTCTTTCCAGGATTCAATCTTCAGGAAACTTAAACAAGAAGAGTGATGTTTATAGTTTCGGGAATTGTACTCTTTGAGTCAATCACAGGCCAACCTCCAATAATGAGAAGTCGGGATGGCAGTGACTGCATGCACATAGTTCAATGGTTGACTCCTATCATTGAAAAGTGGTGATATACATAGGATTATGGATCCAAGGTTACAAGGAGAATTCAACATCAACTCGGCTTGGAAAGTTGTGGAGATTGCAGTGTCTTGCACACGACCGACGGCGGTTCAGAGGCTGGACATAGATCATGTATTGGCGGAGTTGAAGGAGTCTTTGGAATTGCAATTGGCATCTGGAAGAAGTCGGAGAATGGAGAGAAGAGTGAGCGAATCAAGTGGTGCCTTTGAAATGACCTCTTTGGAGCTCCATTTTGACAGTGCCCTGCGCCAAGGTAGCAGAACTTTTCGAATCCGGAAAGGCAATCTTCTTTTTGGGCAGAAGATTTAACTTTTGTCGCAAATTTGTACTGTTTTTTTCTTCTTGAATTCGGGATCACCATTTCCCTTTTCTTTTCTGTCATTGAATCTTTCAAACTCGCTGTCTAACAACGATATCCTTTCATCCTTATTCGCTTCTTTCTCCATTCATAATATCAGTTCATCGCATTCCAAGTAGAGTTTGTGGGGAGGTGATTCGATGGTTGTTATCCATGGATGGGATAATCAGCATTAACTCACGGCACGTTCTTGGAGTTCAGACGAGAAAAAATGTTGGAGTTAACACCGTTGGGTAAATAGCAAATTTTTGAAATGTTGAGGGGTTAGATTGAGAAAATTTATAATGAGGGATTGTCTTTTTTCTTTCTGGGATAGTCTCAAAATGTGTGTATATATATATACACACATATCATTGGGGTTATAAGTTGTGGTACCTGAAATTAAATTCACATATTATCAACAGAGAAATTACATTTAACGGGTCTCCAGTACTTCTAGATAGGAGTGTTAGTGATAGTATTTATACGGATCTAGATAGTGTTTAGTTTGACTTGAGGTAGAGGTTACTAGCGAAATAATCGACACAGATGGTGCTTATAGAGAGATGGAGCCCATAGAGCTAATACTTGCCATGTAAACTGTTGATATTGATAAGGTACCTATTTGATCTCCTAACATATATGTATGCAACGATGGTTTTATTTTATCTATGGTGGTTGAGAAGGTTATGTCGGAAAATCCTTGTGGAGTAGTTAAATATGCCGACGAAGTTGGTATTCTAATAAGGTCCACGATTATAATGAAGTTCAAGCGCAGCTTGGACTTGGAAGATATTTGTGGCGATTAAGTCCATCGGGAGCTTTGGGAGAGTAACAGCAAAATTTCGATTTTTAGTGAAGCGATTGTGACTTAGTTCAAACGTTGAGCCAATGTGGAAATTGTTAAAATATGTCTTAAGTTTGAGCTCAATAGACGAAACTCGATGCGAGATTAATTATTACTTGTGGAGGTTTAAATATTCCGAATTGAATATTTTACGAGACGTTCGAAATCGAACAATACATAATGTGGAAATTGCATCCGTGTTGGAATCACGATCAAGAATGGAGGTCTTACTTGAATTTTCATTGGGTGCAAGATTGTCTGCGGAATCCACTTTCCTGATTCTTCTTGAAATTACAGTCAAGAAAAAGGAAAGTTCAAGTTGGGCTTTGTTGACCAATCCACTTTCCCGAGTTGGCCACCGATAACAAGAAAGTCCAATGCGTGAGTTTGTATTTGACCATGACTCGGTCAAATTTGGCATCATATTATATATATTATATGTTCTCTTTGGTCAGATTGTCGCAGTGTTCGTCGGCGCAGACCTTGCGGAAGTCATGAAAAGCCACTTATGTGAGTGCTTGTTGTACGGTAACTGTTTGATGAAAAGTGGCAGCGTGGGCCTTTGCGCGATGAAGTTTTTATTTCGTGAAATTACAACCGAGATGACTGGTGTTGAAGCCGTGAAGTCTTATGAGTAAAATTTGTAAATTATTTTGTGAAAAACTGTGGGCCAAACACTGCATAAGTTATCGAGTGTAATTGAGAGTTGAAAAATACTGAGAGGGTTTGAGTGACTTGAGTGTAGTTGTAATTTCCGTTATATCATTTGATCTATAATAGAATTTGTTACTGCTCTCTCCGTAGACGTAGGTCATTACGACTGAACTACGTAAATCTGGTGTCTAATTTATTTTCTTGTTCTATCTATTTTATTGTTCAATCGCTTGCTTCCACAATATATTGATGGTGCTCGTGAATAGGAAACATGTATAATTGTGTTTTTATACGAGATAGAGTTTAAATTCTCTCTTCTTTTGACATTTGTTAGAATCCAATTTGTTATAAATTGCGCATACTTGATGCAAGGAATAGATATCCAATGAATCACTGATCTTTTCAGGGATCATTAAGAAATAATAATATGAGCGCTTCCAAAGCACATCGTTCCTTAAATTTCAAAGTAAGTTCTCATTTTACCTAATTCATTAGACTCGACTTTGCTAAAGAGTTCAGTTAATGATATCTGGGGTAAATGAACTATGATATGTGGGACTTTGCAGATAGAAATTTTGTGAAATCAATACTAACTATTCTAACACCTTCAGCTTTGGCATGATGCCTTGAGGCTTTTTGGCCAAAAGAAGCTGCGTCTCGAAAGCAAGAGCTCTTTTATGTGTATATTTGCTTTGTGGGACAAAATATCTTCCAATAAATGCCATTGGAGTCCATGTCGGATTATTTGAAACTCCTAAATAATCTCTACTTATTAATAAATAACAATCTCAATAAGATTGGTGACTTTTGTTCCCCAAATTTAATCTTGATATTTCTTTTCTTTCCAATGATCGAGATATTCCATGGAAAATTCAATCATGACATTTCGGAAATTGTCCTGCGGGAAAATCGTCGGCATTGAAAGTACTTTACTAACGTACCATTGTATGTAATGTTCTGTTTGATATGGCATGGTATGACGTACTAGTATTTTTGTTTGGTAAATTGTGGAAATGAAATGGAATTGGGAATGGCATTGACTGAGTACATTTTAATAATTTTGAAATTGTATTCACATCAATAGTACTAGAAAATGTGCACACGTTTTGTGAATGGAAAAAAAAAAGTTGAATTCCTTAATAAAAGGCCAAAATGACTATTCTTTTCTCGTCAAACGATAATTGGGGGACTCTTGTTCGACAATTTTTTCGCCATTTTCACTACAAACAAAAAGCATACCTCTTCCTTTTACATCCAAATGAGCAAAGTTGGGAATTCCTATTTATTTGCTGACAATTGTTCCTCAGGAAAATTGTCCAAAAAGACATAAATTTTTGTACTTTTTGTCAATTGAGTCCTAAAATTTTTTACTTTTTGTCAATTGAATCCATTTAACCAATTTTGGCCAGAGTTTGTTGACGTGGAAGTTGACCGCATCACATGGCACAATGTTGGCGTGGATAATATTTAATAATATTCTTTTATTTTTAGAATTTTTATTGATTTTTTTTTTCTTTTCTCCTTCTTCTACCTTCTCCTATCGCCCAACCTCAATGATAGCCGGTGATCGCCAAAGGGTACAATCAGCGAGTGTCGCCAATGGGTGAGGTTGAGCCTTGCTAGAGGCCAATGAGGGTTGGCCCCTCTTGATCCAAGCTCACGGCAACCTCGCGCCGAGGCCGGGGCGAGGCTAACCCTCTTTGGCCTCCGGTGAGGCTTGACCTCGCTCGATGGCGACCCTTGCCGACAATAGTCTCTAGCCGGTCATCGAGGTGGGTGGTGGCGGAAAGAAGGAGAAAAGAAGAGAAAAAAAAAAAAAAAAAAAAATCGAAAATATATTAATAAATTATTAAAACTTATCCATGTTAGTCTTTATTTGCATTAGCGTTCACGTTAGCGATTTCTAGTCAAAGTTGGCCAGATGGTTAGGAAAAAGTGAAAATGTTTATGGCTCAATTAAAAGGTTTAAGACTGTATTAGTTAAATCCAATTTGTCTTCTATAGAATTTAGTTTATTATATATCCAAATAGGAATTCGGGTTAGGCAACAGCTAAAAAATTTTAAGAGTGAAATAACACAATCAGCATTTTATCATTAGCAAACAATTCATCTCAAAATTTACCGTGTAATTTTCATGGGCAAAAAAAGGTTAATCTCATGGTGTACCGTAATAACGATACGTGTAATAAAAAGGTGCCTATTGACGCCTATTTTGGTACTTAAAATTTTGATGCATTTGCAGACGACCACCCAGCTGCAAGTCTTGGTCTTCTTGTTCTGTGGCCGCGTCTCCAGTCAATGACAAGCATTGCGAGTGGGGCCCTGTGTATGGATAGCTCACGGTAGAACCGTAAGGCAGGCGTGCACGTAACCTTTCCAGAACACATTGACTATAATTGAGTGGGCAGACTTCAGTGGACTTATCTTATGTTTCTAATACATTTCTTTTGAAATTATATTCTTATTTAAAGCACCGTACCACTTACTGTTTCGCCAATTATCCAGGCACAACCAAATAGATTTTCTTAAGCAAAGTTTTTTTTTTTTGATGATGTGTAAAAGAAATTAGCACGTGACATGATACATCGTTTTCGAATTTACCAAAGGTCCATCTGTCATCAATCAAAAGCTGTACATTGACTTGGATCCATATGCGGACGAAGGCCTAGCAGCACGACTTGGCCTTCGCGTGTTGTTGTAGACTCTCAGTATCAATTATAGACCCAAGAAAATTCAAGATGAGACTAATGTGCGGTTGACCAAGCACCATTCGGGATCGTGTGTTACTTTTCCTCTTAGAATTTTCAATAAAAGAAGAAACTAATTTTTGACAATTATAATTTGTTAAACACAAATATATATGATACCAGAGGTAAATAAGAGGTTTTGAAAAATATATGATACCACAGGCGTTCATGCATATCTTCCTCGTGCTTCTCTCTTCGATAATCTCCGCTGCTCCATGACAATGGCGAGATCAATTACAGCTTTCTCGTTTGCGTTGCTTGCTTCTTTGGCTTCAGCACTCGTCCTTGTGGTTCAAGCCCAACAAAGTCCAGGTACCTCTCTCTCTCTCTCTCTCTCTCTCTCTCTCTCTCTCTCGTACAATGTTGTTATTGCCTATAGCGATCCATGGGTTTTGAGCTTTTAATGAAACGAAATGGTGTCTTCTTAATATTCGTTGTTACTTGATCCGGCGTCAAATCGCCAGTGTGCTAGATACCGTAGTATGGAATTGTGTCAAATGATCAAGATTCATTGAGCTTGTTCCGATGGTCAAATTAGAAAAACCCGGGGTTCCATTTCATCGACTTTTCGTTTTCTCCAAACTTACAAGGTTTCATCAGCATCGATTGTGGGGCGACTCTTGAATACACAGAGGAGGGACTTGGCATAACATACAAACCGGATGACGGATTGATAGACTCTGGAAAGATCATGCAGACATCTACGAGGCTCACGTATCGGAATAATCGACAGTTATTCAAGACAGTGAGGATCTTTCCTAATGGAACGAGGAATTGTTACACTTTAAGGCCGGACCAAGGCAAGAATGGAACCTACTTGATTAGGGCAACATTTTGGTATGGGAACTATGATGGGAAGTATCAGGCTCCTTCGTTCGACTTATACATCGATGTTAATTATTGGGCCACGGTGGACTACTTCAATTATGGTTTCGAGGAAATCATGTATGGGTCCCAAGCAGACGATATAAGCGTGTGCTTGGTGAACACAGGCAAAGGAGTGCCCTTCATTTCGGCATTGGAACTAAGAGCTTTGGATGATGGCATCTATCGATCGAGATTTGGATTCCTGCAACTCCATTGGCGGAACGACATCGGACGGAGCTTGGAGGATGATGTCAGGTGATCGATCGAATTTCTAAATACAAATGTAGAGCAATCATAGTAAGGTGATAGATTCAATTCTTTTCTAATCGAATTTTGGCAATTTGCAAAACTGTTGAAGGCACGGGTAAGCAAAGACCAAAAAAAGGCCACGAAAAATCAACAAAACTACAGAAGAAAGTATTTAAAATAATCAATAAAGATAGTTGAAGAAAATGATGATAGATGTCCACGATTAATCTATGTTTATACCGTTGTATAAATTAAAGAAGACTTGCTCCTTTTAAGTGACCACGGTCCTTTTTTTTTCTTTTCCAAGATTTTGTAAATATTCTTTAAATGGACGAATCTGTCAATTAATAATTTTATTTTATCTCCCGCGTATTTTGAATATGAAATCTAAATCATTTCTATCTTATAAAGAATCTTATGCATTTCTCTTTCCATATGTATGTGATCAATTCCTTTAAATGGCTTCAATAATTTCTTAGTCAAAGAAGTTTCCTCTTTTAATGTTGGCATAATATTTTATATTAGTACATAAGTATGTTTACTCAATAAAGTTACATAATTTACGTGTACTTGAGACATAGTAAGAACAAACGAAACGTAATAGGTCGAAGCATCAAGTCGTCTATTTCATTAGATAAGTAGCTCAAAATGTTTAATGCTATGTTAAAATTGGAATCTCTTATTACTAATACATTAATGCGATATTTTCTTTATGCTTAAATGTTTATATACTTTTTTGTTATAAATGTGTGCAACAATCTGCACAAAATGCATACTATGTCTAGTATATAATTGAACTCAATGTCTACTCATGAAGTGCTATGCGGACACTTGTTAATGATAACTAAACGCATGCATTGGTTTTTTCGCCAGTAATATGTCGAATATAGTAGCTTCAATATTTCCGCTGCGAATCCATTTGAATTGGCATTCGCTAGTCACTCAGCCATTGCATAGTTGTTTGCTGTTAAATTGTTTGTGGAAATGCCTCACACAGGTACCCTGCCGATGCTTACGATCGGATCTGGACACCTGAAAACTATAATTTCGGACTCATGCTAAACACCACATCCGCCATTGATGCATCTGACAATAATGATGCGGGTAAGTATAAGGTTCCCGGGGAAGTTCTTCGGACCGCTCAAACAACAAGGAGTGCCAGTTCTCGCTTTGAAATAAAGTGGTCACCTTCACCATCTGGAAAGAACTGGGTTGTGTACTTCCATTTCGTTGAGATCGAGAGACTGACGAGCGGCCTCCAGAGGAATTTCACGATTTCCATGATCGATAATCCATTCACAGAGACGGTCAGCCTCGAATACTTGAAGCCTGTGGTTGTAGTTTTCCCTCCGGTTGACGGGTCGTCCATCACCTTCTTCATCGATTCAGCAAATAAGTCTCGAAATCCGCCGATCCTCAATGCCGTGGAGTTCTATACTACTGGTGATCTTCGAAATGTACCCACAGCACCAGATGACGGTACGCTTTTATTCTTCAAGATATCGTTATTACACGTACACGTTGTACAGTTGCGCTTCAACCGACATACACAATAATTAGACAGATATTCTAATGTCAGTAAGTAGGATTTCGGCAATCCTATGCTAAATATTCTAGTCTTCACCGTGGGTCGTATGTTGTTCGTGAACTCTAATCAATAGTTGCTTTGGTGGGATCGACGGACGTGGCTAAGTGTTACTCTGCTTTGTGCTTGATTCCCTGTTTCGGCTACTTTTTGCTTGGCAATTGCTGGAAAGTCTCTTCAAATTGAAGCCCTGAAATGTTACGAGTCCATTGAAAAACTGAAAGCCTGCGTAACTCATGTGATCGCCGCCACTTTTTCCATCTCTATCCTTCTCTTTAGATATATATTCTCTTTAGATAATAGATCTTTTTTGTGATTTATGCCGCAGCGAAAGCAATCAATGATATCAAAGCAACGTATTACATTGAGAGAGAAAGCTGGCAAGGTGATCCGTGCGTACCAAGCAATTACGCATGGGATGGTCTAAATTGTAGCAATGAAAATCCTCCAAGGATTATATCGTTGTAAGTTTCCTGGCACCATTTTTTAGATAATATTGATTTTCTTGATGAATCCTGAGAAAAATTCTCACTCGTCATGAAAATCGGAAGTTTTTAGTATCCACAAGAAAGAACATTTAGAATAAATGTTCTTACCAAAAAAAAAACTTTTAGAATAAATGCAACCTTCCCGGGTGAATTCTCATATAGACCGAGAACTTTTGTCATGCTTTTATCAAGTTCAAGGGGGCATGATGGCAACTTTAGTGCTTCAAAAAAGGGAGCTTTTGACACCCTAAGCCTCGCATCGTATTGCAGAGAGCTCATAGACTAAATCTTAAGTTGACACCCACCCCCTAAAAGTGACCATCTTGATTATTTTATTGGGGGGTTGCTCCATTTGGAAGGGGTCGGTCATGACATGCTATATGCTTATCAATCGGCAATACATGCTCCCTCCTTCTCCGATGTATAGTTATATATGTTGTTCGTGCAACTTCTTTCACCAACAGCCTACGTTTCCAATTTTAGACTTCAGTGTTCCAAATTGCATCGTTTATGAGCAAGTGTTAGGTCCTCTGAAAATAATTTTTATGTACTTTAGACCAACAATAACCCGAAATATAGAACAAGGAGTCAGGGAGACCCATGCAAGGAATGAGATGGACGATTGTAAATGGTCCTCTTAAAACATTTACACCAGGAGGAACTAAAATATTTTCGTTCTGAATAATTGATTGTACAAACTTTTCGTTGTTGTACCCAAAATGGCTGCCTTTATAAAGATGTCAATGACAGCCTCTACTTTGATTTATTATGGTCAGGAAATTGAGCTCAAGCAATTTGACGGGCGACATAGTCTCATCACTTTCCCATCTATCAAGATTGGAATACTTGTAAGTATCGCGGTGGTTGAATTAGTTGTGTCTGCACGTCACTCATGATTAAGCACCCCATGGGAGTCAACTCATGATTTAATGACTAAGGTTGTGGTTTAGGAGACATAGGCTGTTGAGATGTTGCCCTAATGTGTGTGGAAACATCCTGCTTTTGGCTATGGAGCTGGTTAACTTGATATTAGGTGTTCTAAACTTACTCTTTTCCAGAGATTTGTCCAACAATCAGCTTACAGGAGCAATACCAGAAACTCTGGCAGACTTACCAAATCTTACATTTCTGTAAGTTAATGTGTATTAGTGAAGCAGCAAAGGATTTCAAGCGGACAAATCGTTAATCATGGCTATTTTTGTAGAAATTTAAGTGGAAACAACCTGATTAAAACAGTTCCTGAAGCACTCAAGAAAAGGATTGTGGACAATACTTTAAACATGAGGTTCTCTCTCTCTCTCTCTCTCTCTCTCTCTCTCTCTCTCTCTCTCTCTCTCTCTCTCTCATGAGACATTTATAGGTGGAAAGACTATCGGCACGTTTTATTTAATGTGATTAAAAGCAAATAAGAAGGCCAACTTGTGGCAGAATTTGGCCAATCAATCTGTACATTTGTAGATAGGAATTTGAGTTCAACTCCTTCATTCTTTGTGGCAGTTTAGAATATGCGAATCTGTGCCTAGCTGATTCTTGCCCGCAGAAGAAGAAACAAAAAACCATCCTCGTTCCAGTTGTAACATCAGTTTCCGGCTTCTTTGTGGTTCTCTTTGGTGCTTCGGCTATTATCTGGTTGATTAAACGGAAACAAATAGCAGGTAAGTTTTCTTACTTGTCCTGTTCAGATAATCTACACTACATTTGACGACTATCTTGACTTTGATATTCCTTTGGTACAGTTCTATCTGCAACAATGTCTTTTCTAGGATAATTTAGTTGAGAATATACATTTCAGCAGCTTTCTTTCTCTTCTCACCCACCCTAGGATTATCATTTTACAATCTCATTGACATTGCAATCAGGAATAAATGAAAGTTGGCTTCAATCAAAATTTTGCAATGCTAGTAATATGAGTTCATAGTGATCACAAGAAAATGAAGACGAGAGAGACAGGGATCACCACAGCATGGTCGCATCAGCATCGCAAAGAGAATGTGCGATGTTCAGCTTAACTTATTGACAATAAAGTCACTGATTTTTTTTCTTCAAAAGTAATCGTGCCATGCACGAGGACTTATAACAACTTGAGAGTACAGCTTTGTCCTTAATATTCTGATGGTCCCTAAAAGAAAGTTTGATTGTGCAATCTCAAACTTATCTGTATGTACTGATCAAAGAAAAATTATTTATTTGTTAGCATATTGAAAGCAGGTGACAGAGAATCCCTGCCCAAATCTTTTGATTTTTGTCCTCTTCCCCCAAATTTAGCTCTTTAAACGGGATCAGAAAAACCTTTCCTATGTCTTTTAATTGTTGAAACGCAATTGGAGTTATTTGTGTTGAAAGTCTATTATCCAAAGTGGCAGTCGCAATACTCATAGGAACCTTTTTGGTACAGAATCTAGTGAAAGGACGCTGAGATTAAAGAATCGACCTTTTAAGTACGGAGAGATTTCAAGAATCACTGGGAACTTTGGACGAGTGATTGGTGAAGGTGGATTTGGAAAGGTATATCTTGGTACACTAGATAACGGCACCGCAGTTGCTGTGAAAATGCTATCTGAATCATCAAGGCAAGGGTACAAGGAATTTCAAGCAGAGGTTAGATACGATGATGCAATCATGTTTCCTATTAAAATCAACTTATGCTGACACTTACGCAGATGTTCGTTCAGAAACTTCCTCTTCGACTCTTCTCCGTATTCGTTACAGTAACGCACACTCTTTATGCTACAGGCGCAGCTCTTAATGATTCTTCACCACAGAAACTTGGTTTCTTTGCTTGGATATTGCAATGAGTCCAAGCACATGGCATTAATATATGAATACATGGCTAATGGAAATTTATGGCAACATATATCAGGTGCGTATTTATGTTCTTTTCTATTGTTTTCTTCTCTAAAATAATCCTGTAAAACTCTATTTCTTGCTCATAGGTAAAGTTAAGATGCATCCAACAGGGGACCATCCGAAGGTCTTGACATGGAGTAACAGACTACAAATTGCTGTGGATGCAGCACAAGGTACACGAACGAGATATCTCAGTTGTAGGTTTTTTCCCATCATTGCTTTGGCGTTGTTTTTTCACGTTTTTTGCGAGGATTTCAGGTTTGGATTATTTGCACAATGGTTGCAAGCCATCCATCATCCACAGAGACATGAAGACTACTAACATCTTGTTGAACGAAGAACTCCGAGCCAAAGTAGCTGATTTTGGCCTGTCTAGAGCTTTTGCGACTGAAAAGGACTCTCATGTGTCAACTTTTCCCGCGGGCACTCCTGGCTATGTCGACCCTGAGTAATGGCTACAACTTCATACTACTATTCTGGTTCAGTTCAGGATCTCAATATGCATATACATATTGACATAGCCTAAGAATTCATCTTTGATATGAAGATCCGTTTTTTTTTCCTCCCAGGATTCATTCTTCTGGAAACTTTAACAAGAAGAGCGATGTTTATAGTTTTGGAATCGTACTGTCTGAGTTGATCACGGGTCGACCTGCAGTAATGAGAAGTCGGGATGGTAGCGCCAGCATGCACATACTTGAATGGTTGATTCCGATCGTTGAAAGTGGTGATATACAGAGTATTATGGATCCAAGGCTACAAGGAGAATTCGACTTCAACTCGGCTTGGAAACTAGTGGAGATTGCCATGTCTTGTACACAACCAACGGCAATTCAAAGGCCGGATATACATCAAGTATTGGCAGAGTTGGAGTCTTTGGAGAGCAAATCAAGTGGTTCAACTGAAATGACCTCCCTGGAGCTCCCATCTAACGAGGTCCCTCTCGCTAGGTAGCAGAACTTTTCCATACCAGGAAGGCTGGCATCTTTTTAGGTTTAGAGATTAATTTTTGTTCTTTAATTGCATCACCCATTCCCCTTTTCTTTCTGTCATTGAATCTTCCAAACTCGCTGTCTAGCAACGGTATCCTTTCGTCCTTTGAGGTTCCTTTCTCCATTTATTATGCCAGTTCATGGCATTCCTAATACCGCGAAAATAGGAACTCCATGTTGAGTTTTGGGGGAGGTGGTTGGGAGGTTGGGGCTATCCATGGATGGGGTACTCGGCATAAGCGGGCCCACCCTCACGGCACGTTCTTGGAGTTTAGCCGAGACTTCAGTTTGAGTCCATGCCAATGGGTAATTAGCTACTCGTGGACACCTAAAATTTTGCTACCCATCGCATAAGAAAATTAGTAATTGACCCCGACTAGGGACAAGTGTCAAAAACGTCATAAACCTATTTTATTTGTGCTAATTTAATTATAAACCTTTTAATGGTGCCAATTTAATTTTAAACCTTTTGACCTAGTATCAATTTAGTCTTTATTGCTAACGTGGATGTTGACCAATCTACGTGATACCACCGGGTGTTAACATAAATAACTTTTAATAATAATTTAATTTTTTGTTCTTTTTTTTCTCTTTCTTTTCTTTCTTTTCCTTTTTTATTTTCTTCTACTTTTTGCTAGTGGCCAGCTCAATGAAGAAGACAAGAAAAAAAGAATAAAAAATCAAAAAATAATAATTTTTTTGGAAATATTTGTAAAATGTAAAAAAAAATTATGCACGTCACCGCCGGCTGCACCACGTAGGATGGCTAGCCCCGATCGCACCGCCACATAAGCAATGTCCAATCAAAATTAACCGGAATGACTATATTGACAATTTGTTAAAAAGGTTTATAAATAAATTATCAAATCATTAAAAGATTTATAACTAAATTGGCACAATTGAAAATTTTAGGACTAAATTTCCTAGTTGTCAAAAGATTAAGGATTGAATTGGTAAAATTGAAAGGTTTAGGATTTGATTGGCTGTTGTACAATATGTTTAGGATTTTTTGAACAATTTTCCCTCACCCCCATTATCCTCTTAATTTCACATTTGAAGCCTCGACCTTTCGATGGTAGCCTATTGTCCCATAGGATTGATTTATCCCTCTTTAATTTGAAATCACTTTTATTGCATAACTATGTCTTACCTCTATGCTAAATGAGCGTTTTCGGGCCTTTTTCAATTAGTGTGAACAAGAAACAATGATATGTATAAGGTGATAGATGCATGAAAAACGAAGGTGATTGGTCCAAACCATGTAATTTTCTTTGATATCGGTAGTGTGTGCGGTGGTCATTGATAACAACGAAATTTCGAAGCTAGAAATTTCTTGCCAACCATGTAAATATCATCTTCAATCAGTTGTTTCTGGGCATGCCAATCGCTGAAAATATGAGTCAAAACTCATCCTCATCATAATTTACTGGATTGATTTTCATAGTGGATGCCTCTAGCCGAAGAGAAGAAGAAGATAATTTCACGACCTATTGTAATAAACAAATTAGCGCGTGACATGATGTATCGTTTTTGAATTTACTAATGTCCATCCGTCATCAATCAAAAGCCGTCTATTGTCATTAATTGCGGTACTCGACTCGGACACAAATGCAGCCGAAGACCCAGCTGCAAGTCTTGGTCTTCTTGTACTGTAGCGATGACTCAGTCAACCATGAACTGAAGATGGGGTTATTCTCTTAATGTTTCCCGTAGAAGAAGAAACTAATTTCCCATAATTGTCGCCTGAATACGAGTCAATCCTGTATATGCCTTCCAAATCACGTTAAGATTTATGTTGACTTACAGTCAAATTCATGAAACTTATGATCATGTTCTCCAGATATATCAAAATCTTAATTACCGTCATTTGGTGGAAACTGTTATTCTATATGAATATAAAGTGCACAAAAGAAAACGGAGGATCCAAAATACTTAGTAGCAATGAAATATACTGGGCCAAAGCCACTAAGATCACCTACAGCTTTCTCGTTTTCTTTGCTTGCTACTTTAGCTTTAGGATTTGTCCTTGTGGTTGAAACCCAACAAAATACAGGCATCTCTCTCTCTCTCTCGCGTCCCTATCAAGCAAAGTTTCTGAGTAACTGTGCTTTACGTGCGATAAGAACATTATAAGATTGAATGCTGGCAAAATATCGACTCACTCGATATACCAGACATCGAATTGGCACTATATCAAAAAGTTTAGGACTAAATTTATACCAAAAGAAAATTTAGGACTAAATAGGCACCAATATAACAATTTTAGGACTTTTGACATTTTTCCCATAAATTCTTGCCAACCATGAAAATGTGAGCCCAACAAAACTCATCCTCCTGTTAATTAATCTTCCTTCTCATCATTTACTGTACGGTTTTTCATTGCGGATGCCTCTAGCCGGACAAAAAATAGTCAATTTCACAGCGTATCGTGATAATAATGGGTGTAAAAAAAAATTAGCACACATCGTGACGTATTGTTTCGAATCTACAATGGACGAAATGCGATCAATCAAAAGCTGTCTATTGAAGTTTCTTTTGGTTCTTAGACTTTGATACATTTCAAGACGAAGGCCTAGCTGCAATTCTTGGTCTCCTGGCATTTGAGCCGTGACTCAGTCAACTATAAACTGGAGAAAATTCAAGATGAGAGTACCGCATGAGGTCGTGTGTTACTTCCTATCCTCTTGGAATTTTCAACAGAAGCAGAAAATAATTTTCTGATAAATATCGCCTGAACCCGAGTCAATCCTGCAACGGTATGAAGTGCACAAAAGGAAAATGAGGATACAAAATACTTAGTAGGAATGAAAAGTACTGGTCCATAGCCATGAAGATGATGTCGGTTGGTCGTACGGAGAGCTCACGATATAAATATAAGGCGTGCGTGCATATTATCTTCCTCACACTTCTCTCTTCGACAATCTCCACTTCTCGATGACAATGGCAAGATCGTAGCTGAAATGAAAAGGTACTCCACTTCCCGTATTCACAACGCAGACCTGTATATAATCTGCTTGGAAGGCATACATGATCTCCTCGTACCAAAACTTAGGGTAGTAGATAGTGACCCAATACGTAACATCGATGTATATGTCAAATGTGGGTGATTCATCTTCCCCATCATGTTTGCATAGAAAAAATGCCCCTGATCAGTTCTAGCAAGTTTGGGGTGGTGGTTGGGAGTTTTTTCTCTATGGAGGGAGATGATGGATGGCGCATAGCGAACGGCGAATGGTGGTGTCGTTCGGTCGCGAGTGATCGATGGTGAACGTTGAACGAGGCATTTTTCACCTAGGAATGGTGCGATATCATATTTAGACAACCCAACGGCATGGATGTCCACGCGGACTGGTTTTTTTTTTTTAAATGACAGCTCATATAAAAGTTTTAATTATAAAAGTCACGTAATATATTTTGCAGAATTTTTCACTGAAGGCACTAAGGTGATCGTTTTTTCTCCGATTTAGCATTTCAATAAGCCGGTGAAAACTTTTGGCACTTTTAGTGTTCTTATACCGAATTTTGGCAATATTTTAGTGCTATATAATCGAAGCTTATAAACATTCGTTTCGTGCTCCTATCAGCATTAGCAAGGATACCCAAGCAATGTGACAGTCATTACCAGGTCAAGCATGTGTATAAGCCAATAATGTGCAAGATAGCAAACCGAGTCTACTGAGCTTCTTCTTTTTTTTTGGTCATAAAGTCTACCGAGTTTACACTCTATATTAATGGCTCTACCTATGCTTCATGTGGCAATGTTCTTACAAATCTCTCTCTCTCTCTCTCTCTCTCTCTCTCTCTCTCTCTCTCTCTCTCTCTCTCTCTGAAACGGAGATGGTTTTGATATGCCACGAGAGATCCTGAAGATGTTGCAGGTCTTGATTGGTTGTCTAGCTCTGGGAGTCATCGCTCGCGGGCAACAAAATCCAGGTTCTCCCCCTCGTGTCTCTCGCGTGCAAGCAAAGTGATGATTCAATTGTGAAGAGTTGAGACATAAGGACACATTGATGATTCGGTGTCTACCTCTCTTTCCGTTTGCAATCGACCTTTCAAGCAGAAGACAAGATGTAGTCATGAACACTCTAATTTGATTTCAAAAATGAGCTCCTAGTATTTAGGCAGAGTCGAGCTCAAGAAGTTTTTACGGTTTTAGAGCTAACATAGAGCAATCTTTTGAGCTAAAATTTAGGAATTTAGCAAAGTTAAGGCTGTTTGAGATTCTCTAAGGAAACATTTTAGGAATCCTCCCAAATATTGGAGAGTTGGCAGTGTATCATCCTCTAGCTTACTCTTATCTTTGCAAATGACATCCCTGTTTTCAGGCTTTGCACAAATGCCTGCATCATCCGATTATCCATCAGAACTTCTTTTCTGACTTCCAATTGTCGAGCCAATTCTTACACTGTGTAATTTTCATTTCTGGAATTTCTATCTAGTTGAAGCGGTGAGATTTATAATGCTGTTTATATTTCGAATTCATGATGCATAGTGATAAGTTAGTGACGATATCTTATTTCACCTCAATTTAGGTTTCATTAGCATTGATTGCGGGGCACCTAGTAATTACACTGACCATGGGCTCGGTATATACTACGAGCCTGATGCGGGGTTTGTAGATTCCGGAATAGACATGCAGGTGTCTACCCCATCGATCGACAAGTACTACCCACAGCAATTAGAGAATCTCAGGGCCTTCCCCAATGGAACAAGGAATTGTTACACATTAATGCCACATGAAGGAAAGGGCAACACATATTTGGTCAGGGCCGGTTTTTGGTATGGGAATTATGATGGCAAGAGTCAAACCCCGGCATTTGACCTCCATATTGATGTTAACTACTGGACCACGGTGAACTCTTGGTCTCGGGCGTACGAAGAGATTATTTACACTCCTCCAAGAGATTATATACAAGTTTGCTTGGTGAATACTGGCTCAGGAGTTCCATTCATATCAGTTCTCGAGTTGCGGTTGCTGGATAACTCGACTTACTATATCAATTCCGATGCACTTGTAACCAAATGGAGATATAATTTAGGTAGCTTAAATAGATACAGGTGATTTTCTTTGTTATTGCCCATCATATTCGGATGTTGACCACATTCATCGATCAGTAAATGACGGGTTACCTTGTTTGCATTTTACTAAACATGCATTCTGGCATGATGCAACTACACAAATAATAGAAACACTCTGTTATTCACAAACTAATTTGCGTCGGCTTGTTCATCATTTTGCACTTACTATTATGATTATTTGATTGGCGTCGGCACTAACAGGTATCCACAAGATGTATATGATCGCATCTGGGCCATTAAGATTGATAACTGGCCATCAGTCAGAAACACGACGGCCATCATGACAAGTACAAGCAATGATGCCTATAAAGTTCCACCTGAAGTTTTGATGACCGCCATACAAGCACGAACTGTCACCGATACTTTGACTATGTCCTGGACCTGGACCTTGAACAACTCCTCTAGTGTCTGGTCTATATACTTTCACTTTGTGGAATTGCAACTGCAAGAGAACAATATCAGAGAAGTCACGGTAAATGTACATGAATTCATGAAAACCGTCACGCTCCAGAACCTACAGCCGAAGACTGTAGCCTTTTCTTCCATAGCCGGACGATCTTTGGACATGACTATAGAAGCGACAGCCAACTCCACTTTGCCACCTCTCCTCAATGCCGTCGAGATTTTCACCGTGGCACAACTTCCAAATTCACCAACTTTTCTTGATGACTGTATGTATACATCTATGCTCCCACTTAATTTTTTTGTTTTGATACTCTTTGATTTCCTTGTGATTGTAGCTCTTTATGTGGTAGTTTAGTCAATGCTATGTATGACGTCAAGAAAACGTATGGCGTGACTAGAGCTAGCTGGCAGGGTGATCCATGCCTTCCTACAAATTACTCATGGAGCGGACTACATTGTAGCTATGATAGTTCTCCGAGAATCGACTCGTTGTAAGTCCACGACTGCATATTTTCTCTGAAAACATCCTTCATACGAACACCACAAGTCTCAAAAATCAAGTCTCTATATTAAAGCCTTCCATGTTAAAAGTTTTGACCGGTGGGATTTTACTCTTATAAAGTTAGCGGCGGATGTGCAGGAACCTGAGCTCTAGTGGACTGAAAGGACTGATAGCTACATCGATATCCAATTTGAAAGCAGTTGTATCCCTGTATGCATTAGCAGTTTTTTTTTTTCATATTGTTTACTTAACTTGAACAGAAAGAGAATGAACAACACTAAGCCCAAAAAAGCGACAGACTTCTTTATCGTTAGCATGATGTTCATTATCTACCATACTCTGTGTTACGCATTTCAATAAATATATGCACATGAAGTTTCTTTGTACTTTTGTGGCTCAATTACAGGGATTTGTCCAACAATTCACTAACTGGGTCCATTCCCGACGTTTTAGCACAAATGCCGAACTTGAAAGTTCTGTGAGTTACTGAGCTTTTAATAGAAAGATTGTGTGTGGCTATATAGCCCAAATGAATGGCTTTGAAATTCTAAACATGAAAACTTGCAGGAATTTAACTAGAAACAACTTGAATGGTTCTGTTCCTCAAACTCTATTGAAGAAGAAGGCAGATGGATCGTTGCTACTAAGGTTTGCTCATTGCCACACTATTGTAACGCTACATATAATCACTTATTATTAATCTATACAATATGCTTCCTCTTTCTGTATGTTGCTGATCACACTGAAGAATGAACAGGATAAAAGTGATGCTTTTGTAGTTTTCTCTTTGATCAAATTATGTATGTAATACATACACAGGGTGGGATATCCAAGAATTCACGTGCTCATCTTTTGGCATTGACATCTACTATCGACGTTTTTTTGACAGCTTAGATGGAAATACCAATCTTTGCCAATCAGACAATTGTCAGACCAGCAATGTGAAGCCAAAGAAAAAGGGCATCCCTATTGCTCCAATCACTTCATCAGTTGCAGCCGTTCTGGTCTTGATTTTCTTGGGAGCTCTTGCAGTACTGTGGATAATCAAAAGAAGACAAATCCAAAGTAACTCTCTTGCGTATTGCATGTGCGAGAATAATCAAAAGTTTTACATGTGATTTTCTCAATCCGGGTCGGGTTTTGAACCCCGAACTGGTTAACTGGTCCAAATCCTCATGGCCCCTTCGACAATTGGGCTGGAAAAAGTGAACATGATAATCTTGCTTCTATGCATCATTGTTTCATGTTAAAAAACTATGCACACGTTATATCTTGATAATATCATAATCGCATCAACGCGTACCCCCATCTAGTGTAGATAAAGGCATGAATACTTAATCAATTGGTTGAGGTAACTCGCTTTGCTCTTTCTGGTTCTTTTTTCACCACATGATCTCTTCTTCATATAAGTCATTACATACTTCTTCAAGAAGGTTCTGTTTGCAGTCAAGGCATATGATGTCAGACTAAAGATCATGATCCGCTTAACTCCGTTAAGGTTATATAATTTCCTTTTCATTTCTCCAGATGTTACTACTATTACTATGCCTACCAACTCTACAAGAGGATCTACTGGGACATTAAGGTTGTCAAAAAATCGAACTTTCACATCTACTGAGGTTACAAGAATTACTGATAACTTTAGAACAGTAATCGGAGAGGGAGGATTTGGGAAAGTTTACTTTGGTAGACTTGACGATGGCACTGAAGTTGCAGTAAAAATGTTATCTCACTCGTCAAAGCAAGGCTACAAGGAGTTTCACACAGAGGTTCGAAACATGAGTGCAACTAGAATCAATATGTCATGTTTTCGATTTTTTGGGTGTTCTACTTATGGCAAGCTCTTATACCTTGATGTGCAGGCACAACTCTTGATGGTCGTTCACCATAGAAATCTGGTTTCACTTATCGGATATTGCGAAGAATTTGAAAACATGGCGCTGATTTATGAGTTCATGTTCAATGGAAATGTTCAGCAACATTTGTCAGGTTTGTCTGATATTTCCTTCTCCAAATTCTAACCAGATAAAGCATCACTTACACTCTCACTTTATGACAGCACGACATGTGGAGTTATATATTATCTCAACTCTGTTCTTCGATAGTTCAGGCTTTTGGATTAATCGGTCAAGTAACATAGTCATTAATAGCACAACGGAAATGAAATTAACTTTCTCAGTGAGTGAATAAGATGGTGAACAGGATTTTACATCTTTCATGATTGGAATACTCCTTAATCCTCTACTTTCAAGCAGCACAAAACCCAAATGTTTTGAGTTGGAGCCAGAGACTACAAATCGCAATCGATGCCGCTCAAGGTACACAAAGTAGATTGATGAAATCTTTGTTCACATATCCACAAGTTGAGCAACACAATACATTTGATTAATTTTTTCTTTTTTGTTGGTGGTGCAGGGTTGGAGTACCTGCATAATGGCTGCAAACCTCCCGTCGTCCATAGAGATTTAAAGACGCCCAATATTTTACTAAACAAAGACATGCAGGCAAAGATTGCTGATTTTGGATTATCGAAGGCATTTGTAACAGAGCATGATTCTCATATTTCAACTCGCCCATCGGGAACGCCTGGTTATCTCGATCCGGAGTAAGCGACTCAAACCAGCAACTCTGAATACAAAGACTCTTACACTTGGGAAGCAGAACAACTGTACTAATTTAGACCAGCGCGAGAGGCCCATACATTTTATTTGTACATGTTTATGTTGGACGCACGTATGTAGGTACGTTTTCGAAAGGCAGTTTTGGCTATTATTGTACTAATCAAAGCTACAATTCCTTTTGAATCCTCAGGTTTCATACATCTGGAAACTTGAGCAGGAAGAGCGACGTGTATAGCTTCGGCGTAATTTTATTCGAGTTAATCACTGGCCACCCAGCCATTATAAGAAGTCCAGAGGGCAGCAAGCACATACTTCACTGGGTGACTCCACTCATAGAAAGAGGGGACATCCAAAGCATTGTTGACCCGAGGTTAAATGGCCAATTCAACATCGGTTCTGCATGGAATGCAGTGGAAATAGCCATGTCGTGTGTGCCGACGACAGCGGTCCAAAGGCCAGACATAAACCGTGTTCTGTGGGAACTAAAAGAATGCTTGACAGCAGAGATCGGTTCAGGAAGAAGCCAAAGAATGGGAAATAGTAGGAGAAGTGAGCCTTTTGAGATGACCTCACTTGACGTTGATATTGCTCCGAGTGCTCGTTAACCATACTTCGTCTATAAGGTTATCATGCCCATCTTCCCTGTATAAGTTGTTGATTATTACATCGAACAGATTTGAAAACTTTTGTACAAAGTCTGAGCTTGTGACTTTAAATTGTGAGTGATGCATATTGGGGTTGTTGCTTTTCTGGCTTAGTGAATAAATGAGTGAATGTTGAGTTCAATTCACAGTTGGGCCCCTCTTTACAAGGCTACAAACCGTACAATTATGAAGATGTTGATAGCTAGCCTTGCTCAGTCATCCAAGTGAACCCCTGTATAATGAAGCAGAGGAAAAAATGAATTTCTTTCATTTTTATACCATCTGTTTTATAAAACAAAGTCATCTTTTGACGACCTTTGCCAACCACAGCCACCTAAGTAGCCTGAAGAGCAGCACTCACGTCATCCAATCGGTGTTGCCTCTTATCGGACAAGAGGATATCGAGGTGACAGGTCATCCTGGATCGGAGGCTACAAGGGTGGTTCAGTGCCCACATCTGCTCAGAAACTAGTCGAGGCAGCAATGTCGCACGTGGCCGTGACTGCAAATGAGAGGCCGAACATGAACCCGCACGTTGTTGGAGCTGAAGGAATGCTCGATTCTTTCTGGGCGAGATGCCTTATGATCCAAGGAATCCTGTTCTGCTTCACCCTTCACGCTCGCTGCTTATGATTTGGCAACATGTCTGTGAAAATGTCCCACGAGACAGTGCTTATAATGTGCTGCAAAACCTTCCTTTGGGTCTGTAATTGTGGACGATGGGTTTTTCTTTGGATGATATGATAGCACTTCAAGGTTTGCATGTGACTTATCCTCCTATGAACTCATATAGTGAGAGATGATCTTGAAGAAAGGAAGTTGCTTTTTTTGCACTGAAAGAACCAAAACTACTTCCATCTGTTAGCCGGGTAATCTAATGAATCTGTTACCACATGTCGCGTAATCTAGTAAATGGGCGCACGTGTTGTGTGTTTCCCAAATAAAAAACAATTCTCTAAATATTAAATTAAACCAACTTAATACGAGAAACTTAACTCATCGAATTCATAAAAGTGTACAAAGGTATTGTTTAAATATAGAATGCAAGAGAAATCTAGTGCAAGATTTGCAATTCTTTCAAGAAAGTCGCTAAGAAGATTCAAATTTCCCGATGAAAATCCATCGGAAATAAAATTGAATTATTAGTTGGCTCATTAGATATGATATGTAATGAAATAAGAAACGAAGTGTATGTTAAGGTCTTCTCTGCTTTATATAATTAGTATAGATGAGACAACAAAATGGGAATTGCAACGGGAAAATTCAAGGATGACACATCACGACTTGATAGTTTTAATGTTTTAATTAGCAATTGACAAGTCTTTGGCATAATTCAATAATCTAACTTCTTAGTTTTTCTTTAGGTTAATATCACGAAAAACTCTAAACTGATATACACGTGATAAATTTACCCAAAACTAATTTTTGACCATCAAAACTCCAAAACTAATATATTTGTGACAAATTTACTGTCTATTAGTTTTCATTAAATTGAATTAGCACCACGAAAATCATAAGTCAGTACATTTGTGACAAACGGAGAGTAAAACCCCAAACTGGTACATCGGTCAATTTTCATGTGTCATTTAACTCAATAATTTGATGGTAAAATGTAACGTAAATTAACGGATGATAAATTTATCACAAATACACTAGTTTAAAATTTTTAATAGCCAAAAAATTAATTTAAAATAAATTTATTATAAATGCATCAATTTAGGCTTTTTAGTGGTATTAACCATTTTACTTTTTAGTTTCGGGAAAAACGAGGACAGTGAGCCCTGACCTCGATGATCTTCTTCTCTACTTCTTACCTGTCCGAAGCTCCGCTTTTGTCTTTTGAACTTGGCGGGGTTTCGTCAGGCTGACTTCGTCGCCCTCCTCTTGCTTTGAACTCGCTAATAAGCCCTAAGGACTCCACCTTTCCGAGATTCTCGCGCACCCTTTTTCATGTCATGCAATTGTCACGGTCAAGAGGTTTTCTAACACTAAGGACCGTGACACATCAATGAAGACCCGCTCAAAACCCAATGAAGCTTCGTGAATTTTCTCAAGGACGGGCGAGACAGAATTGTACCAGGGTTCTAGAGAGTTCTCGCATAAATACCGTAGTTGGTAGCTCTCGGAATAAATGTCGGTAGGTGGTCGGCGAGAACGATACGATCTCGCCACCCATCTAGAAATCGATCAATGGTTGTAATCCGAGGCCCTCTACTATATAAAGGTGTCCTCTTTCTCATTTGAATCATTCAAAAACAACAAGAAGCAGTTTATTTCTCTTCCGTAACTTCTCTCTCTAGATTCTCTCTACGATCCGAAAGTGTCCGAGTGAGTGAGTGATCGGGAAAAGGCTTGGCCTAGGCATTCCAACGATCCAAGGAAGTCTAAGTCGCCGCACGGGTCATTCCCAAACTATCGCCCGTGACAAGTGGTATCGAGCAAGTAGAGAGTCCATCCAAAGAGATCGGGAGCACACCAACGGGTCAAGAGAATGTCGAACAATGAACAACTCGCCGGGTTGTTGTGGATGAAAGGGCTCCTGAAGAACCGGTTCCCAATGAGCCGGCTGCCCAACCAAAGACTCGTGGAAAATCCAAGAAAAGGGATGCTTCGTCGAACGCCATAGCCGCGATCGATGAGAAGCTCACGAGAATGAGAACAACAATGTTGGAATTCATCAAGAACTCGACGAGGTTAAAAGGCGGATCGACGAGGGTGAAGAAACTCTCCGCCATGAATTCACAAACGTCGTCAATCGCACGACGGCCCCTTTGTTCGATAGGGATGATGTCCTCGAAGCATCCATCGAGGCCCTAAAGCTTGAAGTCGTGGAGCTCAAAGAAGGCAACTCCTCCAAGACCGAAGTCGAAGCCTTGAAGATGGAGGTGCAAGAGCTCAAGACCGAGCTCATCCTATGTAAAGCAAGCATCGCGAATGGTGCATTGCCCATCCATGCGGCACACAAGCTAGAGGTGCCGAAGCCGAAAGAATTCAAAGGCAACCGGTCTGCCAAAGAGGTAGACAACTTCCTATGGAGCATGGGACAATACTTCGACGCCATTGGAATCCAAGAAGATTTGGCCAAGGTACGAACCGCTTCTATGTTCTTAGTCGATAATGCCATGCTTTGGTGGCGAAATAGATGTGAAGAGACAAAACAAGGCGCCGACCCCATCACTACTTGGGATGGATTTGTCAAGGAATTTCGGGATTATTTCTTCCCGAGTATGCTAAACAAGAAGCCCGTAGCAAGCTCCATCGCCTTGAACAACGAAGCACGGTCCGAGAGTACGTGAAGGAATTCACCGAACTTAAACTCCAAATTCCCAATTTTGGGGAAGAGGAGGCTCTCGGGGCGTTCATGGATGGATTGAAGCCGTGGGCACTACTCGAGCTCAAACGAAGGGACGCAAAAGCCTTTCATGAAAGCACCGGGCGGGCCGAGTCTCTCGCCGACTTCACCAAGGAAGCCCCAAAAACAAGAGGAAGCGGGTGGAGATCGGATCGCCACCATGATGAAGAAGACCAAGTTGCTCGTGGGTCGAAAAGACTCGGACAAGAGTCCCAACCGTGGGTCAAGAGATCATGGTGGACGGAGAAGACATGGGGAGAAGGAATGTCCAAGTCAAGCGATCCCAAGTGGAAGCAACCTCAAGGAGACTACAAGAACAAGTTTGATACTCCACCACCGCCTCCGTGCTTCATTTGCAACGGTCCTCATTGGACACAAAAGTGCCCAAAGAAGAGTAGGATCAATGCTATTCTTGCCGTAGAAGAGGATGAAGAGCCGAAGCAAGAAAAGGAGAAACGCGAGGTGCGACTTGGGACCGTGAAGGTTTTCAACTCAATCAACTCCGTGAAGGACAAAGCTCCGCCAAGGGAGAAGCCGCACATTCACACCTCTCATTCGTTGAGGTCAAGGTAAGTGGCGACCCTCCTTGCCTTGGTCGATACGGGTGCTACGAGCTTGTTTTTGTCAAACGAAGCGGCCAAACACTTGGGACTTCATGTGGAACCGACTCGTAATCGTTACAAGACCCCCAATTCTGACGAGATATCAGGCATAGGCGTGGCCAAAATGTGAAACTCCAAGTTGGTACTTGGGAAGGCAAACCCCGCTCGAGGTAATTCCTCTCGACAACTATGATCTCATTCTAGGCCTTGAATTTTTCGATGTCATGAGAGCCATGATAGACCCGAGGAGCAACATGATTATCATCACCCGACCGGAGTGCCCATCCATGGTTCCAATGATTAATGGAGTGACCGAAACCAAAATCCTCTCCACAATCCAAGAATAAACAAAGAACCAAGAGTTGAGAAGTTCATGCCCGAACCTTGTACCAAGCCAAAGCCAAGGTGGATCATCCTCTTCAACACAACATGCCGATCCATGTCTTATTCCCCGGAGGTGACAAATTTGCCGACCAACATGGAGGAAGCCAAAACAAAGGAGCCAAATGCCCGACAAACGAGAAGTCAAGGTCAAGAAATCTCGGAAGAGTCGAAAGCGCCCAAAAAGCCAACAAATAGTCCCCAAGCCAAGAGCGCCGAGGACGCCGCCGAATGAGTGGGGGGAGAATGTCACGGCCAAGAGGTTTTCTAACACTAAGGACCGCGGACACATCAATGAAGACCCGCTCAAAACCCAACGAAGCTTCCGGAATTTTCTCAAGGACGGCGAGACAGAATTGTATTGGGTTCTAGAGAGTTCTCAGCATAAATACTTGGTAGTTGGTAGCTCTCGGAATAAATGTCGGTAGGTGGTCGACGAGAACGATACGATCATCTCGCCACCCATCTAGAAATCGATCAACGGTCAGAATCCGAGATCTTCTACTATATAAAGGCTCCTCCTTCTCATTTGAATCATCCAAAACAATCATTTGAATCATCCAAAACAACAAAAAGTTATTCTTTTCTTCCAGAACTTCTCTCTCTTTAGATTCTCTCTCTACGATCCGAGTGTCGAAAGGAGTGAGTGGTGATCGGGAAAAGGCTTGGCCTAGGTGATTCCAACGATCCAAGGAAGTCCAAGTCGCCGCACGGGTCATTCCCAAACTATCGGCCCGTGACACAATCATCAGACATGAGAGCTCTGAGAACGCTCTGCACGCACAAGCGCCTCCTCCATCTCACCTCCATCCCACCTCAAACCCCGCATCCCTCGCCTCCTTCTTCAAGCCCCTCCAGAACCCCCATTTCCACCGCGGTGTCCACTCCACGAATCACCGCCTCCTCTCCCAGGACCCCAGCCTCGCGGCCCTGTCCTCGGGCCCCGAGTCGGAGACCAGCGACACCGCCGCCCGATGGGCCAGGAGCAGCGGCGGGGGAGCAGGGTCGGGCCCTGAGAGCGGAGCGAGAAGTGGGAATGGCGAGATTTCCGAAGAAAGGAGGCATTTTGGGGGCGGGAGGAGTTCTTATGCTGGGAGTGGGAAGAGGGGTAAGAAGAGGGTTTGTTGGGTTTGTTCGGATTGCGGGTACGCGGATGGACAGTGGTGGGGTTCTTGCAGGTCGTGCCGCAGCGCCGGGACGATGAAGCAGTTCGCGGTGGAGGAGAACGGCGGCGGGAGCGAGAAAGTGAGGGGTTTCGAGGTGTCGGAGAATGTGGTGAGGTCGTGGATGCTGCAGCGGGCTGGCGAGGTGCGGCCACTACGGTTGACGGATGTGAATAGGGGTTTGAATCAGTTAGAGTGGCGGATTCCTCTGTAAGTTTGTTCTGATCATGGAAATTAATAACTGGTTAGCTTTGGATCCTATATTGCAGCTGCTAAAGAAATAGAAGAAAGTTGTTGTTTAGTTCATTTTATTGTCTTATCTACATTTGACATGGTTTATCTCAAAACATCTTTCCAGGAGTTGGATCATAGAGCGTTGTGTGGTGGTTTTGAAATTTTCTAATAAAATTTTGCTGGAATGATAGTATATATCTTTTTTTTAGTAATATGGGAATGATGATATGACTTTTGATCCTGATGACAATCTGTTGTCCACTTTGATGAAACCATTCATGCTGGTTATTCCAACACATTAGCATTTCTAATAATTAATTTTGGAAGAAACACGTGTGTCGCTCAAATTCCATAATGTAAACGTTCTCTTGGGGTGCTTGATATTCAGGCATAGACCCTTTGGAGAGGAGGTTTCCAGAGTGCTAGGTGGTGGTCTCGTGCCAGGTTTGACCTACTTTTTTGCTGTATGGTCTGCTTGAACCTGCTGCTCTACAGGAACTCTCACTTGAGATATATGGAAGTTTTGAAGAATTTAATTTCGTCAAAGCTATTGATTTTGCTGCATTGTGGCTTTAAAGGTTCCTTAATTTTGGTGGGAGGTGATCCTGGTGTTGGCAAGCGTACCCTGTTGCTGCAGGTAATGTTATTAAAGGATACATTAAATATTCATAAAATATGTTTAATTCTCTGTATATCTATCTCCCTGTACAACCATTGTGCTCTACCTTGTCCATCTTGTAATGTTAATATTTTTCTATTGGAAGATGGCTACAATGATTGCTGAAGGCCGGGATCTTGGCAGATCAGCTCCAGTAGTATATGTCTCTGGGGAAGAGGTAAATGGAGTTCTCATGTTAGCCTGCTGCTGGTCTTTGCTGTCATGCATATTCATTCTTGTTGCCAGATCAAATTTGTTTTCGCTTCTCGGACGGTTTTTCTTGTTTGTAAATATAGGCTCTTCCACATTTTCTGCCTTAGGCTTTCTCTAGCTTGTACCATATCATTTAGCCATGAGATAATTTTACTTGAGGAGTCGTAATAGAAAGCTACACCACATAATGAAGATATAGATTTCCTCTGATAGGCATCTGCTGTATTCGTTCCTTTTATTTTTTCTGGCCAAGCTGTATGTGTCATTATCATATCACAATTACAATCTACCTTTTCCCCTTCTGAGGACTCTCTTTGATTTTGTGGTAGAGTGTGGAGCAAATTGGAAGCAGAGCTGACCGTCTAAGCATTGGAACTGAAGAACTGTATTTGTACTCGAGCACTGATATTGAGGTGAGTGCAAAGTCAGGAATTTTGCATCAACCAATTATTTGTACCTCTCGAATTGCTTTCACAATTTTGTCCTGATTTTTCATGTGTAAATCGGATTGGATCCTTGAGCTGTCATTAGTAACCTAATAGACCCAAATTCCAATGGAGATGATAATTACTTAGAAAACAATTGAAGGATGTGCTTGTTAAAGGAACCGTTTTATGGGTTGTCTACAGTAAAAAATTTCTCTGTTTGGATATAGAGAGTCCAGATCTTTTGCAAATTCAAAAGTGCTGGTTATGCATTTGCTCTGTGTGAGCCTTGACATGTGTTTTGTTCTGCAGGACATACTAGAAAAAATTCAAGTTCTTTCACCTTGAGCTTTGATTATCGATTCAATTCAGACAGTTTATCTAAAAGGAGTGGCTGGAAGCGCTGGAGGTCTCTCACAGGTAACATCTTTGCAATCTCTCCCCTTGCAAGAGGCAAAAATGGATCTGAATTCAGGAGATTAGTGATTGAGTTTAGGGCACTCTAATTTGTTAAAGTGATCTCGTGTTGCCAAAAGTTCTTTTGCCTAAAGTTTTTTCACTTCTCTTGTGAGATTGACCGGTATCACTAGCATGTAGCCATCGCCACATATTCAAGTGAGCTTTTCTGAACAATTCTATTGGTTAACCAAGCAACTTTACCCAATATTTAAGAGTACTGATATTGGTTGCTTCATCTTGACTATCTTTATAAATGCACCGAGGACAAATGTATGATTAATCTTGACATTGATGTGTGGTAGGTGAAAGAATGTACATCAGCATTGCTTCGTTTTGCAAAGAAGACCAACATTCCTGTTCTATTGTTATTCAAAATTTATTATTCTCATCGTTTGTTTTGTATGTGATAAATCGCCTACAAATTTGGACTATTCCTATATGATGTTATAGCATTTATGTCAGCCCATACATCTTTAGCATCTTGGTGATATTAGAGTTGCTGTGACAACCAATCTTTCTAGAAGATTTTGCTTATTTGAGTCCACTCTTGTTGATTGTATATTTCAGATTGAACATGTGACAAAATCTGGAGAAATAGCTGGTCCCAGAGATTTGGAGCACATTGTGGATGTCGTTTTGTATCTGGAAGTTGGTACCTTTATCAACATTTCTTTTGTTGTATTGATAGTGGATTTGCTGAAGCTGTGGCATAACTGTAGCATCTCATTTTAGGTCTTCTAGAGTCACTCAATGCATTCTTTTACTGTCATTGAAGTTGTTTGATTCCAACTTAGCAATTCAAGTTTTCTTTGCATACGATGGGTCAATTAGTTGGGGTAATCTAAAAGAATTATCCAGCAGCTATTTCTAGATTCATTTTTGTGTCTTAGGGATTGCGATGGTTCATTACAACAAACAGTTCTTGTTATGACCTCGTATATTTCATCCAATAATAGCTGCAGAACTTTTCTCTTTGACGCATCATACTTAGTTTAGGTATGCTACATGCATGAGATTCTTGACAAGTTAGTGCTTTTTGTCGACTAGTGTTTCATCGACAAAGTTCACTGCATGTTTAACATGCTTTTGATCATTCTCTTTCAAAAAGTTTTCGTGTTTCATACCAATGGAAGTCAACGAAAACATATCATAATAAGCTTGTCCTATCATTCTTTCTTTGATAGCAAACTTTAAACCATTAAATGCAAACTCAGCGAAAGTCTTTTCAGTTAAAGGTACGAAACACCTATTCCTTGCCTTTTCAAATTGAAACATGAACTGATCAACTGACTTATTATTGTATTGTTTCATTGCTAACAAATCCGCCACAAACATATCCGGCGCAGCTCTTTGAAACTCACTATGAAACATCATTTCCATTTGATCCCAAGAAAATATAGAATGAGGTGGTAGAGATGTGTACCGAGTAAAAGCAGTTTTGGAAAATGATAATGGAAATAACTGCAGCTTCCAATGATCTCTATATGTAACATCTCCACACAAAGCAGCAAATCAATTGATGTGTTCTTGTTTCGATTGATCATCTTCAACAGTAAACAGATTAAATTCTAGTATATCTTAAACCCCCCTTAGGTATGGAATTGCATTCATCCATTCCGGTTATGGTTTTCTATATACCTGCCTAAAACCTCCTGCTTCACCACTATATTGTCGTAGTATTGGATCGACTACGCATTATTTTTGTCTTATTGGGATCACAATTGGTGGTGTGATTGCTTGAGCCGCCTGCACAACCTGAGGCATCATTTGAGGTATGTTCTGTTGCAAAGGTTGAATGCATTTGGTATTGGGGTACTGGTGGCTGTGGTATTAGCTGCGGTAATGGATACTGTGATACTGGTTGCGGTTATTGTGGAATCAGGTTTTGTGGTAATGGCTATGGATATTGCGGAACCAGGTTTTTTTGTAATGGCTATGGATATTGCTGAACCGGGTTTTGTGGTAATGGCTGTGGATATTGTGGCACTTGGTACTGCAGTACTAGCTGTGGTGGTGTTAAAATCCTTCTTGGGATCTTTGTATTAGCATTTGGCCTAAACAAAGTTTAAGGGAGACTAGGTTGGGTAGCAACACGACCAGGCAACGCATTGTCATGTGATTGGTACAAAGTAGCATGCTGAGGAACCAAATTTGCATTAACTGGTCCAGACAAATGAACCCCGTTGGTTTCTGGCTGACCCATGTTGGTATTCTCATTCCTCTGTGATAAATTAACCACATTACCTTCACTGTCGTTGCTTGGCCGTACGCTTGACCTACCAATGTGTTTTCTCCTCTCTGAAGAATCCTTAATGGTGCAAGGGCATGAGTTGTCCTGCTGTTCCACCACCAGGGAGAGTAACAGCGAGCTGTCCAAGAATTCCAACTACGCCGGGAAGAACAATAGGAACAATTTGTGAGTGGGTAGAACTCATCGATGAGCTTTGCCTGCCAGTAATCTCCTAGACCGTATTAACAAACAATGGCCTAACAATATCAGCCACACATCTAGTGACTAGATTAGCTAGATCGTTGTGTTGTTGTTCCATGATTCTTCTCATAGTAGTAAGCGTAATCGGATTTGATTCCAATTGCTTTTTTTGTTCTTCAATAAGGTGTCTGGGAATATCTATCTCCCCTACTTGTCTTTGTTCCGCCACTATCTGTCCATTCAATGATTCCGCACGTGTCACCTGCTCCATAGCAGGATTTGAGGGTACGCTGCTCCCTGCAACATTGTTATTCTGATCCAATTGGCTCTAACTCCTCGTTCATGCCATTGTTACTCCTCCAATTGACCAAATAGGTCTCACCGGGCGTGCCAAAATTATGTTTTGCCAGAAATGGTTCCTATGATAAAATATAATTCACTGAAAGTTGTTCTTCGATTTTTAATGAGAGGAGACTGGGTTCTAAGTCTAATTTTGGATGGGGTTGATCCAGGCTTGAACAAAGAATCTAATTGTCCCGATTGATAATACAAATTTCACACAATGACGAAATTTGACTTAAATTTATCTAGGACTTAGATTTAATCCATCCAATTCTTGGCAGCGTTCAAGTTCGTCGATGTGATATTACAAAGTTACTGACTTGGAACATAAATAGCTATAGCTACGGAAACTAAACTAAAGGTGCAATACTGAAAAGTAAAGATAAAAAGACAGCATTTTGGTTTTAATCAAAGTTTTGCAATGCTAGTAATATGAGTTCATAATGATCACGAGAAAATGAAGACGAGAGAGACAGGGATCACCACAGCATGGTCGCATCATTATCACAAAGAGAACGTGCGATGTTCAGCTTAACTTATTGACAATAAAGTCTCTGATTTTTTTTCTTCAAAAGTAATCGGGCCATGCACGAGGACTTATAACAACTTGAGAGTACAGCTTTGTCCTAAATATTCTGATGGTCACTAAAAGAAAGTTTGATTGTGCAATCTCAAACTTATCATATGTACTGAGCAAAGAAAAATTATCTATTTGTTAGCATATTGAAAGCAGGTGACAGAATCCTTGCCCAGATCTTTTGATTTTTGTCCTCTTCTCCACCAAAACGGGATCAGAAAAACCTTCCCTACGACTTTTAATTGTTGAAACGCAAATGGAGTTATTTGCCTCGAAAGTCTATTATCCAAAGTGGTAGTTGCAATATTCATAGGAACCTTTTTGGTACAGAATCTAGTGAAAGGATGCTGAGATTAAAGAATCGACCTTTTAAGTATGGAGAGATTTCAACAATCACTGGGAACTTTGGACGAGTGATTGGCGAAGGTGGCTTTGGAAAGGTATATCTTGGTACACTAGATAATGGCACCGCAGTTGCTGTGAAGATGATCTCTGAATCATCAAGGCAAGGGTACAAGGAATTTCAAGCGGAGGTTAGATACGATGATGCAATCATATTTCCTATTAAAATCAATTTATGCTGACAATTACACAGATGTTCGTTCATAAACTTCCTCTTTGACTCTTCTCTATATTCGTTATAGTAACACACACTCTTTATGCTGCACGCGCAGCTCTCAATGATTCTTCACCACAGAAACTTGGTTTCTCTGTTTGGATATTGCAACAAGTCCAAGCACATGGCATTAATATATGAATACATGGCTAATGGAAATTTATGGCAACATTTATCAGGTGCGTATTTATCTTCTTTTCTATTGTTTTCTTCTATAAATTAATCCTGTAGAACTCTTTTTCTTGCTCATAGGTAAAGCTAAGCTGCATCCAATAGGGGACCATCCAAAGGTTTTGACATGAAGTAACAGACTACAAATATCTCTGGATGCAGCACAAGGTACACAAATGAGATATCCTCAGTTGTAGGTTTTTTCCCATCATTGCTTTGGCATTGTTTTTACAAGTTTTTTGCGAGGATTTCAGGTTTGGATTATTTGCATAATGGTTGCAAGCCATCCATCATCCACAGAGACATGAAGACTACTAACATCTTGTTGAACGAAGAACTCCAAGCCAGAGTAGCTGATTATTGCCTATCTAGAGCTTTTGCGACTGAAAAGGACTCTCATGTGTCAACTTTTCCTGTGGGCACTCCTGGCTACCTCGACCCTGAGTAATGGCTAAAACTTCATATTACTGTTCTGGTTCAGTTCGGGATCTCAATATGCATATACATATTGAAATAGCTTAGGATTTCATCTTTGATATGAAGATCTGTATTTTTTTCCTCCCAGGATTCATTCTTCTAGGAACTTTAACAAGAAGAGCAATGTTTATAGTTTTGGAGTCGTACTATCTAAGTTGATCACGGGCCGACCCGCAATAATGAGAAATCAGGATGGCAGTGCCAGCATGCACATACTTGAATGGTTGATTCCGATCGTTGAAAGCGGTGATACACAAAGCATTATGGATCCAAGGCTACAAGGAGAATTCGACTTCAACTCGGCTTGGAAACTAGTGGAGATTGCCATGTCTTGTACACAACCAACGGCAATTCAAAGGCTGGATATACATCAAGTATTGGCAGAGTTGGAGTCTTTGGTGAGCAAATCAAGTGGTCCCTTTGAAATGACCTCCTTGGAGCTCCCATCTCACGAGGTCCCTGGTAGCAGAACTGTTAAATATGTCTTGAATTTTATGTACTCGGTCCGTCCATGATCCGACTGACATATTTTTGTGCGACCAAAAGTGGAAAGGAAATTGAGATTTGGTTCATGCGAAGGGGTTGGGCCGATAGGCCCAACCCGCAAAGAAGTTTAACAAATTTCCATAGCGGACCGCCTAAGCTAGAGGAAGCGAACCAAGCGGGGGTTCGGGCGTAACCCCCGAGAAAATTTTCGGAAGCCCTATTTTGCACCGCGGCTAGGTTTTCTTATTGATACATAGAGTTTTGTTTTGAGAGAGTTTTAGTGAGCCGTGAGGTTTTGTCGTTGTTTCGACTTCCGAAATTTTGTACTCTCTTTGATTATAGTGGAATTTGTCTTGCCTCGCCGTGGGACGTAGATCACCTTGTGATCGAATCACATAAATCCCTGTGTTCTGTCTTCCTTTTTTCCGCATCGCTTTTCAACAAGAACTTTTCCATACCAGGAAGGCTCGCTTCTTTTTAGGTTAGAGATTTTTTTTTGTTCTTTAATTAATTTTTGTTCTTTAATTGCATCACCCATTTCCCTTTTCTTTCTGTCATTGAATCTTCCAAACTCGCTGTCTAGCAATGATATCCTTTCGTCCTTTGAGGTTCCTTTCTCCATTTATTATGTCAGTTCATGGCATTCCTAATACCGCGAAAGTAGGAACCCCATGTTGAGTTTTGGGGGAGGTGGATGGATAGTTGGGGCTATCCATGGATGGGGTAATCGGCTTGAGCAGGCCCACCCTCACGGCACGTTCTTGGAGTTCAGCCGAGACTTCAGTTTGAGTCCACACCATTGGATAATTAGTAACTTGTGGACACCTAAATTTTTGCAGCCCATTGCATAAAAAATTAGGGATTAATCCCGACTCGGGACAAGTGTCAAAAAAGTCCTAAACCTATTTCATTTATGCTAATTTAGTCATAAACTTTTTAATGGTGCCAAAATGCCAATTTAGTCTTTATTGCTAACGTGGATGTCGACCGATTTACATTGTACTATCGACGTTACTGTAGACAACTTTCAATAATAATGTAATATTTTTTTTCTTTTTTTTCTCTTTCTTTTCCTTTTTATTTTCTTCTACCTTTTGCTAGTGGACAATTCAATTAAGAAGAAAATAAAAAAGAATAAAAAATAAAAAATAATAAAATTTTTGGAAATATTTATAAAAAGTAAAAAAAAAAATTATTTACGTTACCGCCGGCCGCACCACGTAGGATGGTTGACGCCGATTGGACCGCCAAGTTAGCGATGTCCAATCAAAATTAGCCGGAATGAATATATTGGCAATTTGTTAAAAGGTTTATAGCTAAATTATCAAATCATTAAAAAATTTAGGACTAAATTGGCACAATTAAAAATTTTATAACTAAATTTGCTAGTTGTCAAAAGATTTAGAATTGAATTGATAAAATTGAAAGGTTTAGGATTTGATTGGCCCGTTGTACAATATGTTTATGATTTTTTGGACAATTTTCCCTCACCCCCATTGTCTTCTTAATTTAGCATTTGAAGCCCCGACCTTTCGATGGTAGCCTATTGTCCCATAGGATCGATTTTTCCCTCTTTAACTCGAAATCACTTTTATTGCATAACTATGTCTTACCTCTATGCTGAATGAGCATTTTCAGGCCTTTTTCAATTAGTGTGAACAAGAAACAATGATATGCATAAGGTGATAGACGCATGGCAAGCGAAGGTGATCGGTCCGAACAATGATAATGTTCTTTGATATCGATAATTTGTGTGGTGGTCATTGGTAGCAACGAAATTTCGAAGCTAGAAATTCTTGCCAACCATGTAAATATCATCTTGGATCAATTGTTTCTGGCCATGCCAAATATTGAAAATATGAGTCAAAACTCATCATTATCATAATTTACCGAATTGATTTTTATGGTGGTGCCTCTAGCCGAATGGAAGAAGTTAATTTCACGACGTATAATAATAAATAAATCAGCGCGTGACAGGATGTATAGTTTTCAAATTTATCAATGGTCCACCTGTCATCAATCAAAAGCAGTCTATCGACATTGATTGCGGTACTAGTTTTTGTCCCAATTTTCCTAAATTCTTTTGTCCCATGATTGCGGTACTTGTTTTTTTGGTTAAAGATTGCGGTATTTTTTTTGTCAAAGATTGCGGTACTTGACTTGACACATATGCGGACGCAGACCTAGCTGCAAGTCTTAGTCTTCTTGTATTGTAGCGATGACTCAGTCAACTCTGAACCGAAGATGGGGTCGTGTAACCTCTTAGTATTTCCCATAGAAGAAGAAACTAATATCCAGTAATTGTCATGTTCAAATTGGATTCAAATTCATGGAACTTATGGTCATGTTCTCCAGATATATCAAAATCCTATTTACCGTCATTGGTGGAAACTGTTTTTCTATATGAATATAAAGTGCACAAAAGGAAAACGAGGAAACGAAATACTTAGTAGCAATGAAATATACTGGGCCAAAGCCACTAAGATCAACTACAGCCTTCTCGTTTTCTTTGCTTGCTCCTTTAGCCTTAGGATTTGTCCTTGTGGTTCAAAGCCCAACAAAATACAGGCATCTCTCTCTCTCTCTCTCTCTCTCTCTCGTCCGTATCAAGCAAAGTTTCTGAGTAACTGTGCTTTGCGTGTGATAAGAACATTATAAGATTGAATGCTAACAAAATATCGACTCATCCGATATACCAGACATCGAATTGGCACTATATAAAAAAGTTTAAGACTAAATTTGTACCAAAAAAAGATTTAGGACTAAATTAACACCAATACAATAATTTTAGGACCTTTTGATAGTTTTCCTATAAATTCTTGCCAACCATGAAAATGTGAGCCAAACAAAACTCATCCTCCTGTTAATTACTCTTCCTTCTCATCATTTACCGTGCGATTTTTCATGGCGGATGCCTCTAGCCGGACAAAAAATAGTCAATTTCATGGTGTATCATGATAATGATGTGTAAAAAAAAAATTAGCGCACAACGTGATGTATTTTTTTTTCGAATTTACAATTGACAATATGTGATCAATCAAAAGCTGTCTATTGATGTTTCTATTGGTTCTTAGACTTTGATACATTTGCAGACGAAGACCTAGCTGCAAGTCTTGGTCTTCTGGCATTTGAGCCATGACTCAGTAAACTATAAACTAAAGAAGCTTCAAGATGAGAGTACTGCGCGGGCGAACGAGTAGCACATGAGGTCGTGTGTTACTTCCTATCCTCTTGGAATTTTCAATAGAAGCAGAAAATAATTTTTTGATAAATATCGCCTGAACCCGGGTCAATCCAGCGACAGTATGAAGTGCACAAAAGGAAAATGAGGATACAAAATACTTCGTAGCAATGAAAAATACTGGTCCATAGCCATTAAGATGATGTCAGTTGGTTGTACGGACAGCTCACGATATAAATATAAGGCGTGCATGCATATTATCTTCCTCACACTTCTCTCTTCGACAATCTCCACTTCTCAATGACAATGGCAAGATCGTAGCTGAAATGAAAAGGTACTCCACTTCCCGTATTCACAACACACACCTGTATATAATCTGCTTGGGAGGCATACATGATCTCCTCGTACCAAAACTTAGGGTAGTAGATAGTGACCCAATATGTAACATCAATGTATACGTCAAATGTGGGTGATTCATCTTCCCCATCATGTTGCCATATGTCGCGACCTACCCGTCCTGATCGGGTCAGGCCAAGAGATATTTGTCAAGGACCGAGGCACTCCCAAGCATCATACCTCACGTGACGAGAATTGTCTAATTTATTCATTCGATTGGAATCGCCACTAACTATGATCAAGGGTCGGCCAGAGACCCTACCCTAATCGAGATGCAGGAGTCGCCTTGACACGGCGAAACCAAAAATTCCAAAATTGGGGACTTGATTAGACTAGCGATCTACTAGTGTCCTTTTGGTACCTAAACTTAATCACTCACAAACTAACGCACGGGCAACCTATTGTAAAAGTTAAGATTCCACATAACCGTTCTAAAAATAGAAAATAACAATCAATGTATTAAAATTGTACAACCAGATAATCATAAAGAAAATAAACAACCAACCACCTAGCATCATATAGAAAAAAAAAAAAAGGCAATCAATAGCCCTAAGGTAAAGCTCTAATGGCTTATCCGATTTTTGAAAATTTTTAAAAAGGGTTTTCTCAATTTTTACGAATTTTAAACTAAGCCCATAGTGAAATTAAACACTAAGATCTAGTGAAATTAGGCCCAAAAATGATTTCAGAATATTTCTTAATTTTCCGATATTTTTGGAATTTTTCCGAATTTTTCTGAATTTTCAATTTTTTAATATTTTCTGAATTTTTAATATTTTAATATTTAATTAATTTTTTTGGGATTAAACATTTTCGAATTTTTTAGAATTTTTAATTTTTCAATATTTTTTTAAAATTTTCGAATATTTATATTAATAAAAAAAAAACCGGACCGGGTCTCCCGACCTGGCTTCCTGACCGGGGTTACCGACCCGCCTGAGTTTCCAATTTTTGTTTTTATATATATTTTTTTTTTTTTTTCTTTTCCTTTTCTTTTCTCTCTTGTTTCTTTTTCTTTTTCTATTTTTTCTTCTTTTCTTCATCCCTCCTTCGCGTGACCTTCTGCCCAGAATGCTTCTTTCCTTTGCTTCTTCCCCAGGGGCTCACCGAGATCTCCTTTTCCGGCCATCGTCACCGTTTCCGACCGCCCCCATGGCCACGCTAAGCACCACGTCCACTACCAATCCACCGTGTACATCCAAGCACCGACCATCACAACCGCGACCATCAAATCCACCGAACCATCGGCTAACTCCCACCACAAAACGACACCGGCAACCAAAACTCACTCTCCGCCACCAACCTCACCGCCACTAAAAAAAACATTATGCCTAAACAACCGGGCACACACGCCATAGAATAGAAATTAGTGAACTGACAGTGGCGGCCTCCAACCGCGGGCGTCACCAGCGACGAAAAACTTTCCGACTGAGGGGAAATGCAAGCGCGGCCAACTCGGACAATGTGCGAATCCCGACAAAACCACGTGAAAGACCACGTGAAAGACAAAGGAGACTTGAAGTCAGTGACAATAACAGAGCAAATCGTGCATAAATCAACACTCTAGAGTATCGACTTTCATGGAGTTCATCTCGGATCTCACTTGGGCATTTTACCGAGCAGGTGCTGTGCGACTAAAACTACGGGTTTCTGGGTCGATTTCAGTGGGGTTTAAAGGTTCTTCTTGGTAGAGATTGGTCAAGAACGCATCCTGGAGGTGCAAAGAAACACTTTCCTCATCTTGTGGTGCCGGGCGATCACCAAATAGACTCAGTGTGCCCGGCACCCGAGAGGCAGGGGAGGGAAAGCCAAAACAGGGGAAGGCTGAGAGAGACCCACCTGGTTCACGGCCAACCGAAGCGAGGTGCGACGGTTGGGGGGTCCGGCGTCGGTTTGGACGGCCCTCCGGCGAGCAGGCGAGACTCGGACCTCTCCGATTCCCCTCAACTCTCTCCTTGTCTCCTCTTTCTCTCCTCTCGTTCTCCCTCTTCTTGCTCACTCTCCAACTCTTCTTTCTTCTCTGTTTCTTCCCCTTCGTGCCTCTCTCAGACTCCCCCAAAAACTCTCTTTGTTCCAGCCCCCCAAAAACCTCTCCTTTCTCTCCTCTCAAAACTCTAGGTTTTTGCTCTCTGTGTTTCTGCCTTCTCTTCCTGTTGGCTTCTGATCTCTCCCCTTTAGCTCTCTCGGAACTCTCTCCCTCCGTGCCTCTGCCCCTCTACTTTTGTTCTGGCTTCTGATCTGTTTCTGCTTCTGCTTCCTTTGCTTCCTCTCCCGTACGCCCAGAAGTGTTGACTGAGGGGAGGTGAACAGCGCGTGGGCCGAGCCCGGGAGAAATGGGCCGGCCCGCGCGAAAATTAAAAGGAGAAGGGAAAAGGGCCGCGCGCAATAAAAGGAAAGAGAGAGAAATAGAATGGACCGATTGACCTGGCCCGGAAAAACCTTTTTTTTTTACACGAATATTTCCTAATAGGCCTTATTAATGTAAATGTGTCTAATGTCTTTATGCCATGGAACTTAATGAGAATATTTTTTGTAAAGGGGTTAAAAATTAAATCCAAATTTTTTATGCGATAAGACCCTAAATAATTGAGCAAAATTTAGGTGTTAACACCATAGAAAAAATGCCCATGATCGAGTTCTAGCAAGTTTGCGGGTAGCAAACGGCGGATGGTGGTGTTGATCGGTCGCGAGCGACAAATGGTGACGATGGCATTTTTCACCTAGGAATGGTGCGATATCATTTTTAGACAACCCAACCACATGGATGTCCACGTGGACTGGTTTTTTTTTTTTTGTAAAATGACATCTCATATAAAAGTTTTAATTATAAAAGTCACGTAATATTTTTTGCCGGAATTTTTCGCCAGAGACACTAAAGTGATCGTTTTTTCTTGAGTTTTGGGGGAGGTGGTTGGGAGGTTGGGACTATCCATGGATGGGGTGATCGGCATGAGCAGGTCCACCCTCACGGCATGTTCTTGGAGTTCAGCTGAGACTTCAGTTTGAGTCGACACCATTAGGTAATTAGCAACTTGTCAATACCTAAATTTTTGCAACCCATTGCATAAGAAAATTAGGAATTGACCCCGACTCAAGATAATTGTAAAAAAGATCCTAAACCTAGTGCATTTGTGCTAATTTAATCATAAACCTTTTAATAGTGCCAATTTAATCTTAAACCTTTTGACTTAGTGCCAATTTAGTCTTTCCAGCTAATTTTGGCTAGATATTGCTGACGTGAATGTCGGCCGGTCACGTGTCACCACCGGTGCTAACGTGGACAATTTTTAATAATATTTTAATATTTTATTCTTTTTTTCTTTTCCTTTTTATTTTGTTTTACCTTTTGCCGGTGGCTGGCTCTATGAAGAAGAAAAGAAAAAAAAAGAAAAGAAAGAAAATAAAATAAAAGAAAAAAAAATCAATAAAATAATAAAAATTTTGGAATATTTTAAAAAAAATAAAAACTTATTCACATCACCGCCGGCCGTACCAAGTAGGACGGCTGGCGCCAATCGGACCACCACGTCAATGATTTCCGACCAAAGCCGGAAAGACTACATTGGCAATTCATTAAAAGGTTTAGGACTAAATTGGCAAATCATTAAAAGATTTAGAACTAAATTGGCACAATTGAAATGTTTAGGAATGAATTTGCTAGTTGTCAAGAAGTTTAGGACTGAATTGGCAAAATTGAAAGGTTTAGATTGGATTGGGCACTGTACAATATGTTTAAGACTTTTTGGACAATTTTCTCCCACCCCCATTGTCCTCTTAATTTCACATTTGAAGCCCTAACTTTTTGATGGTAGCCTATTGTCCCATAGGATCGATTATCCCTCTTTAACTCGAAATCACTTTTATTGCATAACTATGTCTTACCTCTATGCTGAATGAGCATTTTCGAGCCTTTTTTCATTAGTTTGAACAAGAAACAAGGATATGTGTAAGGTGATAGACACATGGCAAGCGAAGGTGATTGGTCTAAACCATGATAATATTCTTTGATACCGATAGTATGTGCGGTGGTCATTGGTAGTACGAAATTTGAAGCTAGAAATTCTTGCTAATCATGTAAATATCATCTTCGATCAAATGTTCCTGGCCACACCAAATGCTGAAAATATGAGTCAAAACTCATCCTTCTTATAATTTACCGGATTGATTTTCATGGCGGATGCCTCTAGTCGAATAGAAGAAGAAGATAATTGCACGACGTATTGTAATAAATAAATGAGTGCGTGACATGATGTATCGTTTTCGAATTTACAAATGGTCCGTCTGCCATCAATCAAAAGCTGTCTATTGACATTGATTGCGGTACTTGACTTGGACACATATGCGGACGAAGACCTAGCTGCAAGTCTTAGTCTTCTTGTATTGTAGCGATGACTCAATCAACTCTGAACCGAAGATGGGGTCGTGTATCCTCTTAGTATTTCCCATAGAAGAAGAAACTAATTTCCAATAATTGTCGTCTGAATACGAGTCAATCCTGTATATGCCTTCCAAATCACATTAGGATTTATGTGGAGTTGGATTCAAATTCATGGAACTTATGATCATGTTCTCCAGACATATCAAAATCGTAATTACCGTCATTGATGGAAACTGCCTTTCCTATAGGCTATATGAATATAAAGTGCACAAAAGGAAAACGAGGAAACAAAATACTTAGTAGCAATGAAATATACTGGGCCACAGCCACTAAAGATCAACTACAGCTTTCTCGTTTTCTTTGCTTGCTCCTTTAGCTTTAGGATTTGTCCTTTTGGTTCAAGCCCAACAAAATACAGGTATCTCTCTCTCTCTCTCTCTCTCTCTCTCTCTCTCTCTCTCTCTCTCTCGGGTCTGTGTCGAGCAAAGTTTCTGAGTAACTGTGTTTTACGTGTGATAAGAACATTACAAGATTGAATGCTGGAAAAATATCGACTTACTCAAAATATCAGATATCAAATCCGGGATCGCGTCCGAAAAAAAAGTAAGTAAGTTCAGAAAAGCGTGCATACATTAAGGACTTTTGGCATGAGTAGTCACTAAATCTGTAAATGGTCTGCTATGTTAGCATGCTGTGCTTGTAAAAAAAGAAGAGAAAATGGAGGGAGCAAGAAAATTTGAGGGAAAAATTGAGAACTATAATATTTCCATATTATAGATAATTTAACTTGTCGACATACTCGACCCCGATTTTCTTCTGCCCTTTCTCCCAAACACAGCGTGAGATTTCCTGTCTCGTGGTTTAAGCTTCGTACAAGAAATGTTGGCCATTAAGAATGAGTAATTGGTGCTCTAGTTCAATCCGATTCTTGAAATGGACCAAGCGGAGAGGTATTATGTAAAGCTTTCCGTGGCTGCTTACAACGGGGTCGTTGGATGTGTATATTGTCCATCGACTGCGTCATGGTCCTCAAGATCTCAAGCATGAAACATTTGTTCGAATCGATCCACACCTTCATCGCTGCCCACCTTCCAATTCAGGTCCAGCATGTCATAGCTCTCCTCGTGGTCTAATGCTGCCTCCCTAATTAATTTTTTTGTTAAGAAAGCCGTACGGAATTAAAATTTCATTAAAAAACACAACGTAGGACAAATCACTGAAATTTGTCATTGGAGGCACTCAAGTGATCGTTTTTTCACCGATGTACTACACAAGTGATCACTCGAAAAGTTTTGACACTAAAGAAAATGCCATACGAAAGTTATAGCACTTTTAGACTCCGTTTATTCACGGAAAATGAATGATTTTCAAAACAATTTCTTAAAATTAATCACTTGTATCATTTGAAATAATTAAATAATGAAAAAAATTCATTATCAACAACAATTTATATCGAAATATTTTTGTGGATGATGAAAATATTTTTACATTCATTCATTTCTGTAAGCAATACAAGCAATCATTTTTTAGAAACTTTTTTGTTTCAAATCATTCATGCTTGGTTTTCTTCTCCTTACCTTAATGTCTTGCTTGTTGATCTATATTAAAACACCTTTTAAGCAAGATATTCCAATTGCCCTATAACGTTTGGGTCTAAACTTTCCTATATAAGGCTTCTTTTGTTTCACGAGAGGAAAATATTTTCTTCATTTTATAGCGTTTGGCCAGCATAGGAAAATAAGTCAACGGAAAGCTGATGTTTAAATTCGGAAAAATGATTTCCTCTTTGAATAATTGGAAAATATTTTTCAAAAAATGACTAAATATCGGCATTTGAACCCGAAACTCTATGCTTTAGCATGAAAACTTCAACGCTGGTTTTGGGGTTCCCAGCATTCATGACCAGGACTCCGGCACTTTGTAGGGGACAAGCCAAACAGTCTTGATGTACATCACGAGATCTTGTACTAATGATACATGGAAAATCATTAGCCCATAGCATGATATATTATTTAGAATTTACCAATGGTCGATATGTCATCAATCGAGAGCTGTCTATTGACGTTTCTTTTGGTTCATAGACTTTGATACATCTGCGAATGGAGACGTAGCAGCAAGTCTTGGTCTTTCTTTTGGTTCTTACACGTTGATACATTTGCAGACGAAGACCTAGCAGCCAGTCTTGGCCTTCTGGTAACGTAGCCATGACTCAATCAACGTAAGGATTGAGCAAATCAAGTGGTTCCTTTGAAATGACCTCCTTGGAGCTCCCATCTAACGAGGTCCCTCTCGCTAGGTAGCAGAACTTTTCCATACCAGGAAGGCTCGCTTCATTTTAGGTTTAGAGATTAATTTTTGTTCTTTAATTGCATCACCCATTTCCCTTTTCTTTCTGTCATTGAATCTTGCAAACTCGCTGTCTAGCAATGATATCCTTTCGTCCTTTGAGGTTCCTTCTCAATTTATTATGTCAGTTCATGGCATTCCTGGTACCGCGAAACTAGGAACCCCATGTTGAGTTTTGGGGGAGGTGGTTGGGAAGTTGGGGCTATCCACGGATGGGGTAATCGGCATGAGCAGGCCCATCCTCACGGCATGTTCTTGGAGTTCGGCCAAGACTTCAATTTGAGTCGGCGCTAATGGGTAATTGCAACTTGTTGACACCTAAATTTTTGTGACCCATTGCATAAGAATTAGGGATTGACCGCGACGATAATAAGTGTCAAAAAATCTTAAACCTAATTAACTTAGTCATAAACTTTTTAATGGTGCTAATTTAATCTTAAATTTTTGACCTAGTGCCAATTTAGTCTTTTCGGCTAATTTTGGCTTGATATTGCTGACATGAATGCTAATTGATCTATGTGGCCAGCACTAATGTGGACAATTTTAATATTTTTTTTTTTTTTTTTTGATTTTTTTTTCTTTTTTTTCCTTTTTCTTTTCTTCTACCTTTTGCTGGTGGCTGGCTCAATGAAGAAGAAAAGAAATAAAATAAAATAAAAGAATAAAAAATCAATATACTAAATAATAAATTTGGAAATATTTATAAAAAAAAATAAAATTATCCATGTACCCCCGGCGCATCACGCAGAGAATGGCTAGCTCTAACTGGATTGCCACGTTAGTGATTTCCGATCAAAATTAGTCGGAAGGACTACATTGGCAATTTATTAAAAGGTTTAGGACTAAATTAGTACAATTGAAAGGTTGAGGATTGAATTTGCAAGTTGTTAAAAGGTTTAAGACTAAATTGGCAAAATTAAAAGGTTTAGGATTGAATTAGCTGCTGTATAATAGGTTTATGACTTTTTCAATAATTTGTCCACGCCTCATTGTCCTCTTAATTTCGCATTTGAAGCCTTAACCTTTTGATGGTAGCCTATTGTCCCATAGGATCAATTATCCCTCTTTTAACTCGAAATCACTTTTATTGCATAACTATGTCTTACCTATACGTTGAATGAGCATTTTTGGGCCTTTTTTCCATTAGTGTGAACAAGAAACAATGATATGGGTAAGGTGATAGAGGCATGGCAAGTGAAGGTGATAGATCTGAACCATGGTAATGTTCTTTGATGCCGATAGTTTATGTGGTGGTCATTGGTAGCAACGAAATTTCGAAGCTAGAAATTCTTGCCAACTGTGTAAATATCATCTTCGATCAATTGTTTCTGGCTCTGCCAAATGCTGAAAATATGAGCCCAAACTCTTTCTTGTCATAATTTACTAGATTAATTTCATGGCGGATGCCTCTAGCCGAAAGAAGAAGAAGATAATTTGACGACGTTTTGTAATAATGATACGTGTAAAGAAATTAGCGCGTGACATGATATATCGTTTTCGAATTTACCAATGGTCCATCTGCCATCAATCAAAAGCTGTCTATTGACATTGATCGTGGTCCTTAGACTTGGACACATATGCGGACGAAGACCCAGCTGCAAGTCTTGGTCTTCTTGTACTGTAGCCATGACTCAGTCAACTCTGAACTAAAGATGGGTCGTGTATCCTCTTAGAATTCCCTATAGAAAAAGAAACTAATTTCCAATAATTATCGTCACGAGTCAATCCAGTATATGCCTTCCAAAATCGATATAATCACGTTAGGATTTGTGTTGAGTTGGATCCAAATTCATGAAACTTTTTATCATGTTCTCCAGATATATCAAGATCTTATTTACTAGTCATTGGTGGAAATGTCTTGGACACATAAGTCATGGGCTTCACCATCTGCAATTAAGAGGCCAGACATAAGTGACATATTAGCTGAACAGGAGTATTTGGCCATAAACATGGCAAGCCAAAGAGTGGAAAATGGTGAGATGGAATTAAGCGGCTTCATTGAAATGGCCGCTCTGGGATTTGACCGGGATACTATTCCCCTTGCAAGGTATATGTGGAAATTGAACTCTTGCCCTGTGACACCTCAAGTCTCATATTAGATGGGTGAGATCCTGTGATGTTTTAGGTAATATTTGCCCCAAATGATCACTGCCTTACGTGTTTACGCAGATTATTTCTTTTGGAAGCTTGGCTTATGTGCTGCAAGACATGGTATATGCTAAGAGGTACAAATAAGACAAAGTTTCTTTTACCCTTTTTTGGAACAGTATGTAGGGTGACCAGACCTTCCATAAGCTTTCATTTATTAGAATTTCCGCATCCTCCTAAACTTTTTAATTGAAGACATAAGTCTCGCGCTTGAATCTTTAGCTAAAGTTGTAACTGTTCATATGTTGGTAAGTGTACCGCGGCTGCCATGCTAAATAAGTAGTGTTAGAGGTGAACACCCAATCACGATGATGCAATTCAATTTGTGATTTCCTCCAACGTGTCAAATAACAGCATCCCGGCAAGCTAAAGATGATAGATAATTTCATGTTTGATTGTGTGGTGACGTATCCCTTCACTACTCTCTGTTATACCTTCATCAGGGAAAGAACATAAGAAGTGTTATAACTTTCGTACGATACGCACTTCATTATCAAAACTTTTTGAGCAATCACTTAAGTGCCATTTTAATAAAATAAAGAAAAACGATTACATAAGTGTCATTGGCGATTTCTTTACCGAAATCTGACATAACATTAATTTATTATATATCCGCTGACATAGCTTGCCGGAGAAATCCAATCAGCAAAAAATAACTTGTTGGCCCTACTTCTTGCCCAAAATTGACAAGCTGGGGTTAAATTATGGCGAAGAAGCAATCCCTAACCCTAATCCCTTGAAATTACTATTAAAATTGCAGCTGATTACCTGCAGAATAGTGAGCGAGAGCCCTAGTAGAAGCAGAGTTGAGGTCATTGAAGAAGAGGAGTTGCGAGACCTTGGATTGAGTGAGGAAGATGACGTAGAGAGGGGGGATGAGGGCAAGTGTGATTTGGGTGAAAAATCTTCCTCCAAGTGAGGATAATCTTGTAGGACTCTATAAATGCTAAAAAAAACCCCAAGAAATTGCAGTTTACGCTGGTTTCTGTCCTTTATTTTTCATAGAAAAATTAAATATTTAGTCATCGGTGTCCTAGTTCAACCTAATTTTTGAAATGGACCAAGCGGAGAGGTATTATGTAAAGCTTCCTGTGGTTGCTGATGATGGAGTTGTTGGGCGCGTATATTGTCCATTGACTGCATCATGGTCCTGAAGATCTAAACTATGAAACATTTGTTCGTGATCATCGCCTCCAGGATTTGACCCACACCTTCTTCGCTGCCCACCTTCCAATTCGGTCCAGCATGTCATAGCTCTCCTCGAGATCTTGCGCCACCTCCCTCTAGGACAAATCGTTGAAATTTGTCACTAGAGGCATTTAAATAATTGTTTTGATAGATGTGCTATACAAGTGATCACTCAAAAAGTTTTGACATTGTAGTAAACGCCGTACGAAAGTTATGGCACTTTTAGACTTCTTTTGTTGTACAAAAAATGAAAGATTTTCAATATATTTTTTTTTTAAAATTAATCGCTTGTATAACTTGAAATAATAAATTATTGAAAAAATTTTCATTATCAACAACAATTTATATCGAAATATTTTCATGGACGATAAAAATATTTTTTCGTTCATTCATTTTTGTAAGTAATACAAACGATTATTTTTTAAAAAAATATTTTTCAAATCATTAATGCTTTAGTATATTTCTCTTTACCTTAATCTCTTTCTAGTTGATCTATATTAAAAACACCTCATAAGCAAGATATTCTGATCGCCCTATAACATTTGGGTCTAAACTTTCTTCTATAAGATTCTTCATTAATAGCTTTCTTGCTCCTAGGGCCTATTTGGTAACACTTCTGTTTCTCTGTTTTTTCTGTTATTTTGTTCTCCGAAATATAAAAAGAACATAAATCCGTTTGGTCACGTCAGTTAATTTTTCTATTCCCTGAAATAGAAAAGTGGCCAGGGAATACATTTGGAACATAAATAAGAAGTATAAAAAATCAACTTTTCTGTTCCTGGGAACATAATGAAAAAACAATAGAGAAACAAGATAAATTCTATCTCTTTCATAAGATATTCCCGTGCTAAACTCCAAACCCTAAACCCCAAATCCTAAAACTCTAAACACTAAAATCGAAACCCTAAAACCCTAAATTCCAAAAACCGAAATCATAAAAATCCTAAACCTTAAACACTAAAACCAAAAACCCCAAAACCTTAAACCCAAATCCTAAAACCCTAAATCCCAAACCCCAAAATAGGAATCCCTAAACCCAAAACCCAAATCCTAAAACCCTAAAACCCCAAACCCAAAACACTAAACCATAAACCCCAAAACCTGAAACCCTAAAACCCTAAAATCCCAAACCCACCCCAAATCCCAAACCTTAAATCCTAAGCCCTAAAAACATAAACCTTAAATTGCAATTTCCTCAACCACTACCTGGTATTTGCTTTGTCTATAAGGAATAATTTTCTTTATAAGGTCATTCAATTCGATATCATAATATACTCTAACTCTATTTCTAGTTCAGTTTTATCCAAATATGAATTGTTAAGTCTCCACTGAAAATTTTATAATTAAATGAAAAAAATTGAGAGTAGAAATTTTTAGGATCATACCAAACACATTTATGTTCTTTTTTCATTCTGGGAATAGAAATTTTGTACAGTTGCCAAACGCATTTTTTTGCTTAAAAACCCGTCCAGGGAATAGAAATAGAAAAACCATTTTTGAATAGAAATTGTTCCAAAGAAAAGAAATATTGCCAAACGAAGCCCTAGTGACTGATGTAACAATGTCGATCTTGAACCTGGCAGGATTGTACAAGTTCAAAAGTGATTGAACAATCCACGATTACACGAGAAACGTGTGGAGGATCGAGCCGGTCATACTGCCATAATTTATAGTATGGATTCCACTATTAATGTGAAGAAACAAAAAATGGTTAATTCGTAAAGCTATGTCCATATATTACCATAAATTGTTAATTACAAATCCAAAGAGGAGTCAGTACGAATTACTCTCAGTATTGCTAAAGCCTGAAAATTACACAATATCTTACCTCTATGTTGAATGAGCATTTTTGGGGCTTTTTCCATTAGTGTGGACATGATGTAATGATACATGTAAGGTTATCACCCATGGCAAGCAAAGGTGATCGGTCCGAACCATGGTTAGGTTCGTTGATACCGATGGTTCGATTGGTGGTCATTGCAAATGATATAGAGGCAGCAACGAAATTTCAGAGCAAGAAATTCTTGTCAACCATGAAAACATCGTCGTCGAGCAATTATTTCTGGCCATGCAAAATGCTGAAAATGTGAGCCAAACAAAACTCATCCTCCTGTTAATTACTCTTCCTTCTCATTATTTACCGTATGGTTTTCACGAGTGTATCGTAATAACGATGTGTGTAAAAAAAATTAGCGCATAACGTGATGTATTGTTTTTGTTAAATTTATATCTCGAGTTTAAGCCCTGCGTAACAAATTCACTTTCCTATTTGGCTGATTTCGGATGAGAGGGGCTCACGGAGACACGAATAGAGAAGGCCACTAAAAGACAAAACATGGGCACACTTTATTTTATTTTATTATATCTATTTTGGTGGGCCCAGGTCAATTTGTTGAATGCTTATCAGTAAAGGACTTTCCTTCTTGGACGCAAAAGAAACGCGTGGGGCCACGGAAGTCAGATAAAGAGGAAGCCGGTTTAGGGTTTTTTGCCACATATAAAAAGAAAAGAAATTGAGGGTTTCTTTCTTTTAGCGAAGACCAAAAGCTGCACAAAGCAAGACATACAGAGACGCTCGTATTCAAGCCGCACGAAGGAGGCAGAGCGCATGAGAGACGTTCTTGAGCGTGCGTGTGTTTTGCTTTGGGCTTCAACGCGCGGTGATTTGTGCAGTGAGTTTATTTGTCCAATTAAATTGTTTATTCGTAAACACTTTGGGTTTGGGCTTAAATCTAGGTATGGGAAACACTCGAGCGTTTGAGCGATTTGTAACTCTGATTCTCCGATTATAGTGGATTATTTGTTGCTGGCTCTCCCCGTGGATGTAGGTACCGATATTCGGATCGAACCACGTAAATCTCTGGTGTCCTTTATCGTTCCTCGTTTATTTTTCTGGTATTTTCGCATTGACTTAATTTGCAAGATCCTGTCGTTTCCGCGTTATATTTCCAATAGTTTTGAATGTACAATGGACGATATGTGGTCAATCGAAACCGGTCTATTGACGTTTCTTTTGGTTCTTAGACTTTGATACATTTGCAGACGAAGACCTAGCTGCAAGTCTTGGTCTTCTGGCATTTGAGCCATGACTCAGTCAATTATAAACTGAAGAAAAATCAAGATGAGAGTAATGCGTGGGCGAACGAGCAGCACATGAGGTCGTGTGTTACTTCCTATTCTCTTGGTATTTTCAATAGAAGCAGAAAATAATTTTTGATAAATACCGTCTGAACCCGAGTCAATCCTATGACGGTAAAATTATCCAAAAAATCCTAAATATATTGCAATTGTGTCAATTCAGTCACAAATCTTCTTTTTTGCTAATATAAACATTTTGCAATTTTGCCAATTGGGCCGGTACTAGCAGACTGATGTGGAATTATTAATTTATATTTTCCGAAATTTTCTTTTTCTTTTTCCTTTTTTCTTCCTTCTTTTCTTTTTTCTTCTTTCTTTTCTTTTTTATTTCCCAGTGGTGGCGGTGAGGATTGGATTGCAATAATTGCAAAAAGTTTAGTATTGAATTGATACAATTACAATAAATTTAGGACGTTTTTGGTAATTTTCCCATCATGTGAATTTGAAGTGCACAAAAGGAATAACAGGAAACAAAGAATAGTTACTACCAATGAAATACTGGTGCATAGCCATTAAGATGATGTCAGTTGGTTGTACGGAGAGCTCACGCTATAAATACAAGGCGTGCATGCATATCTTCCTCACACTTCTCTCTTCCACAATCTCCACTGCTCCATGACAATGGAAAGATCAATTACAGCTTTCTCGTTTGCACTGGTTGCTTCTTTAGCTTCAGGAATAGTCCTTGTGGTTCAAGCCCAACAAAATCCAGGTCTCCTTCTCTCTCTCTCTCTCTCTCTCTCTCTCTCTCTCTCTCTCTCTCTCTCTCTCTCTCTCTCTCTCTCTCGTTGAGAAAAGTTTTTGAGTTTGCATGAGATGCTAAAAGAAAGCTTTTGAGTTTCCATGAGTTTGCATGAGATGCTAAAATGAGTTTGCATGCTTTGCTTGGACTATAGGGAGAGAAAATGGAGGGAGGAATTTGAGTGAAAATCTCAGAACAAATCGGACTTTTTATAAGATGGGAGAGGAGGAGAAATCTAAATTGTGGGCATCCTAGACCCCAATTTTCATCTCCCCTTTCTCCCCAACCCAGCATGATATTTTTCCCGTCTTGTGGTTTAAGCTTCGTACAATGTTATTGTCTTATCTATGACGTCAAGAAATGTTGGCCATTTTATTGTCTGTACCCCTCCATTAATCATGACCTTCTAATGAAACAAAATGGTCTCTTCTTTATATTCAGACTCATTTGATCTAAGCGTCAAATCATCGGTGCGTTAGAAACAATAACTATTGAACTGTGCGAATAATCAAGATTCACCAAACTTGTTCCAATGGTCCAATAAGATAAACCGTTGTTCCATTTCATTGAGTTCTTTTTTTCTCTAAACTTACAAGGTTTTATCAGCATCGATTGTGGGGCAACTAATGAATACACCGACCATCAATACAACTTAACATACACAACGGATGAAGGGTTCATAGACTCCGGAAACAACGCAGATGTATCCACGGAGGTCATAGATGAAGATTATCCAAAGTATGTGAAGAATTTAAGGAGTTTTCCTAATGGAACGAGGAACTGTTACACTTTAAGACCAGACCAAGGCAAGAACAACACCTACTTGATTAGGGCATCGTTTTGGTATGGAAACTATGATGAAAAGAGTCAGGCTCCTTCATTCGACCTATACATTGATGTTAATTATTGGACCACAGTGGACTACTCGGAATATAGTTATGAAGAAATCATGTACGTGTCCCCGGTAGATTATATACAAGTGTGTCTTGTGAATACTGGCCATGGGGTGCCCTTCATTTCGGGATTGGAACTAAGACCTCTTGATGATGATGGCATCTATCGATTACGATCTGGATTCTTGGAACTTGATCAACGATATGACATTGGGGGAAGCTTGGACTCTGGCATCAGGTGATCAGTTAATTTTTGATATACAAATGTATAGAGATCATAGTAGAGAGAAATTCAGTTTTCTTTTTATCAAATTTAGCCATTTTGCAAACTATTGAAGACGCAAGTATCTAATTTAACTGAAATAAGGCTAACCGAATTGGTAACGAGTCAAATGTGAGAAAGATCCAAAGGGGCTACTAGGTTAGGAGAAATAACAAGTACACAAGACAAAATTGAGCAAAGACAAAAAAGGGCTAGGAAAAATCAACAGATTACAAAAGAAAAAACAGTTCAAATAATTATATAAAATGATATTAGATGTCAAAGATTACAACAAAAACCATTGGATGATAAAAAAAAGTATGAAAATAGAAACAGAAAAGCCATTAGGTCCAAGAAAAAAAATAAAGTTATTTGGAAATTTTGAAATTGTAATCAGAATCAAAATTAGAATTTCATATATGTATAAAAACAACAATTAATTTACTCCAACATAACAAGCGAACTCATTGATTTATTTAGGAAAAAAAAATCAATGCCATTGCAAAAATATTAGAATATAGTCGTAATTATTTTTTGCCTTAATATGCAAATAAATATTCAATAAACTAATATTTATTATATACTATCATAAGGTTTGAAATGAGAATATTGCAATTATTTGCTAAAAAACATTAGTGTTATAGTAAATTATTGATGTCTAATAAATATAAGGTCATGTGGTGATTTTAAGTTGCATGTAGTTTTTTAATAAAATTCACCATCAGATGATGTGGTTATGGAACGATTATTAAGGCGACATTGATAATTACATTTCAATTCAAAATTTTAGTAGTATAAAAAATTAAAGATTTTGTAATATGAGGAAATTCACTTATTATTGGTAGACTGTCATGTCCAACGAATGTAATCATATTCCCTACCTACATACTACGATACGTAAATGATTTTAATCTATATATATTTTTATTATATTAAATAAAGGGGAGCCCCTACTTTTAAGGGAATAAAATTTTTTCTTCTTCTTCAAGAATATTTAAGTAGAAAATCTTTCAATTAATAATTTTATTTCACCTATTGCGTATCTCGAATATAAAATTTAAATCTTTTCTATCTTACATATAATTTTAAAAAAAATACAATTATTGAAATATTTTTCTCTCTCACACACATCGGTGTTCAATTCAATCAAATGGTGTTAATAATTTCTCTATATTAATAATTAATAGTTCAAATATTTCATAACAAGATGATTATGCGAAATCTAACAAATATCAATTCTTCGCATACACAAAATGCGTGTACATTTCTGCTTTTAAATACATAATAACAGTGTCTTTCCTAAGGATTAGCTTTAAGGTTGACACATAGGATTCTAATTTGTAAGGGATTGATCATTCTGGTTGGAAGGAGAATTTTCTTATACTCTACACTCATCATTTGGCTGCTTATTTATTGCTCTTGTCCCTCTCATTCCTCTCTTCTTTATTTCTTTATTTTAATTGCACCTCTTTTGTATCAAAGATGTTTCGTGCCTTGATAATGACATAATACTTTATATTAGTAAACAAGTACGTTTACTAAACAAAAATACATAAATTAAGTGTACAAGAGACATTGTAAGAACGAACGAAATATAATAAGTCAAAACAACAAGTTGACTATTTCATTATATTAGTTTATCAAAATGATTAATCCTATGTTAACATTAGAATACAACAACGCGTGCAAAGCATGCCTAGTATATTATAGAACTCAATGTCTACTCAGGAAGAGGGGACTTTACATATACATATACGAAAAATAAAAGTGCTCTGAGGACATTTTTTAAGGGCTATTAGTTATATTTTGAAAATATGAATATTTCTATTTAAATTATTCTAATTTCTTGAGATATGTTGTATTCCAATATTCAAAACATTTATCAGTTTGCATTTTTTATAATGTTAGTGAACTTAACTGGTGTCACTATGACACCTGTTAACAATATGTGTTTCTGAAGTTTGGTGCTGATACTCATTTTACATAAAATACATGATTAATACACATTGCTATTTTGAAGTCCTTACATTCCATCCAAGAAATATTTCAGTAGTGGGAGAAATGGATCCCAACATCGTCCGAACCCTTTTAGCCAGCAAAAAAGAAGAAAAAAAAATTCCATTTGGGAAATGCTTCAAAACCAATAGAATTTTTGTTTAATTACGTAAATTGAACTATACGAAACCGATGTATTTGTATGTACAGACATGTTACAAGTCTGTGGCCACTAACTTCTCTTGACAAATATAATCAACTGCACATCATATTGCTATTTTCAAGTTTTGCATTGATCACCAGTAAAATATTCTGATTTTCGAAACCAACCAAAGCATCGGTTCCACGCTAGTAATGTGTTGAATATGGTAAATTCAATATTTGTGTTGCATATCCATATGAATTGGCATTTGCTAGTCCCTCAGTCAATTGCTTAATTATTTGCTCTTACACTGTTTGTGAAAATGCCTCACTCAGCTACCCTGACGATGTTTACGATCGGTACTGGGAAACTAAAAACAAGGATGAGTGGTTCTTTCTAAAGACCAAATCGGCCATTGACAACGGTGCGTATAAGTACAAGGTTCCCCGGAAAGTTCTCCAGACTGCTCAAAGATCAATGGATGCTAGTTCTCCTTGAATTTTCGGGAGGAACCTTCGATGCACAGAAATGGATTGTGTACTTTCATTTCGCGGAGATTGAGAGACTGTCGAGTGGCCTGCAGAGGGAGTTCACAATTTCCGTTAATGACTATCAATTCACAGAGACGGTGAGCCTTGAATACTTAAAGCCAGTGGTTGTAGTTTCCACTCCAGTCAACGGGTCGCTCATCACCTTCTCAATTAAATCGACAAATGAGTCTGGAAATCCACCGATCCTCAATGCCGTGGAGTTCTATGCCGTTCATGATCTTCCAACTGTACCCACAGCACAAGATGATGGTAAGCTTTTATTCTTCTACATGTTTTTATTGTCTACATACACTTTGTACAGATGTGCTACAATTGACATCAGTAATAAGTAGATAGATGTTCCATTGTCAATAGGTAAGATTTAGGGAATCCTATACTAAATATACTAGTCTCCACTGTGGGTCTTCAGGTGTGGCTAAGTATTACTCTGCTATCTGCTTAATTCCCTGCTTTGGCTACTTTTTGTTTGGTAATTGCTGGAATGTCTCTTCAAGCTGAAGCCCTGAAATGTTACAAGTCTTTTGAAAGCTGAAAGTCTGTATAATTCATACGTGAGTTCAACCACATTTTGCGTCTCTATCCTTCTCTGTAAATGATAGATCATTTTTGTGATTTAAATCACAGTGAAAGCTATCAATGATACCAAAGCTACATATCACATTGAGAGAGAAAGCTGGCAAGGTGATCCGTGCATACCGATCAACAACAGATGGGATGGTCTAAATTGTAGCTATGGAAATCCTCCAAAGATTATATCGCTGTGAGTCCCCTGACACCGTTTATCAGATACTGATTTTCTAGGTGAAACTTAAAATGAAATTTTATTCATCATGAAAATTGGAAGTTTTATGTATCAATGAGAAAGAACATTTAAGATCAATGCAACCTCCCAAAATGAATTCCCACATAGGATGGTGACTTTTTCGGGTGGGTGTGAAATTAGGTATCAGTGTATGAGCTCTCTCCAATATCATGTGAGATTCCCCAGTAGCCTACTTTTCCAATTTTTGACATTAAGGTTCCAAGTTGCGTTGCATATGAGCAAGTATTAGGTCCTCGGAAAATAATTTTTAGGTACTCTAGGTCCAAAAATAACCATAAATTGTAGAACAAGGAGATAGTGACACCCATGCAAGGATTGAAATTGACGATTATGAATGGTCTTCCAGTACCTAAAACATTCACACCAGGAGGACCTAAATTATCTTCATTCTGAAGAATTGATTGCACAAACTTTTCTATATTGTTCCAAAAGTGCGGCCTTTATGAAGATGGCAATGACAGGATCCTCTATTTTGATCTACGATGGTCAGGACATTGAGCTCTAGCAATTTGACGGGCGACATAGTCTCATCACTTTCACATCTATCAAGATTGGAATACTTGTAAGTATCACCATGGTTGATCTAGTTGTTTCTGCACATCACTCATGATTAAGCACCCCCTGGGAGTCAACTCATGATCGAATGACTAAGGTTGTGCTTTAGGAGACATAGGCTATTGAAATATTGCCCTAATGTGGGGAAACATCCTGCTTTTGGCTATGGAGCTGGTTAACGTGATCTTGGGTATTCTAAACTTTCTCTTTTCCAGAGATTTGTCCAACAATCAACTTACAGGAGCCATACCAAAAACTCTGGCAGAGTTACAAAATCTTAGATTTCTGTAAGTTAATGTCTAAGTGAAGCAGCAAAGGATTTAAAAAGAACAAAGCTCTAATTATGCCTAAATTTGCAGAAATTTAAGTGGAAACAACCTGATTGGATCAGTTCCTGAAGCTCTTAAGAAAAGGGTTGTGGACAATACTTTAAGCATGAGGTACTCTCTCTCTCTCTCTCTCTTTCTTGTTATGCAGCTTTTACAGGCTAGTGATCAGCATTTGGCATATCAAACTGAACATATTTTGAGAGGAATATAAGTTCAGCTCCTTCATTCTTTGTGGCAGTTTGACAGGAAACCCCAATCTTTGCCTCGCTGATCCTTGCCCGCAGAAGAAGAAACAAAATACCATCCTCGTTCCAGTTGTTGCATCAGTTTCAGGCTTCTTTGTAGTTCTCTTTGGTGCTTTGGCTACGATTTGGTTAATTAAACGGAAACGGACAGCAGGTAAGTTTCTTACTTGTCCTGTTCAGGCAATCTACACTACATTTGACAACAATCTTAACTTTGGTTTTCCATTGGTACAGTTCTAACTGCAACAGTGTCCTTTCTAGGATAATTTAGTTGAGAAAATAAAACTGAGCAACTTGCTATCTCTAAAACCACTCCCTCCCCCCAAAGAGTATCATTTTACAATCTCATCAACCTCAGGATTAAAGGAAAGTTGGCATTAATCCAAATTCCCCAATGCTAGTAATCTGAGTTATATAGTTGTCACAAGAAATGGAGAGTAAAGAGAGACAGGGATCAATCATACAGCATGGTCGCATCAGCATCACAAAGAGTATGTGCATTATTTGGCTTAACTTAATAAAATTTCTGATTTTTCTTTTCAAAACTAACCGTGCTATGCACGGGAAGGACTTATAACAACTTAATAGTACAACTCTGTCCTTAATAGTCTGAGGCTCCCTAGAAGAAAGTTTGATTGTGCGATCGCAAACTTATCTTTGTGTGTGTATTGAGCAAAGAACAATTATCCATTTGATAGCATATTGAAGGCAGGTGACAGAGAATCCCTGCCCATATCTTTCTATTATTGTCCTCTTCTCCATGAATATAGCTCTTGAAACGGGATCAAAAAGACCCTTCCTATGTCTTTTACTTGTTGCGGATGCAATTACCATGGGAGCTATTTCCCTTGAAAGTCTACTATCTGAAGGGGTAGTCACAATCTCATTGGGAACCTTTTCCGCACAGAATCTAGTGAAAGGATGCTGAGATTAAAGAATCGACCTTTCAAGTATGGAGAGATTTCAAGAATCACTGGAAACTTTGGACAAGTGATTGGTGAAGGTGGATTTGGAAAGGTTTATCTTGGAACACTAGATAATGGCACCATGGTTGCTGTGAAGATTCTCTCTGAATCATCAAAGCAAGGGTACAAGGAATTTCAAGCCGAGGTTAGATGGGATGATGCAATCACTCTTCCTTTTAAAATAGACTTATGCTGATACTTATGCAGACTTTTGTTCAGGAACTACCTCTTAGACTATTGTCCGTATGCATTATAACAATGCACACTCATGACACTGCAGGCGCAACTCTTAATGATTGTTCACCACGGAAACTTGGTTTCTCTGTTTGGATATTGCTGTGATTCCAAGCACATGGCTTTAATATATGAATACATGGCTAATGGAAATTTAAGGCAACATTTATCAGGTGCGTATTTATGTTCTTTTCTATTATTTTCTTCACTAAAAAAATCCTGTAAAACTCCATTTCTTGCTCATAGATAAAGTTAAGATGCATCCGACAGAGGACCATCCAAAGGTCTTGACATGGAGTAAGAGACTACAAATAGCTTTGGATGCAGCACAAGGTACATGAATGGGATATTCACAGTTGTAGGTTCTTTCCCGACATTGTTTTGCATTGTTGACATGGTTTTTGAGAGGAGTTACAGGTTTGGATTATTTGCATAATGGTTGCAAGCCACCCATCATCCACAGAGACTTGAAAACTACAAACATCTTGTTGAATGAAGACTTCCGAGCCAAAATAGCTGATTTTGGCTTGTCAAGAGCTTTTGCAACTGAAAACGAATCTTATATGTCAACTTGTCCTGCTGGCACTCCCGGCTACCTCGACCCCGAGTAATGGCTTAACTTCAATATTATCAATCTGGTTCAATTCTATTTGCATAGAAATACTGACATTGCCTATGCTTGATTTAAAGGATAAATTATTTGTTTATTTTTTCCTCCCAGGTTTCAATCTTCTGGAAACTTAAACAAGAAGAGTGATGTTTATAGTTTCGGAATCATACTCCTTGAGTTGATTACGGGCCGACCTCCAATAATGAGAAGCCGGGATGGCAGCGCCAGCATTCACATACTTCAATGGTTGATTCCTATTGTTGAAAGTGGTGATATACAGAGGATTATGGATCCAGGGTTACAAGGAAAATTCGACATCAACTCAGCTTGGAAAGTAGTGGAGATTGCTATATCTTGTACACGATCAACGGCGATTCAAAGGCCAGACATAAATGATGTACTTGCAGAGTTGAAGGCCTCTTCGGTGAGCAAATCAAGTGGTTCCTTTGAAATGACCTCCTCGGAGCTCCAATTTTACAGTGCCCCTACGGCAAGGTAGCAGAACTTTTCCAATCCAGAAAGGCCGTCTTCTTTTTAGGTAAAAGATTAACTTTTGTCCGCAAATTTGTACTATTTTTTTTTTGTTGCGTCATCCATTTCCCTGTTCTTATTGTGATTGAATCTTCGAAATGCTCTAGCACTGCTTCCTAAGAGCAGCGTGTCTACCAACTTGCTTTGTAACAATGATATCCTTGCGTCCTTTGTCGCTTCTTTCTCCATTCATAATGTCAGTTCATCGCATTCCTAATACTGTAAAATTAGGAATTCCACGTTGAGTTTGGGCGGAGGTGATCCAGAGGTTGGGGTTATCCATAGATGGGGTAATTGGCGTTAACAGGCCCTCGCAGCACGTTCCTGAGGTTCAGCTGAGATTTCAGTTGGAATCAACACAATTGATTAAGTAGCAACAATTATGCAATGTTGAGGGGGTAGAATAAGAAAATTTATAACGAGGACTAATTATCTTTTTTCTTTCTGGTGGTCCTAATGTAGTACTTCTCACAAGCAACCTGGGATATACACACGTGCATCGTTGACAAATTATGGACACAAGACTCGAGCTTGACTTATGATAATGCATACATCTGCGACATGTCTATATCCAGATAAAAGGCAATCCTGATCTCTCTAATTCTTAGAATGCGGAATAGGCTTTGTCTCGGGGTTCCAATGCAACAACCAGTATCATTGACTAGACGAGAGCTACGTGGCCGGAGAAGATGTGCATCACCGATTCACCAGTATACCATTGCCTGATTTGTCAAAGAGGATCAACCGACGTGCCACAGATTTGTCCCGTCTGTGGCGATCAATGGCGGGATTCAGAAAAAATGAGGTCTCATCCTAGCAAGCAAACCCGAAAAAAAAGAACCTGTTAATGATCTTATACCAATAGGAATTTGCGCATACCGTGACGTAAGTATGCGATGTCCCTTCTGGGTTCGTGGACTTTTGATCAAGCAGCACCACCGGCAACAACAGAACCACAGAGTCGAAACACTTGTGACGTAGAAAGTGTGTGCTGAACTCGAGTCCCTTTCATCGTCATTACTCTAGTGACTTTGTCGGTCTGCCATGAGAATTGACAAAAGCTTTTCTGATCTAGTTAAAAGACAAGGGAAGAGTCAAGTCACTTTTAGTGACTATTGATTCATCACTTGTGACAGAATAATTGAGACCATAAGAAGAGAGAAGATAGGGAAATTAGAGTCTGAATAGCTGTCATTTATTTTACGCAAATAGAACGGTCGCTAAGTTGTCAACTTCCGCCTGTAGCGAATTAAAGAGAAACTAAATCAAAGCTGACATTACATTGATGATTAGATAACCATCATCGCTCGGAGTAACTAAATACTGTAATAGAGATACGGTTGGATATAAACATCGAAAAGAAGAAGATATATTATCACTAGATGAAAGGAACACATTTGAAGGAAAATATCTTGGTTCGTCAATTAAAAGCAAATCTTAGCAATGATAACGTTGTCGTCTCATAGTAGATGATGGACCAAAGAAACGGTCAACTCCATTTTCTCTATTTTGGAAAAGAAAACCATCTTCCACAACAAGAATCTCTTTTTGAATGGAAAAATCAATCAACGAAGACTCTTTTTCCAATTTACAAATGTGAAAGCAAAACTCACTTTTACTACAGCAAAGTCTTTGCTCTTTAATTTCTTTAATCGTTGTGCGATGTGCATTATTGAAGCAAAAATCATCTTTATTGATCTCGAGTGTGGTGGTACGTCATGTAATTAGTGCAATGCTTTTCTTGCTCAAGCCATCAATAAAATTACTGGATGAATCACTCTGGGATCATTTAGGAATAGTAAAACCAGCGTACGAACTTTCAAATGCACTCCAAAGCATGTCATTCCTTAAATTTCAAAGTAGTAGCCATTTCACCTAATTGATTATACTCAATTTCGCTCAAAGACCCGAGTTAATGGGAATCTTGGGTAAATGAGTGTATATCGACAGACGATTTAATTTTTTATTCTAATAATGTGGGACTATTGCGTGTAGAAAGTTTGAGGAATCAATACTAACCGTTCTAAAATCTTCAAATGTTGCATTAAGACACTATTTAAGTATCACCACATCGCTTGTTACAGGGTTTATATGTTGTTTATATACAAATAGTCTCCTTTCATCAATAATTTTAATATTTTGGATTGAATTTTCTAACATGGTATTGGAGTTAGGTTTTGCGCCAATTTATTTCACATGTGCAACCCCCGTTGGCCAAATTTGACATGTCAAATCATGTTTGAATGTGAAAGGAGGTAATAAAGTATATATTGTTTATATACATGTGATCTCCCTCCTTGTGATAACACGAATCATGGTATATATGAAGCTAGTGTATCCTTTGTCCACAGCTCGGTATATAAAGCTGTAATGCATATCTTCCTCACACTTCTCTCTTCAAAAATCTCCACTGCTCGATGACAATGGCAAGATCCATTGCGGCTTTCTCATCTGCGTTGCTTGCTTCTTTAGCTTCACGGGGTCAGTGGAGCCACACCAGCCACTGGCTGAGGGCCATTGATCTTCATTGGCCCCTGGGCAAGGCCCATGACGCCCTCGTTATGGCCAACGAAGGCCTAGGAAAGGGTTGCGACCCTCGCTTGTAGCTGAGAAAGGCATTATGGCTCTCGCCCTGGGGTAGTGGCCGGCCTGTGATGAAAAAAAGAAAAGAAAAAAAAATCAACAAACTATTAATAAAAAATTGGTAAAAAAAACTATTTATATCAGCATAGACTATGCCACGGAGGAAGGCTGCTACAAAATGGACTGCTACGCCATTGATTTCCAGGAAAAATTGGCTAAAAGGATTACATTAATAATTCTTTAAAATGTTAAGACTAAATTGGCAAATTTTGAAAAGATTTAATACTTAATCGGGTTGTCAAAATTTTTAGGACTAAATGTATAGATTAATTATAATAGGTTTAGGACTTTTTGAACAATTCTCCCCCCTTTCCATAACACATTATTCACCGATAAAAGGTGCTTTTTAATGTTTTTAATAGATTTCTCTTGTTATCATTTTCGTTGAAAGCAACCTACGACTTCCCATTTCTCGGGTTAACCATCATGCATTAAATTTTCTTAGCAAAAGTCTTTTTGCCTTTTCTTTTGTGAGTGATATTGAATTAGCCCAGATAACACGGCGATGCCTAATGGCAAGCGAACGTGGTCAGTCGGAATTCGTTGATACCGATGGTCCGTTCGGTGGTCCTAGCCAGACGATATAGAGGTGACTACCAATGAAAAATACTGGGCTCATGGCCATTAAGATGGTGTCAATTGTCAAATTGTCGTATCGACTGCTTATGATATCAACAAATTGCGTGCATGCATATCTTCCTTACACTTCTCTCTTGGACAATCTCAAGCTACAATGGAAAGATCACTTGCAGCTTTCTCGTTTGCTTTGCTTGCTTCTTTAGCTTCAGCACTCGTCCTTGTGGTTCAAGCCCAAAAAAATGCAGGTATCTCTCTCTCTCTCTCTCTCTCTCTCTCTCTCTCTCTCTCTCAAAATCCAGCAATAGTCTATTAAGTTAGCATGCTTTGCTTGAAAAATAGAGAGAAAAGAGGAGAGGAAGGGGCGGAAGAAAATCTGATTAAAAAAATTGAGAAAACATAAATTATTTGGAAGATGGAATAGGAGGGAAATTTTAATACTGTGGACATCCTCGACACCAATTTTCGTCTCCTCTTTCTCCCAAACACAACATGATATCTCTGTCTTGTGGTTTAAGCTTTCGGACCGTATTATTGTCCCCTCTACGATGTCAGGAAATGTTGGCCATTTTATTGTCGATGTCCGTCCATTAGTTATGACCTCTAATCAAGCCAAAATGTTCTCTTCTTTCTGTTCATTCCCATCCGACGTACGGTAGAAACAATAGTACAGAATTGTGTGAACGATCGAGATTCACCGAACTTGTTCCAACGATCCGATAGAAACACCGTCGTTCCATTTCATCGAGTTTTTCTTCTTTTCTCTGAACTTGCAAGGTTTTATCAGCATCGATTGTGGGGCACCTAATCAATACACCGAAGAGGAAATCAACATAACATACGAAACGGATGAAAGGTTCATAGACTTCGGAGAGAACATGCAGGTATCGTCGGAGGTCATATATACATAGATTCAACAATATTCGAAGAATTTAAGGAGTTTTCCCAATGGAACGAGAAACTGTTACACCTTAAGACCAGACCGAGGCACGAACATCACATATTTGATCAGGGCGACATTTTGGTATGGGAACTACGATGGGAAGAATCAAACTCCTTCTTTCGACCTACACATCGGCGTTAATTATTGGGCCACAGTGAACTCTCGGCGTATTTCTGTGAAGAAATCACGTCGTGTCCCAGGCGAGATGATATACAAGTGTGCCTTGTGAATACTTGGCAAGGGAGTGTTAAAAATTAAACCAAATTTGTTGATACTTGTTTCTTTTTGAGTCTGTTCGTATTTCCATATTTTGATTTTTCGTGTTTTTAGGTACTAATTATAGTTTGAGTCCGAAGAGGAAATTTTCCTAAGTCAATTAGATTTACTAATTGAATGGTTTCCTAATCGGAGTAGGTTTCCTAATTAGAACAGGTTTCCTAGAAAGATATTTCCTATTTCGAATCAAACTATGGCCTATATATAATCTATTTCTCTTGTAATTGAGACATGCAATAGAAAGGCGCGAATTGCGATTGTTTCACCTTCAAAAATTTCTTCCATCAAATCAAGTTGTTGCCACGTCTCGACGCTTAACAGGGAGTACCCTTCATTTCGGCATTGGAACTAAGACCTCTTGATAATGCCATCTATCAATTAGGATCTGGATTCTTGCAACTCTCTTGGCAGTACGACATCGGACTGAGCTCGAAGACTTTTATCAGGTAATCAAATGATTTTCTGAAATATGAGGATTATTACTGGTCTGCATGTCAACAAATGTAATTTATATCCCGTGTATACGTACTACCAGCCTACCAGGCAGGCATGCCTGATTTTAATATTTTCTTACTAAGTTACACACTAATAAAGTCATAATTTCATAATTTTACTCTTTTATTTTACGGTTATGGTTGTACAGGTATCATCTACAAAAGAAATTTCTTTCCTGTGTAGAATTTGCATAGCATGGGGTTTGCCATCTATTAATTTTTGTAATCTTTAGCTTCTTCCAATCAATGAACATAAGAGAAGAAATACATTATAATTTATATCTATACTATTATTTAAAATAAAGAGAACCTCATACTTTTAAGGGATCACAATTTTCTTTTTCTTCTCCAAAAATTTATAAATATTCTATAAATAAAAAGTCCATAAATTAATAATTTCATCGTGTCTCTAGCGTATGTTGAATTTAAAATTTAACAAATTTTCTATCTCAGAAACAATCATATAAACAAATTCAAATGTTAAAATTTTTTTCTCTTTTCATATCTATATGTTCAATTCCTTTAAATGATGTCAATATTTCTTGCTGTTAATAATTAATAATTCAAATATTTCATGATAAGATGATTTTGTAAAATTTTATAAATGTCAAATTTCATTTACAGGAAATACATATGCCTTTTTGCTAGTCAATATATGTTAACAACATTTTCCCTAAGCAAATTGGCAAAATCGGCAAATCGTCAAAAGGTTTAGGACTGAATTGGCACAATTGAAAGGTTTTTGACAAAATTAGCCAAATTAAAAGGTTTAGAATTGAATTGGCACAAGTATAATAGGTTTAGGGCATTTTTGTTAATTTTCCCTAAATTATGTGTAATTGAGACATAGTAAGCATAAATGAAATATAATGGGTCAAACTACCATTTGACTATTCCCTTATATAAGTTCCTCGAAATGATTCGTGTTATGTTAACATTAGAGTGTCATATTATTAATACGTTAGTGCAATAAGTTTTTTAAGCTTAAGTGTCTATATATGATTTTATAGTAAATATGTACAACAATCCGCGGAAAGCACGGATTATGTCTAGTATATAATGGAACTTGATGTCTACTTCTGAAGAGGCAGTCTACAAGTACATATGAAAATTTTAAAGAATGTCCAAGGGTTATTGATTATACATTGACTCTTTGAGAATATGACTATTTCTATTTAAACTCTTCTACTTTCTTGAAGTATTTTGTTTTTCAGTTTTCAAAACATGTCGGTATGCGTTTTTACTATTTTTAGCGGTCTTAGGCTCTTAGCAAGTGTCCACGGGATACCTATTAACGATATATCTTTCTCTGAAGTTTGGTGATAATACTCATTTTACATAAAATCTATGATTAACATTTGAAGTTGATACATTCCATGTAGAAAACATTTCAATAGTTAATAAGTTAGGTGCCAACCCGTCCAATCTCTTTTTTTGCTTGGAAAAAAAAACAGAAAACAAAACATAGCATCTAGGAAATGCTTCATAACCAATAATAAATTTTTTGTTTAATTACGTAAATTGGACAATACGAAAACTGATGTATTGTATATGCAGACAACGTGTTATAAGTCCGTAGCAATTGACTTCTGTTAAATATAGTAGCTGGTAATGTGTTGAATATAGTAACTTCAATAATCCTGTCCCATATCCATATGAACTGACATTTGCTAGTGACTCAGTCAATTGTTTAATTGTTTGCTCTTAAACTGTTTGTCGAAATGCCTCACTCAGGTGTACCCTGACGATGTTTACGATCGGATCTGGTTTGCTCAAAACTATACTTTCTGGTTCATACTGAACACCACATCTGCAATTGATTTATCTGTCCACAATGACGTGTACAAGTACAATGTTCCCGGGGAAGTTCTTCGGACCGCTCAAAGATCTACAAATGCCAGTTCTCCCATGAAGTTACACTGGCCTTCGATCTCCACAAAGAAATGGATTGTGTACTTTTATTTCATGGAGATTGAGAGACTGACGAGCGACCATCAGAGGGAGTTCACAATTTCCATGAATGATAATCAATTCACAAAGACGGTGAGCCTTGAATACTTAAAACCAGTGGTCATAGTTTCCGCTCCAGTTAGCGGGTGGAACATCACCTTCTCAATTGAATCGACGAATAAGTCTGGAAATCCACCAATCCTCAATGCCGTGGAGTTCTATACAATTGGCGATCTTCCAAATGTACCCACAGCACAAGATGATGGTATGCCTTTATTCTTCTGCATGTTTTATTGTCTACATACACTGTACAGTTGTGCTACAATTGACATCAATATTAATTAGACAGATGTTCCATTCTCAATAAGTAGAATTCAGGTCATCCTATGCTAAATATTCTAGTCTCCACTGTGGGTCTTTATGTTATTCGCAAACTCCGATTTTATTGGGATCAACAGGCGTGGCTTAGTATTACTCTGCTATCTGCTAATTTCTTTGCTTTGGCTACTTTTTGCTTGGTAATTGCTAGAATGTCTCTTCAAGCTGAAGCCCTGAATTGTTACAATTCTTTTGAAAGCTCAAAGTCTACATATTTCATATGTGATTGTAACCACATTTTGCATCTCTATCCTTCTTCTTAAATAGTAGATCATTTTTGTGATTTAAATTACAGTGAAAGCTATCAATGACATCAAAGCAATGTATCCCATTAAGAGAGAAAGCTGGCAAGGTGATCCATGTGTACCAAGCAACTGCACATGGGATGGTCTAACTTGTAGCTCTGAAAATCCTCCAAGGATTATATTGGTGTAAGTCCCCTGTCACTATTACTTTGATGATATTGGTTTCTAGGCGAAAACTTATGAATAATTCTCATTCTCATGAAAACTGGAAGTTTTATGCATCAATGAGAAGGACAAAAAGAACATTTAGGGTGAATGTAACCTTTCAGAGGGTATTTTCAGATGGACCGAAAACTTTGTCATGCTTTTGTCAAGTTCTTGGAGTATGTTTGATTGTAGTTATGTTACACCCAAAGTCTCACATGAAGTGGGACAGAGCACAGAAAGTGATTGAAAATTTGACACCTACCCCCAAAAGTCAATCTTGAGTAGCCATTTTGGGCTTCGTCCAGATGAATTCGGCCAGGCTATTGTAAAAAGTTATTACAGTATTACACCCTCCAGTACTGATCTTGAGTACTCATTTTGGGACAAAACAGTATATATTGCAACTTGGCTTGACGAGGGCCGAGAGTATTTGCTAGGGCACTCACGGGGCTTCTAAGATTGTTAAGGGAGCAGGAATGGACCAATTCACAAGTCAAAGGGGGTGAGAGTGCTGCTAGGCTATGTGGGCATGATGGAAACTTCAGTGTTCTAAAAGAGGGAGTTTTTGACGCTCTTGAGCCTCACATGGTATGAAGTGAGCTCACAAACTGATCCCTAGGTTGACACCCATCTCAAAAAGTTACCCACTTGAGTATTTCTATTGGAGAACTTGCTCCCGAGCGATGAGGTTGGTCATGACAAGTTATATACTCATCGATTGACAGTCAAGCTTTGTTTGTTTCGCGAAAAATAATTAATTTGGAAAATATTTTCCTAAAAATGACCATTTATATCACTTGAAATAATTAGTCAGTGAAAAATATTTTCAATATTGACAACAATTTATGTCTAAACAATTTTGTGGATGATGAAAATATTTTTCATTCATTCAATTTTCTAAATAATACAATCAATTATTTTTAGGGAAATGCTTTTCCAAATTATTAATTTTTCGTAAAATAAACGAAGTTTAAATTCTCCCTTCTTCTTCGATGCAAGTTGTCATGCATGCACAACTTTTTTCACTAGTTGCTGACTTTCCAATTTATAACTTAAGCGTTCCAAATTGCATTTTCTCTGAGCAAGTATTATGTCCTCCAAAAATAACTTTTATGTACTCTACGGTCAATAATAACCGTAAATTATAGTACAAGGAGTTAGAGAGACCCGTGCAAGGAATGAGATTGGCGATTATGAAAGGTCTCTAGTACCTAAAACATTTACACCTGGAGGACTCAAAATATTTTCATTCTGAAGAATTGAGCGCACAAACTTTTCTTTATAGCACCATAAAATGCTGCCTTCATGAAGATGGCAATGACAGGTTCCTCTCTTTTGATCTATGATGGTCAGGAAATTGAGCTCCAGCAATTTGACTGGCGAAATAGTCTCATCTTTTTCACATCTATCAGCAATGGAATACTTGTAAGTATCACCATCGTTGATTTAATTGTGTTTGCACGTCACTTTTGATCTAGGAAGCACGGACACTCTTAGAGGGCCTCCGCATCTCGGTGATGCATCCAACACAATTCGACATGCAACCGACACGTGGTCAACATGTATTAGACATCCAACACATGGTTAGCGCTCCAAACACACCAGCGACACACGAGTCCATCATCCCGACATGCATGGAGTCAATTTTAAACATTTTCAATAAATTAGGGGTCAAAATGTAAATCTATCAAACGATATATATACTTAAATCATATTCCCAGCCACCCAAAAATTAATAATATACCCAGCTGGCCCAAAAACACCTAATCGTGAATCCTTAATAGGAAAACAGAAGAAGAAGAAGAAAAGGAAAAGTATCAGAAAAATTTTAAACCTATTGTATTTGTATCAATTTAATCTTAAACCTTTTTTATGTTAATTTAGTCATAAACATTTTCTCTTTGTGCCAATTCAGTCCTTCTAGCTAATTTTGGCTAGATTTTACTAACGTGGACACCGGCCGACTTATGTGACACCACCGGCAATGACGTGGACACCTTTTAATAATATTTTTTATATTTTTCAATTTTTTTTCTTTCCCTTTCTTCTTCCTTCTGCTAGCGACCAGCTAGAGGCTAGGGCTAGCTAGGTCCCTCGCCAGTCTCTAATGAGCCTCGTCGGCCACTGTTGATGACAAGCCACACCTATATGCTGGCAAGGCTCGCCTCACCCTCACAGTGGTCGTGAGGTCGCTGTCTTCAACCTCACCGGTGGCTGGGTGAGGTACAACCTCGCCAGATTTTGCAAGAATCTGATGAGGTCAAGCCTCACCCATGACCAATAAGGCTTGACCCTCACCAGATCTGGCGGGGGCCATGGGTAAGGCCTGACCTCACCAGATTTAGCAAGGTCATGCCTCGCCTAGCCGCTAGCGAGGGCTCAAGCCTCGCCAGTGGGGCTTGCCGGTCTATGTAAGCCAGCCGATGTCTACACCAGTAAAATCCGGCTAAAATTAGTTGAAAAGACTGAAT
>JAMXDD010000011.1:26075619-26178665 GCA_024733475.1 Syzygium grande
TGTTTTCAGAACATTTAAAGATTTGTTTATGATGCTTTGAAAATATAACTATTTCTATTCAAACTATTCTACTTTCTTGAAGTATGTTGTTTTCAATTTGCAAGCATATGGGTATATGTTTTACTGTTTTGGTGGTCTTAGCTTTAGTGTTTAGGGGATACTTTTGTAATCTTTGAAGTTTGGTGGTAATACTCATTTGAACAAAATGCCGGTAATATGTGCTGTCTGAGAAGTTCTTATACTCCTTTTAGGAAACATTCCGACACTGGTCAGGTAGGTCCCAACTCAGTCCAAACCTTTTAACTTGAAAAAAGAGACACAACAAAACAAAAGATTCCATCTAGAAAATGTTTCAAACCTATAAAATATTTATTAAAATTACATGAATTGAAATATATGAAACTGATGTGTCGGATGTGTATAGACAACGGGTTCCAAGTCCGTGGCAATTGACTTCTGTGTATATATAGTAGCTAGTAATGGGTTGTATATAGTAGGTTCAACATTCCTTTTTGCATATCCATACGAATTGTATTGTTGCTGATCGCTCAGTCAGTGCTTAATTGTTTTTGCTCTCAAACTATTGTTGAAATGCTGCACGCAGGCACTGTCGTGTTTGCAGTCGGATCTGGCGTGCTGAAACTATAATTCTTACTTCATACTGAACTACATCTGCCATTGATTTATCCCCGACGATAATGATGCGTATAAGTACAGAGTTCCGGGAAGTTAGGACCGCTCAAAAATCAATGAATGCCAGTTCTCCCATTTGTTTACATGGTGCAGTCTACCGAAATGGTTGTGCGCACTTTTATTTCACAGAGATTGAGAGACTGACGGATGGCTTGCAGAGAGTTCACAATTCCATGAATGATAATCAATTCACAATGACGGTGAGCCTTGAATACTTAAAACCAGTGGTTGTGGTTTCCCTCCTGTTAGCGGGTCGCTCATCACCATCTCAATTGAATCAACGAATAAGTCTGGAAATCACCGATCCTCAATGCTGTGGAGTTCTATACCGTTGCTGGTCTTCCAAATGTACCCACAGCACAAGATGATGGTATGCCTTCATTCTTCCACATATTTTATTGTCCATATACACTTTGTACAGTTGTGCTACAATTGACACAGTAATAATTAGACAGATGTCTCCATTGCCAATAAACAAGATTTAGGGAATCCTATGCTAAATATACGTCTCCACGGTGGTCTTCTGTTATTCATGAACCTGAGCAATAGTTGCTTTGTTGGGATCAACAGATGGCTAAGGTATTACTCTGCTATATGCTTAATTCCCTGCTCTGGCTACTTTTTGCTTGCAATTGCTGGAATGTCACTTTTGCTTGAAGCCAGAAATGTTACAAGTCTTTTTAAGAGCCAAAGGTCTGTATAATTCATATTTGATTGCAACCGTTTCATATGTCTATTCTTTTCTTGGCAATAGATCTTTTTATATAAGCCACGGTGAAAGCTATCAATGACATCAAAGTAACGATCGTATTAAGAGAGAAAGCTGGCAAGATGATCCGCATATCAAAACAACCACACATGGGATGGTTTAAATTGTAGCTATGGATATCCTCCAGGATTATATCATTGTGAGTCCACTGGCACTATTTCTTTGATAATCATGGTTTCTATGTGAAACTTGAGAAGAATTCCTCATTCACCATGAAAACCGGAAGTTTTATGCATCAATGAGAAAGAAACATTTAGATGAAGGCAACCTTCCGGGTGAATTTCAGGTAAATCGAGAAACTTTTGTAATGTTTATGTCAAGTTCTTAGAGGCAGATTTTCCTGATTGTAATTACGTTACCCCACTCCCAAAGTCTCCCATGAAGTGGGACGGAACACATGAAGTGACTCAAAAATTTGATACTCAGCCCCAAAAGTTACGATCTTGAGAAGCCATTTTGGGTTTCCCACCACATGGATTTGACTAGGAAATAAAAACCAATCATTATCAGAATATGACCCCTCAGGTGCTTACTTTGGCCTATCAGCAGCAATAGGAGTACTCGTCTTGGAGTACTGAAGTTCTTGGGATATAATTTATATACGGTAGCTTGGCTTGAAGAGGGCAGAGAGTAAATTGCTAGGCACTCTGTAAGGTTTCTAAGATTGCTGGCGGGGGCAGAAATGGACCAATTCATATGTTGAGGAGGGGTGAGAGTGCTGCTGAGCTATGGGGCATGATGGGGAAACTTGAATGTTTTAAAAAGGGAGTTTTGGACACTAAGCCTCATACTATTGGGAGAACTCATAAACTGACCTTTAGGTTGACAGCCACACCAAAATGTCACCATCTTGGTATATTTTTTGGTGGTTGTTCCATAAGGATAAAATTAGAATCATGACAGGTTATATATACTCATCGATTATTGATAAATGCTCCTTCTTCTCCGATGTATATTTATCATACTTGTTCAAATTTTTTCACCAATAGCCTACTTTTTCCAATTTTTTGACATAAGTGTTCCAGAATGCATTGTCTATGAGCAAGTCTTCAGTCCTCCAAAAATAATTTTATGTACTCTAGGGCCAACAAAGAGTTAGTGAGACCCATGCAAGCAATGAAACTGACGATTATGAATGGTCTCTAATAATTAGGACCCCTATAATATTTGAATTCTGAAGAATTGATTGCGAACTTTTCTTTATAGCACCAAAAAATACTGCCTTCATGAAGATTGCAATGACAGGTTCTTCTCTTTTGATCTAGCATGATGGTCAGGAAACTGAGCTCTAGCAATTTGACAGGAGAAATAGTCATCACTTTCACAGCTATCAATAATGGAAGACTTGTAAGTATCACCATGGTTGAATTAGTTGTATATGCCCGTCACTCATGATTATGCACCCTGGGGAGTCAACTCATGATTAAATGATTAAGGTTGTGGTTTAGGAGACATCCTGCTTTTGTCTGTGGAGCTGGTTAACTTGTCATTGGGTGCTCTAAACTTGCTCTTTTTTCCAGAGATTTCTCCAACAATCAGCTTACAGGAGCGATACCAGAAACTCTGGCAGAATTACCGAATCTTAGATTGCTGTAAGTTAATTTGTCTAATTGAAGCAGCAAAGGATTTGAAGTGGACAAATTCCTAATCATAGCTATATATGCAGAAATTTATGGAAAACAACCTGATTGACTGAAGTTCCTGAAGCTCCAAAAAAGATTGTGGAAAATACTTAAGCATGAGGTGCTCCTCTCTCTCGTTGAGTCGTATACAACATTTATAGGGTCGAAAGACAAGTCCAACATGTGTTTTGTTTGCCAGACGAAGAAAAATAAGAAGGCCAACTGGGATCAGCATAAAGAAATCAATCTGGGCATTTGTAGATAGGAATTGAAGTTCAGCTCTTCATTCTTTGTAGTTTGACAAGAAACCCGGATCTTTGCCTAGCTGATCCTTGCCCGCAGAAGAAGAAACAAAATGACATCTTCGTTCCAGTTGTCACATCAGTTTCAGGCTTCTTTTGCAGTTCTTTTGGTGCTTTGGCTATTATTTGGTTAATTAAACGGAAACAAACAGCTGTTTTTAACTTGTCCTGTTCACGCAATCTACATTAGATTTTGAGGAATCTTGACTTTGCTTTTCTTGTATAGTCATACCTTGCTAGAGTAATTAAATATTAAATGACATTTTAAATCTAACAATTTAAACTTTTATAAACTTAAGCTTTTAGAACAGTTGACGGTGGTCTCGCAACAAAGGAAAGTCAGCTTTAATTAAAATTTTCCAATGCTAGTAATCTGAATTACATAGTGATCTAAAGAAAATGGAGATAAGAGAGAGACAGGGATCACCATAGCATGGTCACATCAGCATCACAAAGAGAATCTACATTGCTTAATATATCGATGATAAAATTTCTGATTTTATTTTTCAAAAAGTAACTGTGCTATGCGTATGGAAGGACTTGTAACAGCTTGTGAGCACAACTCTGTTCTTAATATTCTAATGCTCCCCCAAAAGAAAGTTTGATTGTGCAATCTCAAGCTTATCTATATGTATTGAGCAAAGAAAATTGTTCATTTGTTAAGATATTGAAGGCAGGTGACACAGAATCCCTGCCCAGATTTTTGATTTTTGTCCTCTTGAAACAGGATGAGGAAAAACACCTTCCTGTGTCTTATAATTGTTGAGGACACAATTGGAGTTATTGCCTTAAAAGTCTACTATCCAATGGTAGTCGCAATACTCATGGAACCTTTTGGTACAGAATCTAGTGAAAAGGATGCTAAAATTTAAGAATCGACCTTTCAAGTATGGAGAGGTCTCAAGAATCACTGGGAACTTTGGACGTGTGATTGGTGAAGGTGGATTTGGAAAGGTATATTTTGGTACACTTTACTGGCGGCACTGTAGTTGCGGTAAGATGCTCTCTGATTCATCAGGCTTAAGGTTACAAGGAATTTCAAGCTGAGATTAGATAGGATGATGCAATCACTCCGCCTTTTTGTAATCAACTTATGCTGACATTTGTTCAAGCTTCTTCGGGGACTATTGCCAGTATACATTTATAATAATGCACACTATTGATACTGCAGAATTTAACCTTTAAGGATTGTTCACCACGGAAACTTGGTTTCTCTATTTGGATATTGCAATGATTCAAGCACATAGCATTAATATACGAATACATGGCTTATGGAAATTTGAAGCAACATTTATCAGGGTGTGTATTTTATGTTCTTTTATTATTTCTCCTCTAAAATAACCCTGTAAAACTTTTCTTGCTCATATGTAAAGGATTAAGACGCATCCGACAAGAGGACCATCTGAGTGTCCCAAACATGGAGTGATAGACTACAAATGACTGTGGATGCAGCACAAGGTAAATGGGCCGAGATATCCACAGTTGTGGTTGTTTTACAAACAAAGCTTTGGCATTGTTGACATGGTTTTACGAGGATGTTAGGTTTGGATTATTTGTATAATGATTATGACCGCCTATCATCCACAAAGACTTTTAAGACTACAAACATCTATGGAGCCCATAGAGATACTTGCCGTAATTGCTGATATTGATAAGGTACCTATTTGATCTCCTAACATATATGTATGCAACGATGGTTTTATTTTATCTATGGTGGTTGAGAAGGTTACGTCAGAAAATCCTTGTGGAGTAGTTAAATATGCAGACGAAGTTGGTATTCTAATAAGGTCCACGATTATAGTGAAGTTCAAGCGTGGCTTGGACTTGAAAGATATTTGTGGCGATTAAGTCCATCGGGAGCTTTGGGAGAGTAACAGCAAAATTTTGATGTTTAGCGAAGCGATTGTGACTTGGTTCAAATGTTGAGCCAATGTGGAAATTGTTAAAATATGTCTTAAGTTTGAGCTCAATAGACGAAACTCGACGCGAGATTAATTATTACTTGTGGAGGTTTAAATATTCCGAATTGAATATTTTACGGACGTTCGAAATCGAACAATACATAATGTGGAAATTGCATCCGTGTTGGAATCACGATCAAGAATGGAAGTCTTACTTGAATTTTCATTGGGTGCAAGATTGTCTACGGAATCCACTTTCCTGATCCTTCTTGAAATTACGGTCAAGAAAAAGGAAAGTTCAAGTTGGGCTTCGTTGACCAATCCACTTTCCTGAGTTGGCCACGGAAACAGGAAAGTCCAATGCGGGAGTTTGTATTCGACGATGACTCGGTCAAATTTGGCTTCATATTATATATATTATATGTTCTCTTTGGTCAGATTGTCGCAGTGTTCGTTGGCGCAGACCTTGCGGAAGTCTTGAAAAGCCACTTATGTGAGTGCTTGTTGTACGGTAACTGTTTAATGAAAAGTGGCAGCGTGGGTCTTTGCGCGATGAAGTTTTTATTTCGTGAAATTACATCCGAGATGACTAGTGTTGAAGCCGTGAAGTCTTATGAGTAAAATTTGTAAATTATTTTGTGAAAAACTGTGGGCCAAACACTGCATAAGTTATCAAGTGTAATTGAGAGCTGGAAAATACTGAGAGGGTTTGAGTGATTTGAGTGTAGTTGTAATTTCCGTTATATCATTTTATCTATAATATAATTTGTTACTGCTCTCTCCGTAGACTTAGGTCATTACGACTGAACTACGTAAATCTGGCGTCCAATTTATTTTCTTGTTCTATTTATTTTGTTGTTCAATCGCTTGCTTCCACAATATATTGATGGTGCTCGTGAATAGGAAACATGTATAATTGTGTTTTTATAACGAGATAGAGTTTAAATTCTCTCTTCTTTTGACATTTGTTAGAATCCAATTTGTTATAAATTGCGCGTACTTGATGCAAGGAATAGATATCCAATGAATCACTCTTTTCAGGGATCATTAAGAAATAATAATATGAGCGCTTCCAAAGCACATCGTTCCTTAAATTTCAAAGTAAGTGCTCATTTTACCTAATTCATTAGACTCGACTTTGCTAAAGAGTTCAGTTAATGATATCTGGGGTAAATGAACTATGATAATGTGGGACTTTGCAGATAGAAATTTTGTGAAATCAATACTAACTATTCTAACACCTTCAGCTTTGGCATGATGCCTTGAGGCTTTTTGGCCAAAAGAAGCTGCGTCTCGAAAGCAAGAGCTCTTTTATGTGTATATTTGCTTCGTGGGACAAAATATCTTCCAATAAATGCCATTGGAGTCCATGTCGGATTATTTGAAACTCCTAAATAATCTCTACTTATTAATAAATAACAATCTCAATAAGATTGGTGACTTTTGTTCCCCAAATTTAATCTTGATATTTCTTTTCTTTCCAATGATCGAGATATTCCATGGAAAATTCAATCATGACATTTCGGAAATTGTCCTGCGGGAAAATCGTCGGCATTGAAAGTACTTTACTAACGTACCATTGTATGTAATGTTCTGTTTGATATGGCATGGTATGACGTACTAGTATTTTTGTTTGGTAAATTGTGGAAATGAAATGGAATTGGGAATGGCATTGACTGAGTACATTTTAATAATTTTTAAATTGTATTCACATCAATAGTACTAGCAAATGTGCACACGTTTTGTGAATGGAAAAAAAAAAGTTGAATTCCTTAATAAAAGGCCAAAATGACTATTCTTTTCTCGCCAAACGATAATGGGGAGGACTCTTGTTCGACAATTTTTTCGCCATTTTCACTACAAACAAAAAGCATACCTCTTCCTTTTACATCCAAATGAGCAAAGTTGGGAATTCCTATTTATTTGCTGACAATTGTTCCCCAGGAAAATTGTCCAAAAAGACATAAATTTTTTGTACTTTTATCAATTGAGTCCTAAACTTTTTACTTTTGTCAATTGAATCCATTTAACCAATTTTGGCCAGAGTTTGTTGACGTGGAAGTTGACCGCATCACGTGGCACAACCGACGCTGACGTGGATAATATTTAATAATATTCTTTTATTTTTTAGAATTTTTATTGATTTTTTTTCTTTTCTCCTTCTTCTTCCTCCGCCTATCGCCCAGCCTCAACGATAGCCGGTGACTGGCCAAAGGCTACAATCAGCGAGGGTCGCCAACGGGCGAGGTTGAGCCTTGCTAGAGGCCAACGAGGGTTGGCCCCTCTTGATCCAAGCTAGGGCAACCTCGCCTGAGGCCGGCGAGGCCAACCCTCTTTGGCCTCTGGTGAGGCTTGACCTCGCCCGATGGCGACCCTTGCCGGCAATAGTCTCTAGCCGGTCACCGAGGCTGGGTGGCCGGCGGAGAAAGGAGAAAAGAAAAGAAAAAAAAAAAAGAAAAAATCGAAAATATATTAATAAATTATTAAAACTTATCCACGTTAGTGCCGGTTGCATCAGCGTTCACGTTAGCGATTTCTGGCCAAAGTTGGCCAGATGGTTAGGAAAAAGTAAAAAGGTTTATGGCTCAATTAAAATATTTAGGACTATACTAGTTAAATCCAATTTGTCTTCTATAGAATTTAGTTTATTATATATCCAAATAGGAATTCCGAGTTAGGCAACAGCTAAAAAATTTTAAGAGTGAAATTACACAATCAGCATTTTATCATTAGCAAACAATTCATCTCAAAATTTACCGTGTAATTTTCATGGGCTAAAAAAGGTTAATCTCATGGTGTACCGTAATAATGATGCGTGTAATAAAAAGGTGCCAATTGACGACTATTTTGGTACTTAAAATTTTGATGCATTTGCAGACGACGACCCAGCTGCAAGTCTTGGTCTTCTTGTTCTGTGGCCGCGTCTCCAGTCAATGACAAGCATCGCGAGTGGGGTCCTGTGTATGGATAGCTCACGATAGAACCGTAAGGCAGGCGTGCACGTAACCTTTCCAGAACACATTGACTATAATTGAGTGGGCAGACTTCAGTGGACTTATCTTATGTTTCTAATACATTTCTTTTGAAATTATATTCTTATTTAAAGCACCGTACCACTTACTGTTTCGCCGATTATCCAGACACAACCAAATAGATTTTCGTAAGCAAAGTTTTTTTTTTTTGATGATGTGTAAAAGAAATTAGCACGTGCCATGATACATCGTTTTCGAATTTACCAAAGGTCCATCTGTCATCAATCAAAAGCTGTACATTGACTTGGATCCATATGCGGACGAAGGCCTAGCAGCACGACTTGGCCTTCGCGTGTTGTGGTAGACTCTCAGTCTCAATTATAGACCCAAGAAAATTCAAGATGAGACAAATGTGTGGTTGACCAAGCACCATTCGGGATCGTGTGTTACTTTTCCTCTTAGAATTTTCAATAAAAGAAGAAACTAATTTTTGACAATTATCATTTGTTAAACACAAATATATATGATACCAGAGGTAAATAAGAGGTTTTGAAAAATATATGATACCACAGGCGTTCATGCATATCTTCCTCGCGCTTCTCTCTTCGATAATCTCCGCTGCTCCATGACAATGGCGAGATCAATTACAGCTTTCTCGTTTGCGTTGCTTGCTTCTCTAGCTTCAGCACTCGTCCTTGTGGTTCAAGCCCAACAAAGTCCAGGTACCTCTCTCTCTCTCTCTCTCTCTCTCTCTCTCTCTCTTCGTACAATGTTGTTATTGCCTATAGCGATCCATCGGTTTTGAGCTTTTAATGAAACGAAATGGTGTCTTCTTAATATTCGTTGTTACTTGATCCGGCGTCAAATCGCCAGTGTGCTAGATACCGTAGTATGGAATTGTGTCAAATGATCAAGATTCATTGAGCTTGTTCCGATGGTCAAATTAGAAAAACCCGGGGTTCCATTTCATCGACTTTTCCTTTTCTCCAAACTTACAAGGTTTCATCAGCATCGATTGTCGGGCGACTCTTGAATACACAGAGGAGGGACTTGGCATAACATACAAACCGGATGACGGATTGATAGACTCTGGAAAGATCATGCAGACATCTACGAGGCTCACGTATCGGAATAATCGACAGTTATTCAAGACAGTGAGGATCTTTCCTAATGGAACGAGGAATTGTTACACTTTAAGGCCGGACCAAGGCAAGAATGGAACCTACTTGATTAGGGCAACATTTTGGTATGGGAACTATGATGGGAAGTATCAGGCTCCTTCGTTCGACTTATACATCGATGTTAATTATTGGGCCACGGTGGACTACTTCAATTATGGTTTCGAGGAAATCATGTATGGGTCCCAAGCAGACGATATAAGCGTGTGCTTGGTGAACACAGGCAAAGGAGTGCCCTTCATTTCGGCATTGGAACTAAGAGCTTTGGATGATGGCATCTATCGATCGAGATTTGGATTCCTGCAACTCCATTGGCGGAACGACATCGGACGGAGCTTGGAGGATGATGTCAGGTGATCGATCGAATTTCTAAATACAAATGTAGAGCAATCATAGTAAGGTGATAGATTCAATTCTTTTCTAATCGAATTTTGGCAATTTGCAAAACTGTTGAAGGCACGGGTAAGCAAAGAAAAAAAAAAGGCCATGAAAAATCAACAAAACTACAGAAGAAAGCATTTTAAATAATCAATAAAGATAGTTGAAGAAAATGATGATAGATGTCCACGATTAATCTATGTTTATACCGTTGTATAAATTAAAGAAGACTTGCTCCTTTTAAGAGACCACGGTCCTTTTTTTTTTTTCCTTTTCCAAGATTTTGTAAATATTCTTTAAATGGACGAATCTGTAAATTAATAATTTTATTTTATCTCCCGCGTATTTTGAATATGAAATCTAAATCATTTCTATCTTATAAAGAATCTTATACATTTCTCTTTCCATATGTATGTGATCAGTTCCTTTAAATGACGTCAGTAATTTCTTAGTCAAAGAAGTTTCCTCTTTTAATGTTGGCATAATATTTTATACTAGTACACAAGTATGTTTACTCAATAAAGTTACATAATTTACGTGTACTTGAGACATTGTAAGAACAAACGAAACATAGTAGGTCGAAACATCAAGTTGTCTATTTCATTAGATAAGTAGCTCAAAATGTTTAATGCTATGTTAAAATTGGAATCTCTTATTACTAATACGTTAATGCGATATTTTCTTTATGCTTAAATGTTTATATACGTTTTTGTTATAAATGTGTGCAACAATTTGCACAAAATGCATCTTATGTCTAGTATATAATTGAACTCAACGTCTACTCATGAAGTGCTATGCGGACACTTGTTACTGATAACTAAACGCATGCATTGGTTTTTTCGCTAGTAATATGTCGAATATAGTAGCTTCAATATTTCTGTCGTGAATCCATTTGAATTGGCATTCGCTAGTCACTCAGCCATTGCATAGTTGTTTGCTGTTAAATTGTTTGTGGAAATGCCTCACACAGGTACCCTGCCGATGCTTACGATCGGATCTGGACACCTGAAAACTATAATTTCGGACTCATGCTAAATACCACATCCGCCATTGATGCATCTGACAATAATGATGCGGGTAAGTATAAGGTTCCCGGGGAAGTTCTTCGGACCGCTCAAACAACAAGGAGTGCCAGTTCTCGCTTTGAAATAAGCTGGTCACCTTCACGATCTGGAAAGAACTGGGTTGTGTACTTCCATTTCGTTGAGATCGAGAGACTGACGAGCGGCCTCCAGAGGAAGTTCACGATTTCCATGATCGATAATCCATTCACAGAGACGGTCAGCCTCGAATACTTGAAGCCCGTGGTTGTTGTTTTCCCTCCGGTTGACGGGCCGTCCATCACCTTCTTCATCGATTCAGCAAATAAGTCTCGAAATCCGCCGATCCTCAATGCCGTGGAGTTCTATACTACTGGTGATCTTCGAAATGTACCCACAGCACCAGATGACGGTACGCTTTTATTCTTCAAGATATCGTTATTACACGTACACGTTGTACAGTTGCGCTTCAACCGACATACACAATAATTAGACAGATATTCCAATGTCAGGAAGTAGGATTTCGGCAATCCTATGCTAAATATTCTAGTCTTCACTGTGGGTCGTATGTTATTCGTGAACTCTGATCAATAGTTGCTTTGGTGGGATCGACGGACGTGGCTAAGTGTTACTCTGCTTTGTGCTTGATTCCCTGTTTCGGCTACTTTCTGCTTGGCAATTGCTGGAAAGTCTCTTCAAATTGAAGCCCTGAAATGTTACGAGTCCATTGAAAAACTGAAAGCCTGCGTAACTCATGTGATCGCCGCCACTTTTTCCATCTCTATCCTTCTCTTTAGATATTCTCTTTAGATAATAGATCTTTTTTGTGATTTACGCCGCAGTGAAAGCAATCAATGATATCAAAGCAACGTATTACATTGAGAGAGAAAGCTGGCAAGGTGATCCGTGCGTACCAAGCAATTACGCATGGGATGGTCTAAATTGTAGCAATGAAAATCCTCCAAGGATTATATCGTTGTAAGTTTCCTGGCACCATTTTTTAGATAATATTGATTTTCTTGATGAATCCTGAGAAAAATTCTCATTCGTCATGAAAATCGGAAGTTTTTAGTATCCACAAGAAAGAACATTTACAATAAATGTTCTTACCAAAAAAAAAAAAAAACTTTTAGAATAAATGCAACCTTCCCGGGTGAATTCTCATATAGACCGAGAACTTTTGTCATGCTTTTATCAAGTTCAAGGGGGCATGATGGCAACTTTAGTGCTTCAAAAAAGGGAGCTTTTGACACCCTAAGCCTCGCATGTTATTGCAGAGAGCTCATAAACTAAATCTTAAGTTGACACCCACCCCCTAAAAGTGACCATCTTGATTATTTTATTGGGGGGTTGCTCCATTTGGAAGGGGTCGGTCATGACATGCTATATGCTTATCAATCGGCAATACATGCTCCCTCCTTCTCCGATGTATAGTTATATATGTTGTTCGTGCAACTTCTTTCACCAACAGCCTACGTTTCCAATTTTAGACTTCAGTGTTCCAAATTGCATCGTTTATGAGCAAGTATTAGGTCCTCTGAAAATAATTTTTATGTACTTTAGACCAACAATAACCCGAAATATAGAACAAGGAGTCAGGGAGACCCATGCAAGGAATGAGATGGACGATTGTAAATGGTCCTCTTAAAACATTTACACCAGGAGGACCTAAAATATTTTCGTTATGAATAATTGATTGCACAAACTTTTCGTTGTTGTACCCAAAATGGCTGCCTTTATAAAGATGTCAATGACAGCCTCTACTTTGATTTATTATGGTCAGGAAATTGAGCTCAAGCAATTTGACGGGCGAAATAGTCTCATCACTTTCCCATCTATCAAGATTGGAATACTTGTAAGTATCGCGGTGGTTGAATTAGTTGTGTCTGCACGTCACTCATGATTAAGCACCCCGTGGGAGTCAACTCATGATTTAATGACTAAGGTTGTGGTTTAGGAGACATAGGCTGTTGAGATGTTGCCCTAATGTGTGTGGAAACATCCTGCTTTTGGCTATGGAGCTGGTTAACTTGATATTAGGTGTTCTAAACTTACTCTTTTCCAGAGATTTGTCCAACAATCAGCTTACAGGAGCAATACCAGAAACTCTGGCAGACTTACCAAATCTTACATTTCTGTAAGTTAATGTGTATTAGTGAAGCAGCAAAGGATTTCAAGTGGACAAATCGTTAATCATGGCTATTTTTGTAGAAATTTAAGTGGAAACAACCTGATTAAAACAGTTCCTGAAGCACTCAAGAAAAGGATTGTGGACAATACTTTAAACATGAGGTTCTCTCTCTCTCTCTCATGAGACATTTATAGGTGGAAAGACTATCGGCACGTTTTATTTAATGTGATTAAAAGCAAATAAGAAGGCCAACTTGTGACAGAATTTGGCCAATCAATCTGTACATTTGTAGATAGGAATTTGAGTTCAACTCCTTCATTCTTTGTGGCAGTTTAGAATATGCGAATCTGTGCCTAGCTGATTCTTGCCCGCAGAAGAAGAAACAAAAAACCATCCTCGTTCCAGTTGTAACATCAGTTTCCGGCTTCTTTGTGGTTCTCTTTGGTGCTTCGGCTATTATCTGGTTGATTAAACGGAAACAAATAGCAGGTAAGTTTTCTTACTTGTCCTGTTCAGATAATCTACACTACATTTGACGACTATCTTGACTTTGATATTCCTTTGGTACAGTTCTATCTGCAACAATGTCTTTTCTAGGATAATTTAGTTGAGAATATACAACTCAGCAGCTTTCTTTCTCTTCTCACCCACCCTAGGAGTATCATTTTACAATCTCATTGACATTGCAATCAGGAATGAATGAAAGTTGGCTTCAATCAAAATTTTGCAATGCTAGTAATATGAGTTCATAGTGATCACAAGAAAATGAAGACGAGAGAGACAGGGATCACCACAGCATGGTCGCATCAGCATCGCAAAGAGAATGTGCGATGTTCAGCATAACTTATTGACAATAAAGTCACTGATTTTTTTTTTTTCAAAAGTAATCGTGCCATGCACGAGGACTTATAACAACTTGAGAGTACAACTTTGTCCTTAATATTCTGATGGTCCCTAAAAGAAAGTTTGATTGTGCAATCTCAAACTTATCTGTATGTACTGATCAAAGAAAAATTATTTATTTGTTAGCATATTGAAAGCAGGTGACAGAGAATCCCTGCCCAAATCTTTTGATTTTTGTCCTCTTCCCCCAAATTTAGCTCTTTAAACGGGATCAGAAAAACCTTTCCTATGTCTTTTAATTGTTGAAACGCAATTGGAGTTATTTGTGTTGAAAGTCTATTATCCAAAGTGGCAGTCGCAATACTCATAGGAACCTTTTGGTACAGAATCTAGTGAAAGGACGCTGAGATTAAAGAATCGACCTTTTAAGTACGGAGAGATTTCAAGAATCACTGGGAACTTTGGACGAGTGATTGGTGAAGGTGGATTTGGAAAGGTATATCTTGGTACACTAGATAACGGCACCGCAGTTGCTGTGAAAATGCTATCCGAATCATCAAGGCAAGGGTACAAGGAATTTCAAGCAGAGGTTAGATACGATGATGCAATCATGTTTCCTATTAAAATCAACTTATGCTGACACTTACGCAGATGTTCGTTCAGAAACTTGCTCTTCGACTCTTCTCCGTATTCGTTACAGTAACGCACACTCTTTATGCTACAGGCGCAGCTCTTAATGATTCTTCACCACAGAAACTTGGTTTCTTTGCTTGGATATTGCAATGAGTCCAAGCACATGGCATTAATATATGAATACATGGCTAATGGAAATTTATGGCAACATATATCAGGTGCGTATTTATGTTCTTTTCTATTGTTTTCTTCTCTAAAATAATCCTGTAAAACTCTATTTCTTGCTCATAGGTAAAGTTAAGATGCATCCAACAGGGGACCATCCGAAGGTCTTGACATGGAGTAACAGACTACAAATTGCTGTGGATGCAGCACAAGGTACACGAATGAGATATCTCAGTTGTAGGTTTTTTCCCATCATTGCTTTGGCGTTGTTTTTTCACGTTTTTTGCGAAGATTTCAGGTTTGGATTATTTGCACAATGGTTGCAAGCCATCCATCATCCACAGAGACATGAAGACTACTAACATCTTGTTGAACGAAGAACTCCAAGCCAAAGTAGCTGATTTTGGCCTGTCTAGAGCTTTTGCGACTGAAAAGGACTCTCATGTGTCAACTTTTCCTGCGGGCACTCCTGGCTATGTCGACCCTGAGTAATGGCTAAAACTTCATACTACTATTCTGGTTCAGTTCAGGATCTCAATATGCATATACATATTGACATAGCCTAGGAATTCATCTTTGATATGAAGATCCGTTTTTTTTCCTCCCAGGATTCATTCTTCTGGAAACTTTAACAAGAAGAGCGATGTTTATAGTTTTGGAATCCTACTGTCTGAGTTGATCACGGTGGACCTGCAGTAATGAGAAGTCGGGATGGTAGTGCCAACATGCACATACTTGAATGGTTGATTCCGATCGTTGAAAGTGGTGATATACAGAGCATTATGGATCCAAGGCTACAAGGAGAATTCGACTTCAACTCAGCTTGGAAACTAGTGGAGATTGCCATGTCTTGTACACAACCAACGGCAATTCAAAGGCCGGATATACATCAAGTATTGGCAGAGTTGGAGTCTTTGGTGAGCAAATCAAGTGGTTCAACTGAAATGACCTCCCTGGAGCTCCCATCTAACGAGGTCCCTCTCGCTAGGTAGCAGAACTTTTCCATACCAGGAAGGCTGGCATCTTTTTAGGTTTAGAGATTAATTTTTGTTCTTTAATTGCATCACCCATTTCCCTTTTCTTTCTGTCATTGAATCTTCCAAACTCGCTGTCTAGCAATGGTATCCTTTCGTCCTTTGAGGTTCCTTTCTCCATTTATTATGTCAGTTCATGACATTCCTAATACCGCGAAAATAGGAACTCCATGTTGAGTTTTGGGGGAGGTGGTTGGGAGGTTGGGGCTATCCATGGATGGGGTAATCGGCATAAGCGGGCCCACCCTCACGGCACGTTCTTGGAGTTCAGCCGAGACTTCAGTTTGAGTCCACGCCAATGGGTAATTAGCAACTCGAGGACACCTAAAATTTTGCTACCCATCGCATAAGAAAATTAGTGATTGACCCCGACTGGGGACAAGTGTAAAAAACGTCCTAAACCTATTTTATTTGTGCTAATTTAATTATAAACCTTTTAATGGTGCCAATTTAGTTTTAAACCTTTTGACCTAATATCAATTTAGTCTTTATTGCTGAAATTGGAGAAGAAGAAGGAGAGAAGAGAGCGGCGTTAGAGAGAGAGAATACGGTGTGTCACTAGGTTTGACACACTTCTTCTATTTAAAATAGATAATCGTTTACATTAGATGGGCCAAGCCCTAAACACCAATAAACCACCATAAAATAATAAATAAAATAAAAAAAGAAAGAGAGAAGAAGAAAAGCCCACGTGACTTAACACTCCCCCTCAAGTTCGAGCATAGATGTTCATCATGTCTAGCTTGTTACAAATGAACTCTATCCTCTTTCCAGTACACGATTTTGTAAGGATGTCAGCAAGTTGATCACTGGTCCAAACATATCTAAATTCGATGACATTCCTGAGCAAAGCATCTCTGACAAAGTGACAATCAACTTCAATGTGTTTAGTCCTCTCATGAAAAGCTGGATTGTCTCTAATATGTAGGACTGACTGATTATCACACCATAATTTAGAAGGATAATCAACAGAATAACCTATCTCCGTCAAAAGCTGCTGCAGCCACATAATCTCAGCAGTTGTACTTGCCATTGAGCGATACTCTGCTTTGCAACTAGACCGAGAAACCACATCTTGCTTCTTACTCTTCCACGAGACAAGATTACCACCCATAAATATAGTAAAACCAGATGTAGATTGCCTATTAGTGGGAGATCCAGCCCAATCCGCATCACAAAATGCTTCGATGCGGGAATGTCCATGATTTTGATGAATAACACCCTTCCCGGGATCCTTTTTTAGATACTTTACAATCCGCAGAGCAGCCTCCCAATGAGGAACACGAGGGTCAGCCATAAACTGACTAACAACACTAACCGGAAAGGCAACATCAGGTCTGGTCATAGTGAGATAATTGAGTTTTCCCACTAATCTACGATGCCTCTCAGGCTCTGGAATCGGGGTACCTTCTTGCGGCATGAGCTTATCACCAACAATCATAGGGGACTCGCAATATTTTGCCCCAGACAGCCCTATTTCTCGTAATAAATCTAACACGTATTTTCTCTGAGACAGAAAAACACCATTCTTACATTTAGAAACTTCAATACCAAGGAAGTATCCTAAAGAACCAAGGTCTTTGGTTTGAAACTGACTGTTTAGAAACTTCTTGAGCCTAGAAATGCCTACCAAGTCACTGCCAGTGATCACAATGTCATCCACATATACAACCTGCAGGAGAAGTATGATAGAAAACAGAACTATCCTTAATACTCTGCTTCATGTCAAAATCTCGTACAATAGCTGTAGTAAACCTGCCAAACCATGCACGAGGTGACTGCTTGAGACCATATAAGGAGCGACGAAGCCGACAAACCTTATGAGACTCCCCCTGAGCGACAAACCCGGGAGGTTGCTCCATATACACCTCCTCGTCAAGATGTCCATTCAAAAAAGCATTCTTGACATCAAGTTGATGGAGGATCCAATCATGAGAGGCTGCCAGAGAAATAAATAACCGAACGGAGGCCATTTTAGACACCGGAGAAAAAGTCTCAAAATAATCAACACCATACTGTTGAGCATATCCCTTAGCAACAAGACGAGCCTTTAAGCGAGCAAGCGAGCCATCCGGATTAACCTTGGCAGTATAAACCCATTTACAACCAATAGCTTGCTTACCCGTGGGAAGAGGAACAAGCTCCCAGGTCTCATTCTGAACCAAGGCCTGCATCTCATCCACCATAGCAGCACGCCAACCAAAATGAGCCAAGGCATCAGAAACTGATCGTGGAACAGAGATGGTATCCAAAGTGGCAATCAACGCCTGTGTCTGAACTGATAAACCCTTATAAGAGTCAGTATAAATAGGTCTATCACGGCAAGCACGAATACCTTTACGAAGAGCAATAGGCGCATCATCTGAGGGGAGATCCGGTATCGATGGAGAGGTATCCAGCGGAGGTGGCATTGGAAAAGATGCATCCAGAGGAGGATCCAATGAGTCATCAGAAGGCACATTGGATGGGGTAGAAGAAATCACAGGAGTCGGCTGCCGATGATGCATATGACCATACCACACATCAGTGGATTGAGCTGTGGGGGTGGACGATGTCTCAGAAGTAGGACTAGATTGAGCCGTGGGTGTGGATGATGTCTCGGAAGTAGGACTCGATCGAGAACGATGGACCAGAACATCCTCCAAGAAAGTAGATGGAGAATCATCCTTGGTGCCATAAGATTGAGACTCATGGAAGGTAACATTTGCAGAGACAACATAGCGACCTAGATCAGGAGAAAAACAACGGTAACCTTTCTGATGTCGAGCATAGCCCAGAAAAATACAACGAAGAGACTTAGGGTCGAGTTTAGAGACCTGAGGTCGCGTATCACAAACAAAACACACACGCCCGAACATCTTTGGAAATAGAGGAAATAGAGATTTAGTAGGGAACAACACACGGAAAGGGATTTCTCCATTGAGAATAACAGAAGGAAGACGATTGATAAGATAACAAGCGGTCAAAACTGCATCGGCCCAGAATGACTTAGGGACATTGTGCTGGAACAAGAGAGCACGAGCAACCTCTAACATATGCCTATTCTTGCGTTCTGCTACACTGTTTTGTTGAGGTGTATCAGGGCAAGAAGTTTGATGGACAACACCATTACGGAAAAGAAACGACATGAATTGATGTGATAAATATTCCCGACCATTATCACTGCGCAAACACTTAATAGAAGTGGAGAATTGAGTTTGAACTTCAGCGTAAAATTCACAAAAAATTTGAAACACCTCAGAACGATTTTTCATTAAATAGACCCATGTCATCCGTGAATGGTCATCAACAAAAGTTACATAATATTTGAAGCCAAGCTTTGACACGACAGGACAAGGACCCCATACGTCTGAATGGACTAACTCAAACGGAGTTGAGACTCTTTTATTGACTCTAGGAAAATAAGACGCACGATGGTGCTTAGCAAACTGACATGACTCACATTCAAAGGAAACGTTCTTAAACTGAGGATATAACTTCTGGAGGGTGGTAGGAGCTGGATGGCCAAGACGATAGTGAATCTCATATGGACTAGGGGATGTGGTGGAGTAGGCTACTGATGGTGGTGTGGCTTCAATAACATAGACTCCTCCTTCAACCCTTCCTCTACCAATGGCCTTCCTCGTCAAAAGATCCTGAAAAACACAACCATCAGGGAAAAATAAGACTGAACAATTCAATTGTTTTGTGATCTGACTAACCGATAGTAGATTAAAAGGAGACTTCGGAACATAAAGCACATAAGACAATGTTAAATCTGATGTAAGACTAGAAGTCCCACTCCCTTTTACAATTGCTGAAGAGCCATCCGCCACAATAATAGCACTAACATGTGATGAAGAGGAATAGGTTGTGAGATTACCTCCTGTTTCTGTCAGGTGATCTGAAGCACCTGAATCAACAACCCATTTGCCACGAGACATGGAAACACATGCTGTATGATTACCTGTCTGTGCATATGTAGCAGTAGAAGTCTGCCCATCCACCTGAAACTGAGTATACCGTGCAAACTCCTCATCAGTCATCTCAATCATTCTCCTCCCGGATCCAGGAGAGGACTCCTGGATCTCAGAAGATGCAAGTTCAGTGACATTAGCTGCCTTGTTACTACTCGGATAACCGTGCAACTTATTACAGTTGCTCATTAGATGACCGGGCATACCACAATGATGACAAACACGTTGGTCCTTACTACCACCACGGCCTCCACAACCACCACGGCCACCACGACCTCCACGACCACCACGTGATCCACCACTTCTAGAAAAAGAGAACAGGGCAGATTTGTCACTAGATTCTGGTTGCACAGACGGAGTATGAGCCCCAATGGTAACACTACTTAGCCGATTATAGACCTCGGAAATAGATATGGGAACCCTCTCGGAGAGGATCTGATTTTTTATTGGCTCAAGTCCAGGATGAAGACCTGACAAGAAACACATAACACCAAGCTGCTCCCTTTGTGCAATCATCTTATCAGGACTAGTTGGGAATCGGCCACAACAAATCAAGTTCATCAAACAGGGCTTGAAACTCAGTATAAAACTCTTGAATAGACCGCTCCTCCTGATTGAGTTGAAATAATCTCTTCAACACATCACACACACGAGATTTGTTGTTGGTATTTGAATATAGTAGTGTCAGACGATTCCACACATCTCGAACTGTCGGACAATTAGCAATCATAACCTTAACTTTGTGATCCATGGAATTTAAAAGAAGTCCGAAGATATGATTCTCTTCAATCTCCCAACTCAAATAATTAGGGTCGGTAGACTCAGGAGGCAAATCAGTCAAGTATTTAGCCTTACCCATACCTTTTAAACAGACAAGAATAGTCTTTCGCCAAATCTGAAAATTTAGGGCTCCTTCCAATTTTTTCATCGGACAGTCTCGTTGGGAAAGAGATAACACCCTCAGTACTGCTAGAGTTTGTAGAACCATCACCCGTCTTTACCTCCTTCTGTCGATCATCTCCTGCCATTGCTGTTGCAAAAGAAAAGGGAGACACTTGCTAGGTCTCTACGCAAAGAAACCGGCACCTCTGGACCGGAACAAGGAGATCAGCCTACACCACTGGGCAAGCTGCACAAATTTGTGGCTTAGAAGCCATGATGTTGTATGTCCATTATAGAAGAAAAGAAAAAAAAAAGAAGAAGAAGATGAGGGCCGATCAAAACAATGAATGAAACAAACCCTAGCTCTAATACCATGAAATTGGAGAAGAAGAAGGAGAGAAGAGAGCGGCGTTAGAGAGAGAGAATACGGTGTGTCACTAGGTTTGACACACTTCTTCTATTTAAAATAGATAATCGTTTACATTAGATGGGCCAAGCCCTAAACACCAATAAACCACCATAAAATAATAAATAAAATAAAAAAAGAAAGAGAGAAGAAGAAAAGCCCACGTGACTTAACAATTGCTAACGTGGATGTTGACCAATCTACGTGATACCACCGGTGTTAACATAAATAACTTTTAATAATAATTTAATTTTTTGTTCTTTTTTTCTCTTTCTTTTCTTTCTTTTCCTTTTTTATTTTCTTCTACTTTTTGCTAGTGGCCAGCTCAATGAAGAAGAAAAGAATATAGAATAAAAAATCAAAAAATAATAATCTTTTTGGAAATATTTATAAAATGTAAAAAAAAATTATGCACGTCACCGCCGGCTGCACCACGTAGGATGGCTAGCCCCGATCGCACCGCCACATAAGCAATGTCCAATCAAAATTAACCGGAATGACTATATTGACAATTTGTTAAAAAGGTTTATAAATAAATTATCAAATCATTAAAAGATTTATAATTAAATTGGCACAATTGAAAATTTTAGGACTAAATTTCCTAGTTGTCAAAAGATTAAGGATTGAATTGGTAAAATTGAAAGGTTTAGGATTTGATTGGCTGTTGTACAATATGTTTAGGATTTTTTGAACAATTTTCCCTTACCCCCATTGTCCTCTTAATTTCACATTTGAAGCCTCGACCTTTCGATGGTAGCCTATTGTCCCATAGGATCGATTTATCCCTCTTTAATTTGAAATCACTTTATTGCATAACTATGTCTTACCTCTATGCTAAATGAGTGTTTTCGGACCTTTTTCAATTAGCGTGAACAAGAAACAATGATATGTATAAGGTGATAGATGCATGAAAAACGAAGGTGATTGGTCCAAACCACGTAATTTTCTTTGATATCGGTAGTGTGTGCGGTGGTCATTGGTAACAACGAAATTTCGAAGCTAGAAATTTCTTGCCAACCATGTAATCATCTTCAATCAGTTGTTTCTGGGCATGCCAAACGCTGAAAATACGAGTCAAAACTCATCCTCATCATAATTTACTGGATTGATTTTCATAGTGGATGCCTCTAGCCGAAGAGAAGAAGAAGATAATTTCACGACCTATTGTAATAAACAAATTAGCGCGTGACATGATGTATCGTTTTTGAATTTACTAATGTCCATCTGTCATCAATCAAAAGCCGTCTATTGTCATTAATTGCGGTACTCGACTCGGACACAAATGCAGCCGAAGACCCAGCTGCAAGTCTTGGTCTTCTTGTACTGTAGCGATGACTCAGTCAACCATGAACTGAAGATGGGGTTATTCTCTTAATGTTTCCCGTAGAAGAAGAAACTAATTTCCCATAATTGTCGCCTGAATACGAGTCAATCCTGTATATGCCTTCCAAATCACGTTAGGATTTATGTTTTCATGAAACTTATGATCATGTTCTCCAGATATATCAAAATCTTAATTACCGTCATTTGGTGGAAACTGTTATTCTATATGAATATAAAGTGCACAAAAGAAAAACGAGAAAACAAAATACTTAGTAGCAATTAAATATACTGGGCCAAAGCCACTAAGATCACCTACAGCTTTCTCGTTTTCTTTGCTTGCTACTTTAGCTTTAGGATTTGTCCTTGTGGTTGAAACCCAACAAAATACAGGCATCTCTCTCTCTCGCGTCCCTATCAAGCAAAGTTTCTGAGTAACTGTGCTTTACGTGCAATAAGAACATTATAAGATTGAATGCTGGCAAAATATCGACTCACTCGATATACCAGACATCGAATTGGCACTATATAAAAAAGTTTAGGACTAAATTTATACCAAAAAAAGATTTAGGACTAAATAGGCACCAAAGCAACAATTTTAGGACTTTTTGACATTTTTCCCATAAATTCTTGCCAACCATGAAAATGTGAGCCAAACAAAACTCATCCTCTTGTTAATTAATCTTCCTTCTCATCATTTACCGTACGGTTTTTCATTGCGGATGCCTCTAGCCGGACAAAAAGTAGTCAATTTCATGGCGATCGTGATAATAATAGGTGTAAAAAAATTAGCACACATCGTGACGTATTGTTTGAATCTACAATGGACGAAATGCGATCAATCAAAAGCTGTCTATTGACGTTTCTTTTGGTTCTTAGCCTTTGATACATTTCCAGACGAAGGCCTAGCTGCAATTCTTGGTCTCCTGGCATTTGAGCCGTGACTCAGTCAACTATAAACTGAAGAAAATTCAAGATGAGAGTACCGCATGAGGTCGTGTGTTACTTCCTATCCTCTTGGAATTTTCAGCAGAAGCAGAAAATAATTTTCTGATAAATATCGCCTGAACCCGAGTCAATCCTGCGACGGTATGAAGTGCACAAAAGGAAAATGAGGATACAAAATACTTAGTAGGAATGAAAAGTACTGGTCCATAGCCATTAGGATTAAGTCAGTTGGTTGCATGGAGAGCTCACGATATAAATATAAGGCGTGCGTGCATATTATCTTCCTCACACTTCTCTCTTCGACAATCTCCACTTCTCGATGACAATGGCAAGATCGTAGCTGAAATGAAAAGGTACTCCACTTCCCGTATTCACAACGCAGACCTGTATATAATCTGCTTGGAAGGCATACATGATCTCCTCGTACCAAAACTTAGGGTAGTAGATAGTGACCCAATACGTAACATCGATGTATATGTCAAATGTGGGTGATTCATCTTCCCCATCATGTTTGCATAGAAAAAATGCCCCTGATCAGTTCTAGCAAGTTTGGGGTGGTGGTTGGGAGTTTTTTCTCTATGGAGGGAGATGATGGATGGTGCGTAGCGAACGGCGGATGGTGGTGTCGTTCGGCCGCAAGTGATCGATGGTGAACGTTGAACGACGGCATTTTTCACTTAGGAATGGTGCGATATCATATTTAGACAACCCAACGGCATGGATGTCCACGCGGACTGGTTTTTTTTTTTAAATGACAGCTCATATAAAAGTTTTAATTATAAAAGTCACGTAATATATTTTGCCAGAATTTTTCGCTGGAGGCACTAAGGTGATCGTTTTTTCTCCGATTTAGCATTTAAGTAAGCCGGTGAAAACTTTTGGCACTTTTAGTGTTCTTATACCGAATTTTGGCAATATTTTAGTGCTATATAATGGAAGCTTATAAACATTCGTGCTCCTATCAGCATTAGCAAGGATACCCAAGCAATGTGACAGTCATTACCAGGTCAAGCATGTGTATAAGCCAATAATGTGCAAGATAGCAAACCGAGTCTACTGAGCTTCTTCTTTTTTTTTGGTCATAAAGTCTACCGAGTTTACACTCTATATTAATGGCTCTACCTATGCTTCATGTGGCAATGTACTTACAAATCTCTCTCTCTCTCTCTCTCTCTCTGAAACGGGGATGGTTTTGATATGCCACGAGAGATCCTGAAGATGTTGCAGGTCTTGATTGGTTGTCTAGCTCTGGGAGTCATCGCTCGCGGGCAACAAAATCCAGGTTCTCCCCCTCGTGTCTCTCGCGTGCAAGCGAAGTGATGATTCAATTGTGAAGAGTTGAGACATAAGGACACAGTGATGATTCGGTGTCTACCTCTCTTTCCGTTTGCAATCGACCTTTCAAGCAGAAGACAAGATGTAGTCATGAACACTCTAATTTGATTTCAAAAATGAGCTCCTAGTATTTAGGCAGAGTCGAGCTCAAGAAGTTTTTACGGTTTTAGAGCTAACATTGAGCAATCTTTTGAGCTAAAATTTAGGAATTTAGCAAAGTTAAGGCTGTTTGAGATTCGCTAAGGAAACATTTTAGGAATCCTCCCAAATATTGGAGAGTTGGCAGTGTATCATCCTCTAGCTTACTCTTATCTTTGCAAATGACATCCCTGTTTTCAGGCTTTGCACAAATGCCTGCATCATCCGATTATCCATCAGAACTTCTTTTCTGACTTCCAATTGTCGAGCCAATTCTTACACTATGTAATTTTCATTTCTGGAATTTCTATCTAGTTGAAGCGGTGAGATTTATAATGCTGTTTATATTTCGAATTCATGATGCATAGTGATAAGCAAGTGACGATATCTTATTTCACCTCGATTTAGGTTTCATTAGCATTGATTGCGGGGCACCTAGTAATTACACTGACCATGGGCTCGGTATATACTACGAGCCTGATGCGGGGTTTGTAGATTCCGGAATAGACATGCAGGTGTCTACCCCATCGATCGACAAGTACTACCCACAGCAATTAGAGAATCTCAGGGCCTTCCCCAATGGAACAAGGAATTGTTACACATTAATGCCACATGAAGGAAAGGGCAACACATATTTGGTCAGGGCCGGTTTTTGGTATGGGAATTATGATGGCAAGAGTCAAACCCCGGCATTTGACCTCCATATTGATGTTAACTACTGGACCACGGTGAACTCTTGGTCTCGGGCGTACGAAGAGATTATTTACACTCCTCCAAGAGATTATATACAAGTTTGCTTGGTGAATACTAGCTCAGGAGTTCCATTCATATCAGTTCTCGAGTTGCGGTTGCTGGATAACTCGACTTACCAGATCAATTCCGATGCACTTGTAACCAAATGGAGATATAATTTAGGTAGCTTAAATAGATACAGGTGATTTTCTTTGTTATTGCCCATCATATTTGGATGTTGACCACATTCATCGATCAGTAAATGACGGGTTACCTTGTTTGCATTTTACTAAACATGCATTCTGGCATGATGCAACTACACAAATAATAGAAAACACTCTGTTATTCACAAACTAATTTGCGTCAGCTTGTTCATCATTTTGCACTTACTATTATGATTATTTGATTGGCGCCAGCACTAACAGGTATCCACAAGATGTATATGATCGCATCTGGGCCATTAAGATTGATAACTTGCCGTCAGTCAGAAACACGACGGCCATCATGACAAGTTCAAGCAATGATGCCTATAAAGTTCCGCCTGAAGTTTTGATGACCGCCATACAAGCACGAACTGGCACCGATACTTTGACTATGTCCTGGACCTGGACCTTGAACAACTCCGCTAGTGTCTGGTCTATATACTTTCACTTTGTGGAATTGCAACTGCAAGAGAACAATATCAGAGAAGTCACGGTAAATGTACATGAATTCATGAAAACCGTCACGCTCCAGAACCTACAGCCGAAGACTGTAGCCTTTTCTTCCATAGCCGGACGATCTTTGGACATGACTATAGAAGCGAAAGCCAACTCCACTCTGCCACCTCTCCTCAATGCCGTCGAGATTTTCACCGTGGCACAGCTTCCAAATTCACCAACTTTTCTTGATGACTGTATGTATACATCTATGCTCCCACTTAATTTTTTGTTTTGATACTCTTTGATTTCCTTGTGATTGTAGCTCTTTATGTGGTAGTTTAGTCAATGCTATGTATGACGTCAAGAAAACGTATGGCGTGACTACAGCTAGCTGGCAGGGTGATCCATGCCTTCCTACAAATTACTCATGGAGCGGACTACATTGTAGCTATGATAGTTCTCCGAGAATCGACTCGTTGTAAGTCCACGACTACATATTTTCTCTGAAAACATCCTGCATACGAACACCACAAGTCTCAAAAATCAAGTCTCTATATTAAAGCCTTCCATGTTAAAAGTTTTGACCGGTGGGATTTTACTCTTATAAAGTTAGCGGCGGATGTGCAGGAACCTGAGCTCTAGTGGACTGAAAGGACTGATAGCTACATCGATCTCCAATTTGAAAGCAGTTGTATCCCTGTATGCATTAGCAGTTTTTTTTTCATATTGTTTACTTAACTTGAACAGAAAGAGAATGAACAACACTAAGCCCAAAAAAGCGACAGACTTCTTTATCGTTAGCATGATGTTCATTATCTACCATACTCTGTGTTACGCATTTCAATAAATATATGCATATGAAGTTACTTTGTACTTTTTTGGCTTAATTACAGGGATTTGTCCAACAATTCACTAACTGGGTCCATTCCCGACGTTTTAGCACAACTGCCGAGCTTGAAAGTTCTGTGAGTTACTAAGCTTTTAATAGAAAGATTGTGTGTGGTTATATAGCCCGAATGAATGGCTTTGAAATTCTAAATATGAAAACTTGCAGGAATTTAACTGGAAACAACTTGAATGGTTCTGTTCCTCAAACTCTATTGAAGAAGAAGGCAGATGGATCGTTGCTACTAAGGTTTGCTCATTGCCACACTATTGTAACGCTACATATAATCGCTTATTATTAATCTATACAATATGCTTCCTCTTTCTGTATGTTGCTGATCACACTGAAGAATGAACAGGATAAAAGTGATGCTTTGTAGTTTTCTCTTTGATCAAATTATGTATGTAATACATACACAGGGTGGGATATCCAAGAATTCACGTGCTCATCTTTTGGCATTGACATGTACTATCGACGTTTTTTGACAGCTTAGATGGAAATACCAATCTTTGCCAATCAGACAATTGTCAGACCAGCAATGTGCAGCCAAAGAAAAAGGGCATCTCTATTGCTCCAATCACTTCATCAGTTGCAGCCGTTCTGGTCTTGATTTTCTTGGGAGCTCTTGCAGTACTGTGGATAATCAAAAGAAGACAAATCCAAAGTAACTCTCTTGCGTATTGCATGTGCGAGAATAATCAAAAGTTTTACATGTGATTTTCTCAATCCGGGTCGCGTTTTGAACCCCGAACTGGTTAACTGGTCCAATTGCTCATGGCCCCTTCGACAATTGGGCTGGAAAAAGTGAACATGATAATCTTGCTTCTATGCATCATTGTTTCATGTTAAAAACTATGCACACGTTATATCTTGATAATATCATAATCGCATCAACGCGTACCCCCATCTAGTGTAGATAAAGGCATGAATACTTAATCAATTGGTTGAGGTAACTCACTTTCCTCTTTCTGGTTTTTTTTTTTTTACAGCATGATCTCTTCTTCATATAAGTCATTACATACTTCTTCAAGAAGGTTCTGTTTGCAGTCAAGGCATATGATGTCAGACTAAAGATCATGATCCGCTTAACTCCGTTAAGGTTATATAATTTCCTTTTCATTTCTCCAGATGTTACTACTATTACTATGCCTACCAACTCTACCAGAGGATCTACTGGGACATTAAGGTTGTCAAAAAATCGAACTTTCACATCTACTGAGGTTACAAGAATTACTGATAACTTTAGAACAGTAATCGGAGAGGGAGGATTTGGGAAAGTTTACTTTGGTAGACTTGACGATGGCACTGAAGTCGCAGTAAAAATGTTATCTCACTCATCAAAGCAAGGCTACAAGGAGTTTCACACGGAGGTTCGAAACATTAGTGCAACTAGAATCAATATGTCATGTTTTCAATTTTTTGGGTGTTCTACTTATGGCAAGCTCTTATACCTTGATGTGCAGGCGCAACTCTTGATGGTCGTTCACCATAGAAATCTGGTTTCACTTATCGGATATTGCGAAGAATTTGAAAACATGGCGCTGATTTATGAATTCATGTTCAATGGAAATGTTCAGCAACATTTGTCAGGTTTGTCTGATATTTCCTTCTCCAAATTCTAACCAGATAAAGCATCACTTAGACTCTCACTATATGACAGCACGACATGTGGAGTTATATTTTATCTCAACTCTGTTCTTCGATAGTTCAGGCTTTTGGATTAATCGGTCAAGTAACATAGTCATTAATAGCACAACGGAAATGAAATTAACTTTCTCAGCGAGTGAATAAGATGGTGAACAGGATTTTACATCTTTCATGATTGGAATACTCCTTAATCCTCTACTTTCAAGCAGCACAAAACCCAAATGTTTTGAGTTGGAGCCAGAGACTACAAATCGCAATCGATGCCGCTCAAGGTACACAAAGTAGATTGATGAAATCTTTGTTCACATATCCACAAGTTGAGCAACACAATACATTTGATTAACTTTTTTCTTTTTTGTTGGTGGTGCAGGGTTGGAGTACCTGCATAATGGCTGCAAACCTCCCATCGTCCATAGAGATTTAAAGACGTCCAATATTTTACTAAACAAAGACTTGCAGGCGAAGATTGCTGATTTTGGATTATCGAAGGCCTTTGTAACAGAGAATGATTCTCATATTTCAACTCGCCCATCGGGAACGCCTGGTTATCTCGATCCGGAGTAAGCGACTCAAACCAGCAACTCTGAATACAAAGACTCTTCCACTTGGGAAGCAGAATAACTGTACTAATTTAGACCAGCGCGAGAGGCCCATACATTTTATTTGTACATGTCTATGTTGGATGCACGTATGTAGGTACGTTTTCGAAAGGCAGTTTCGGCTATTATTGTACTAATCAAAGCTACAATTCCTTTTGAATCCTCAGGTTTCATACATCTGGAAACTTGAGCAGGAAGAGCGACGTGTATAGCTTCGGCGTAATTTTATTCGAGTTAATCACTGGCCACCCAGCCATTATAAGAAGTCCAGAGGGCAGCAAGCACATACTTCACTGGGTGACTCCACTCATAGAAAGAGGGGACATCCAAAGCATTGCCGACCCGAGGTTAAATGGCCAATTCAACATCGGTTCTGCATGGAATGCAGTGGAAATAGCCATGTCGTGTGTGCCGACGACAGCGGTCCAAAGGCCAGACATAAACCGTGTTCTGTGGGAACTAAAAGAATGCTTGACAGCAGAGATCGGCTCAGGAAGAAGCCAAAGAACGGGAAATAGTAGGAGAAGTGGGTCTTTTGAGATGACCTCACTTGACGTTGATATTGCTCCGAGTGCTCGTTAACCATACTTCGTCTATAAGGTTATCATGCCCATCTTCCCTGTATAACTTGTTGATTATTACATCGAACAGATTTGAAAACTTTTGTGCAAAGTCTGAGCTTGTGACTTTAAATTGTGAGTGATGCATATTGGGGTTGTTGCTTTTCTAGCTTAGTGAATAAATGAGTGAATGTTGAGTTCAATTCACAGTTGGGCCCCTCTTTACAAGGCTACAAACCGTACGGTTATGAAGATGTTGATAGCTAGCCTTGCTCAGTCATCCATGTGAACCCCTGTATAATGAAGCAGAGGAAAAAATGAATTTCTTTCATTTTTATACCATCTGTTTTATAAAACAAAGTCATCTTTTGACGATCTTTGCCAACCACAGCCACCTAAGTAGCCTGAAGAGCAGCACTCACGTCATCCAATCGGTGTTGCCTCTTATCGGACAAGAGGATATCGAGGTGACAGGTCATCATGGATCAGAGGCTACAAGGGCGGTTCAGCGCCCACATCTGCTCGGAAACTAGTCGAGGCAGCAATGTCGCGCGTGGCCGTGACTGCAAACGAGAGGCCGAACATGAACCCGCACGCTGTTGGAGCTGAAGGAATGCTCGACTCTTTCTGGGCGAGGTGCCTCATGATCCAAGGAATTCTGTTCTGCTTCACCCTTCACGCTTGCTGCTTATGATTTGGCAACATGTCTGTGAAAGTGTCCCACGAGACAGTGCTTATAATGTGCTCCAAAACCTTCCTTTGGGTCTGTAATTGTGGACGATGGGATTTTCTTTGGATGATATGATAGCATTTCAAGGTTTTGCATGCGACTTATCCTCCTATGAACTCATATAGTGAGAGATGATCTTGAAGAAAGGAAGTTGCTTTTTTTGCACTGAAAGAACCAAAACTACTTCCATCTGTCAGCCGGGTAATCTAATGAATCTGTTACCACACATGTCGCGTAATCTAGTAAATGGGCGCACGTGTTGTGTGTTTCCCAGATAAAAAAGAATTCTCTAAATATTAAATTAAACCAACTTAATACGAGAAACTTAACTCATCGAATTCATGAAAGTGTACAAGGGTATTGTTTAAATATGGAATGCAAGAGAAATCTAGTGCAAGATTTGCAATTCTTTCAAGAAAGTCGCTAAGAAGATTCAAATTTCCCAATGAAAATCCATCGAAAATAAAATTGAATTGTTAGTTGGCTCATTAGATATGATATGTTATGAAATAAGAAATGAAGCGTATGTTAAGGCCTTCTCTGCTTTATATAATTAGTATAGATGAGACAACAAAATGGGAATTGCAACCGGAAAATTCAAGTATGTCACGACTTGATAGTTTTAATGTTTTAATTAGCAATTGACAAGTCTTTGGCAAAATTCAATAATCTAACTTCTTAATTTTTCTTTAGGTTAATATCATAAAAAATCCCAAATTGATACACATGTAATAAATTTATCCCAAACTAACTTTTTGACCATCAAAAGTCTCAAATTAGTACACATGTTATAAATTATCAAAACTCCAAAATTGATACATTTATGATAAATTTACTGTCCATTAGTTTTTATTAAATTGGATTAGCACCATGAAAATCACAAGTCGGTACACCTGTGATAAGCGGAGGGTAAAACCTCAAACTAATATACCCATAAATTATCATGTGTTATTCAACTCAACAATTTGACGGTAAAATGTAATGTAAACTAACGGACGATAAATTTATTGTAAATACACCAGTTTAGAATTTTTTTAGTCAAAAAATTAATTTAAAATAAATTTATTATAAATACATTAATTTAGACTTTTTAGTGGTATTAACCATTTTACTTTTTAGTTTCGGGAAAAACGACGACAGCGAGCCCTGACCTTGATGATCTTCTTCTCTACTCCTTACCTGTCCGAAGCTCCGCTTGTCTTTTGAACTTCGCGGGGTTTCGTGCTGACTTCGTCGTCCTCCTCTCGCTCTGAACTCTGCTAATAAGCCCTAAAGATTCCACCTTTTCTGAGATTTCTCGCGCACCCTTTTTCATGTCATGCAAGCATCAGACATGAGAGCTCTGAGAACGCTCTGCATCCACAAGCGCCTCCTCCATCCCACCTCATACCCCGCATCCCTCGCCTCCTTCTTCAAGCCCCTCCAGAACCCCCGTTTCCACCGCGGTATTCACTCCACGAATCACCGCCTCCTCTCCCAAGAGCCCAGCCTCGCGGCCCTGTCCTCGGGCCCCGAGTCGGAGACCAGCGACACCGCCGCCCGATGGGTCAGGAGCAGCGGCGGGGAAGCAGGGTCGGGCCCTGAGAGCGGAGCGAGAAGTGGGAATGGCGAGATTTCCGAAGAAAGGAGGCATTTTGGGGGCGGGAGGAGTTCTTATGCTGGGAGTGGGAAGAAGGGTAAGAAGAAAGGCTGTTGGGTTTGTTCGGATTGCGGGTACGCGGATGGACAGTGGTGGGGTTCTTGCAGGTCGTGCCGCAGCGCCGGGACGATGAAGCAGTTTGCGGTGGAGGAGAACGGCGGCGGGAGCGAGAAAGTGAGGGGTTTCGAGATGTCGGAGAATGTGGTGAGGTCGTGGATGCCGCAGCGGGCTGGCGAGGTGCGGCCACTGCGGTTGACGGATGTGAATAGGGGGTGAATCAGTTAGAGTGGCGGATTCCTCTGTAAGTCTGTTCTGATCATGGAAATTAATAACTGGTTAGCTTTGGATCCTATATTGCAGCTGCTAAAGAAATAGAAGAAAGTTGTTGTTTAGTTCATTTTATTGTCTTATCTACATTTGACATGATTTATCTCGAAACCTCTTTCCAGGAGTTGGATCATAGAGCGTTGTGTGGTGGCTTTGAAATTTTCTAATAAAATTTTGCTGGAATGATAGTATATATCGTTTTTTTAGTAATATGGGAATGATGATATGACTTTTGATCCTGATGACAATCTGTTGTCCACCTTGATGAAACCATTCATGCTGGTTATTCCAACACATTAGCATTTCTAATAATTCATTTTGGAAGAAACACGTGTGTCGCTCAAATTCCATAATGTCAACGTTCTCTTGGGGTGCTTGATATTCAGGTATGGACCCTTTGGAGAGGAGGTTTCCATAGTGCTAGGTGGTGGTCTCGTGCCAGGTTTGACCTACTTTTTTGCTGTATGGTCTGCTTGAACCTGCTGCTCTACTGGAACTCTCACTTGAGATATATGGAAGTTTTGAAGAAATTAATTTCGTCAAAGCTATTGATTTTGCTGCATTGTGGCTTTAAAGGTTCCTTAATTTTGGTGGGAGGTGATCCTGGTGTTGGCAAGAGTACCCTGTTGCTGCAGGTAATGTTATTAAAGGATACATTAAATATTCATAAAATATGTTTAATTCTCTGTATATCTATCTCCCTGTACAACCATTGTGCTCTACCTCGTCCATCTTGTAATGTTAATAATTTTCTATTGGAAGATGGCTGCAATGATTGCTGAAGGGTGCGATCTTGGCAGATCAGCTCCAGTAGTATATGTCTCTGGGGAAGAGGTAAATGGAGTTCTCTTGTTAGCCTGATGCTGTCTTTGCTGTCATGCATATTCATTCTTGTTGCCAGATCAAATTTGTTTTTGCTTCTTGGACGGTTTTTCTTGTTTGTAAATATGGGCTCTTCCGCATTTTCTGCCTTAGGCTTTCTCTGGCTTGTACCAGATCATTTAGCCATGAGACAATTTTACTCGAGGAGTCTTGATAGAAAGCTACATCACATAATGAAGATATAGATTTTCTCTGATAGGCATCTGCTGTATGTGTTGCTTATCTTTTTTCTGGCCAACCTGTACGTGTCGTTATCATATCACAATGACAATCTACCTTTTCCCCTTCTGAGGACTCTCTTTGATTTTGTGGTAGAGTGTGGAGCAAATTGGAAGCAGAGCTGACCGTCTAAGCCTTGGAACTGAAGAACTGTATTTGTACTCGAGCACCGATATTGAGGTGAGTGCAAAGTCAGGAATTTTGCATCAACCAATTATTTGTACCTCTTGAATTGCTTTCACAATTTTGTCCTGATTTTTCATGCGTAAATTGGATTGGATCCTTGAGCTGCCATTAGTAACCTAATAGACCCAAATTCCAATGGAGATGATAATTACTTAGAAAACAATTGAAGGATGTGCTTGTTAAAGGAACCGTTTTATGGGTTGTCTACAGTAAAAAATTTCTCTGTTTGGATATAGAGAGTCCAGATCTTTTGCAAATTCAAAAGTGCTGGTTATGCATTTGCTCTGTGTGAGGCTGTGAGCCTTGACATGTGTTTTGTTCTGCAGGACATACTAGAAAAAATTCAAGTTCTTTCACCTCGAGCTTTGATTATCGATTCAATTCAGACAGTTTATCTAAAAGGAGTGGCTGGAAGTGCTGGAGGTCTCTCATAGGTAACATCTTTGCAATCTCTCCACTTGCAAGAGGCAAAAATGGATCTGAATTCAGGAGATTAGTGATTGAGTTTAGGGCACTCTAATTTGTTAAAGTGATCTCGTGTTGCCAAAAGTTCTTTTGCCTAAAGTTTTTTCACTTCTCTTGTGAGATTGACTGGTATTACTAGCATGTAGCCATCGCCACATATTCAAGTGAGCTTTTCTGAACAATTCTATTGGTTAACCAAGCAACTTTACCCAATATTTAAGAGTACTGATATCGGTTGCTTCATCTTGACTATCTTTATAAATGCACCGAGGACAAATGTATGATTGATCTTGACATTGATGTGTGGCAGGTGAAAGAATGTACATCAGCATTGCTTCGTTTTGCAAAGAAGACCAACATTCCTGTTCTATTGTTATTCAAAATTTATTAGTCTCATCATTTGTTTTGCACTTGGTAATCGCCTACAAATTTGGACCATTCCTATATGATGTTATAGCATTTATGTCAGCCCATACATCTTTAGCATCTTGGTGATATTGGAGTTGCTGTGACAAACAGTCTTTCTAGAAGATTTTGCTTATTTGAGTCCACTCTTGTTGATTGTATATTTCAGATTGAACGTGTGACAAAATCTGGAGAAATAGCTGGTCCCAGAGTTTTGGAGCACATTGTGGATGTCGTTTTTTATCTGGAAGTTGGTACCTTTATCAACATTTCTTTTGTTGTATTGATAGTGGATTTGCTGAAGCTGTGGCATAACTGTAGCATCTCATTTTAGGTTTTCTAGAGTCACTCAATGCATTCTTTTATCATTGAAGTTGTTTGATTCCAACTTAGCAATTCAAGTTTTCTTTGCATATGATGGGTCAATTAGTTGGGGTAATCTAAAAGAACTATCCAGCAGCTATTTCTAGATTGATTTTGTGTCTTAGGGATTGCGATGGTTCATTACAACAAACAGTTCTTGTTATGATCTCGTATATTTCATCCAATAATAGCTGTAGAACTTTTCTCTTTGACGCATCATACTTAGTTTAGGTATGCTACATGCATGAGCTTCTTGACAAGTTAGTGCTTTTTGTCGACTAGTGTTTCATCAACAAAGTTCACTGCATGTTTAACGTGCTTTCGATCATTCTCTTACAAAAAGTTTTCGTGTTTCATACCAATGGAAGTCAACGAAAACATATAATAATAAGCTTGTCCTATCATTCTTTCTTTGATAGCAAACTTTAAACCATTAAACACAAACTCAGCGAACGTCTTTCAGGTAAAGGTACGAAACACCTATTCCTTGCCTTTCTAAATCGAAACATGAACTGATCAACTGACTTATTATTGTATTGTTTCATTGCTAACAAATCCGCCACAAACATATCCGGGGTAGCTCTTTCAAACTCACTATGAAACATCATTTCCATTTGATCCCAAGAAAATATAGAATGAGGTGGTAGAGATGTGTACCGGGTAAAAGCAATTTTGGAAAATGATAATGGAAATAACCGCAGCTTCCAATGATCTCTATATGTAACATCTCCACACAAAGTAGCAAATCGATTGATGTGTTCTTGTTTCGATTGATCATCCTCACCAGTAAACAGATTAAATTCTAGTATCTTAAACCCCCTTAGGTATGGAATTGCATCCATTCATTCCGGGTATGGTTTTCTATATACTTGCCTAAAACCTCATGCTTCACCACTATATTGCCGTAGTACTGGATCGACTACGCATTGATTTTGTCTTATTGGGCTCACAATTGGTGGTGTGATTGCTTGAGCCGCCTCCGCAACCTGAGGCATCATTTGAGGTATGTTCTGTTGCAAAGGTTGAATGCATTTGGTATTGGGGTATTGGCGGTTGTGTTTTTAGCTGCGGCAATGGATACTGTGATACTGGTTGCCGATATTGTGGAATTAGGTTTTGTGGTAATGGCTATGGATATTGCGGAACCAGGTTTTGTAGTAATGGCTATGGATATTGCTGAACCGGGTTTTGTGGTAATGGCTGTGGATATTATGGCACTTGGTACTGTAGTACTGGCTGTGGTGGTGTTAAAATCCTTCTCAGGATCTCTGTATTAGCATTTGGCCTAAACAAAGTTTGAGGGAGACTAGGTTGGGTAGCAACACCACCAGGCAACGCATTGTCATGTGATTGGTACAGAGTAGCATGCTGAGGAGCCAAATTTGCATTAACTGGTCCAGACAAATGAACCCCGTTGGCTGCTGGCTGACCCATGTTGGCATTCTCATTCCTTTGTGATAAATTAACCACATTACCTTCACTGTCGCTGCTTGGTCGTACGCTTGATCTACCAACGTGTTTTCTCCTCTCTGAAGAATCCTTACTGGTGCAAGAGGCATGAGTTGTCTTGCGGTTCCACCACTAGGGAGCGTAACAGTGAGCTGTCCAAGAATTCCAACTACGCCGAGAGGAACAATAGGAACAATTTGTGACTGGGTAGAACTCATCGATGAGCTTTGCCTGCCAGTAATCTCCTAGACCATATTAATAAACAATGGCCTAACAATATCAGCCACACATATAGTGACTAGATTAGCTAGATCGTTGTGTTGTTGTTCCATGATTCTTCTCATAGTAGTAAGCGTAATCGGATTTGGCTCCAATTGCTTTTTCTGTTCTTCAATAAGGTGTCTGGGAATATCTATATTCCCTACTTGTCTTTGTTCCGCCACTGTCTGTCCATTCGATGATTCTGCACGTGTCACCCGCTCCATGGCAGGATTTGGGGGTACGCTGCTCCCTGTAGCATTGTTATTATGATCCAATTGGCTCTAACTCCTCGTTCATGCCATTGTTACTCCTCCAATTGACCAAATAGGTCTCACCGGGCATGCCAAAATTATGTTTTGCCAAAAATGGTTCCTACGATAAAATATAATTCACTGAAAGTCGTTCTTCGATTTTTAATGAGAGGAGACCGGGTTCTAAGTCTAATTTTGGATAGGGGTGATCCAAGCGTGAACAAAGAATCTGATTGTCCCGATTGATAATACAAATTTCACACAATGACGAAATTTGACTTAAATTTATCTAGGACTTAGACGAATCCGTCCAATTACTGGCAGCGTCCGAAGTTCATCAATGTGATATTACAAAGTTACTGACTTGGAACATAAATAGCTATAGCTATGGAAACTAAACTAAAGATGCGATACTGAAAAGTAAAGATAAAAAGACAGCATTTTGGTTTTAATCAAAGTTTTGCAATGCTAGTAATATGAGTTCATAATGATCACGAGAAAATGAAGACGAGAGAGACAGGGATCACCACAGCATGGTCGCATCATTATCACAAAGAGAACTTGCGATGTTCAGCTTAACTTATTGACAATAAAGCCTCTGATTTTTTTTCTTCAAAAGTAATCGTGCCATGCACGAGGACTTATAACAACTTGAGAGTACAGCTTTGTCCTAAATATTCTGATGGTCACTAAAAGAAAGTTTGATTGTGCAATCTCAAACTTATCATATGTACTGAGCAAAGAAAAATTATCGATTTGTTAGCATATTGAAAGCAGGTGACAGAATCCTTGCCCAGATCTTTTGATTTTTGTCCTCTTCTCCACCAAAACGGGATCAGAAAAACCTTCCCTACGACTTTTAATTGTTGAAACGCAAATGGAGTTATTTGCCTCGAAAGTCTATTATCCAAAGTGGTAGTTGCAATATTCATAGGAACCTTTTTGGTACAGAATCTAGTGAAAGGATGCTGAGATTAAAGAATCGACCTTTTAAGTATGGAGAGATTTCAACAATCACTGGGAACTTTGGACGAGTGATTGGTGAAGGTGGCTTTGGAAAGGCATATCTTGGTACACTAGATAATGGCACCACAGTTGCTGTGAAGATGATCTCTGAATCATCAAGGCAAGGGTACAAGGAATTTCAAGCGGAGGTTAGATACGATGATGCAATCATGTTTCCTATTAAAATCAACTTATGCTGACAGTTACACAGATGTTCGTTCATAAACTTCCTCTTTGACTCTTCTCTGTATTCGTTATAGTAACACACACTCTTTATGCTGCACGCGCAGCTCTCAATGATTCTTCACCACAGAAACTTGGTTTCTCTGTTTGGATATTGCAACAAGTCCAAGCACATGGCATTAATATATGAATACGTGGCTAATGGAAATTTATGGCAACATTTATCAAGTGCGTATTTATCTTCTTTTCTATTGTTTTCTTCTATAAATTAATCCTGTAGAACTCTGTTTCTTGCTCATAGGTAAAGCTAAGATGCATCCAACAGGGGACCATCCGAAGGTTTTGACATGAAGTAACAGACTACAAATATCTCTGGATGCAGCACAAGGTACACAAATGAGGTATCCTCAGTTGTAGGTTTTTTCCTATCATTGCTTTGGCATTGTTTTTACAAGTTTTTTGCGAGGATTTCAGGTTTGGATTATTTGCATAATGGTTGCAAGCCATCCATCATCCACAGAGACATGAAGACTACTAACATCTTGTTGATCGAAGAACTCCAAGCCAGAGTAGCTGATTATGGCCTGTCTAGAGCTTTTGCGACTGAAAAGGACTCTCATGTGTCAACTTTTCCCGTGGGCACTCTTGGCTACCTCGACCCTGAGTAATGGCTAAAACTTCATATTACTGTTATGGTTCAGTTCGGGATCTCAATATGCATATACATATTGAAATAGCTTAGGATTTCATCTTTGATATGAAGATCCGTATTTTTTTTCCTCCTAGGATTCATTCTTCTAGGAACTTTAACAAGAAGAGCAATGTTCATAGTTTTGGAGTCGTACTATCTAAGTTGATCATGGGTCGACCCGCAATAATGAGAAGTCAGGATGGCAGTGCCAGCATGCACATACTTGAATGGTTGATTCCGATCGTTGAAAGCGGTGATACACAGAGCATTATGAATCCAAGGCTACAAGGAGAATTCGACTTCAACTCGGCTTGGAAACTAGTGGAGATTGCCATGTCTTGTACACAACCAACGGCAATTCAAAGGCCGGATATACATCAAGTACTGGCAGAGTTGGAGTCTTTGGTGAGCAAATCAAGTGGTCCCTTTGAAATGACCTCCTTGGAGCTCCCATCTCACGAGGTCCCTCTCGCAAGGTAGCAGAACTTTTCCATACCAGAAAGGCTCGCTTCTTTTTAGGTTAGAGATTAATTTTTGTTCTTTAATTGCATCACCCATTTCCCTTTCCTTTCTGTCATTGAATCTTCCAAACTCGCTGTCTAGCAATGATATCCTTTCGTCCTTTGAGGTTACTTTCTCCATTTATTATGTCAGTTCATGGCATTCCCAATACCGCGAAAGTAGGAACCCCATGTTGAGTTTTGGGGAGGTAGATGGGAAGTGGGGCTATCCATGGATGGGGTAATCGGCATGAGCAGGCCCACGCTCCCTGCACGTTCTTGGAGTTCAGCTGAGACTTCAGTTTGAGTCGATGCTATTGGGTAATTGCAACTTGTTAACACCTAAATTTTTACGACCCATTGCATAAGAAAATTAGGAATTGACCCTGACCATAATAAGTATAAAAAAAGTCTTAAACCTAACCAATTTAATCATAAACCTTTTAATGGTGCCAATTTAGTCTTAAATCTTTTGGCCTAGTACCAATTTAGTCTTTCCGACTAATTTTGGCTGAATATTGCTGACTTGAATACCGGTCTGTCTATGTGGCCTGCACGAATGTGGACAATTTTAATATTTTATTTTTTTTCTTTATTTTCCTTTTTCTTTTCTTCTACCTTTTGCTGGTGGCTGGCTCAATGAAGAAAAAAAGACATAAAATAAAAGAATAAAAATCAATATAATAATAAAAAATTTTGGAAATATTTATAAAAAATAAAAATTATCCATGTACCACCTGACCGCATCACGTAGGATGGCTAGCTCTAACTGGATTGCCACGTCAGTGATGCCCGACTAAAATTAGCCGGAAGGACTACATTGACAATTTATTAAAAGGTTTAAGACTAAATTGGTAAATCATCAAAAGATTTAGGACTAAGTTGGTACAATTGAAAGGTTAATGATTGAATTTGCAAGTTATCAAAAGGTTTAGGATTGAATTGGCAAAATTGAAAGGTTTAGGAATGGAAAAGTCGTTATACAATAGGTTTATGACTTTTTGGACAATTTTCCCCCAACCCCATTGTCCTCTTAATTTCGCATTTGAAGCCTTGACCTTTCGATGGTAGCCTATTGTCCCATAGGATCGATTATCGCTCTTTAACTCAAAATCACTTTTATTGCATAATTATGTCTGACCTATATGTTGAATGAGCATTTTTGGGCCTTTTTCCATTAGTGTGAACAAGAAACAATGATATGCGTAAGGTGATGTCACGCTCCGTACCTCACGAAGCACGAGCATCCCGCGCATAGGTCAGATTTTGTTGCAACGTCCCAAGACGCATCGCCGACCCAACGCCCAAAGCACTCAGATCAAGCACATGCGAAAGCGACGAATATAAATGTATATACACCCATACAATAATTCAGACAACCAAGGATAGCACAACCGTTAAAACCAATAAGACTGGAAACATACACATTCCAGTTCTAGTAAAATATTTACAATATCTGTTTTACACCAGGTACACTTATAAAAGCCAAAACGGGTCAATAACCACCAACAACAAAAGAGGGTACAAGGCAAGGCGGTTAAACACCATATCTAGCCGGGGCTCCTCCAAAAACAAATTGCCATACCTGCTATCTTCAAAGCTGGGGGTCTGAAAAGAATGGGTTTAAACAACAATGAGACAAGCTCAGCGAGTAAAAACCCCTAAACCCTAACTAGGCTAACATGCACCTCCTGACAGGAAAAACCAAGCTCACACTGCATAACAATTCCAATCAATTGACTTAGGCCCTCGGGTCCAGATCGATTATACAACCAACCCTGCAAGTTAGGCATTTTATATAAATCACGGCACATACGCGACACACTGGTCACACATACGCCATACACATGCTCATGCCTCAAGTGCTTGTCTTACATACGAATCACCGGCTCGCACATTAGTCACATACTTCAGCACACATTTGTCATGCTTACGAATCTCCTTAAATCATGCACTCTAGCACACGTCTCATTTTAGCAATTTATAAACCGACTCGAAGGCCACGGCCCGAAGGCTCACAACACTCCGCGGCCTACACCAAAGCGCATCTGGCCAGTGTCTCTAGTCTGCTCCAAAGTGCATGAGGCGCAATACCAATCTCCTTACGGACCAATGCCGTCTTCCGGACAAATGGGGCATTGTCCTGCTTCAAAGTGCATGAGGACGGCACGACCCGAAGGCCACGACCCGAAGGTCTTAAGTGATCACACGGCACACCGTCAATTTTATCTGAGCCCCGCGTAAACGCATCTGGGCATTTAGGGTGATCACACATGCTCATGCCAGGCACGCATACTTGTACAATTTCGTCTCATGTTCATTCTCTGCGCACGAAATGCGTGGCCATGCAAATTCCCGTACTTGGGTGATTACACGATGCATAATGAGCACAAATTTCAATAATGGGCATGCACTTCAATAATACCAACATATTCAATTGTGCCATAACATAGTCAACCAGTATTTCGTTGGCATGCCCAAATTCAATAAAACATAATTCAGCATGGCACCCAATTCACAACATTGGTGCACACAAAAACTTGCGCAATCGAGGCCCACTAATATCATATCAATCTTGGCCAACAAATATACACACGTGCCATCACACAATGGAGCCCAATCAAGTATCAAATTGCTACCGAATCGCTTAATTTGGACCATTCATGGCAAGAATCCAATTAACCTCAACTTAGTCCATTTTAATCAAATTCGGATCCAAAGAGAACAGCCACCCAACAGCCATCATTAGGACACTAATCCATCTCCTAATTAGCCTATTTAATTCCAAATGTCCCACATAATTAGCCACTAATCAATAGACTCCAAATAAGCCTAAATCTCACTTAATTAACCTCTAAAATCACCTAATCATATCTATAAATGCACCATAGTCCTAATTAAGGTTTAGGAATTTGTACTCACCTGATCTAAGATCTAAACCGAGCTAGACGACAGGGAACGAGCGGCCAATCACCGACGAGCGATGAAATCGGCGACGGCGTCCCCTAGTGGTCCGGCGAGTCCTTCACGCCGGCGGTCCACGGCTTGGGGCTGTCCGGCGTGTCCTTGGCCGAACGAAGGCAAGAGAGAGAGAGAGAGAGATAAGGAGGAGAAGTGGCCGATGGGCTTGATGAGCAAGAAACAAAATTAATAAATTTGGTCCAAGGGGTTGACCCAATTTTCCATAATTCCCAAAATGCCCTTAAATACTTGGCCCTTATTCATTCTTATCCAATAACTGAGGGGCACTTTGGTCATTTCCAGGGCTGAATTATTGAGCTGAAACAACCTTAATTTAATCCCCGAAATTATCCAATTTTGTCCAAAATTCGGAATACCAAAAATTAGCCTAGGGGCAAAATGGTCATTTTTCCAGTCCTGGTCGAAATTCCATTTTTCGCCCGTGCCAACCTCAAATGTGTGTGGCCACTCAAAAATGGTGTCGGCCATGCAAAATAGTCACTTACGCCCCGTAAATCGATATCGGGGTTTAGAGGGCAAAATCGTAATTTTTCGACACGGGCGAAATTCCATTTTTCGACCGTAACTACTTCAAATATGCATGGACAACATAATATGACGTCAGATTCGCAAAAATAGTCGTACAAGTCCTCAAAAATCGACACCGAAGTCCGGGTTCAATTTCGTGACTAAACTCGCTCATTTTAAAATTTTAGGGCCTCTCACTAACGGGCGGCTGTTTAGGGGTTACGCATATCGACCTAGGGTTGTCCGAGTCGTGATGGCCTCGATTTCCGGGAGAACGTGAGGCACTATCGCTAGTTTTGGAGATCGCGATCATTCGGATTAAGTTCGGGATTTGTTCGCCATGCGTACTCTCGATCGTGCGGAATCACCCGCGATCCGATCGTACGTCATTGGCCAAACCTAATCCGTTACCTTCCTAGGATCGGCTCACGTTGGCCCAAAATATCCTCTCGGCGTTTCTCGAAATCAGTACCCAACTCACGATCGGATCCCCGGTTTACGTACCGTTTCCTATTTAACCTTTCCCTATCGGTCAGTATCCCGAGGGAGCTCAATTTCGGGCGAGGCTTACTAAAATTAAATGAGGATTAATACACACTTTATTGGTCCCGATAACGGATCGAAATTCGGGATGTTACAGGTGATAAGAGGCATGGCAAGCGAAGGTGATCGGTCTGAACTATGCTAATGTTCTTTGATGCCAATAGTTTATGCGGTGATCATTGATAGCAATGAAATTTCGAAGCTAGAAATTCTTGCTAACTGTGTAAATATCATCTTCGATCAATTATTTCTGGCCATGCCAAATGCTGAAAATATGAGCCCAAACTCTTCCTTCTCATAATTTACCGGATTGATTTTCATGGCGGATGCCTCTAGCCGAGAGAAGAAGAAGATAATTTGATGACATTTTGTAATAATGATACGTGTAAAGAAATTAGTGCATGACATGATATATCGTTTTCGAATTTACCAATGGTCCATCTGCCATCAATCAAAAGCTGTCTATTGAGATTGATCGTGGTCCTTAGACTTGGACACATATGCGGACGAAGACCCAGCTGCAAGTCTTGGTCTTCTTGTACTGTAGCCATGACTCGGTCAACTCTGAACTAAAGATGGGGTCGTGTATCGTCTTAGAATTCCCCATAGAAGAAGAAACTAATTTCCAATCATTATCGGCTGAATACGAGTCAATCCAGTATATGCCTTCCAAAATTGATATAATCACGTTAGGATTTATGTTGAGTTGGATCCAAATTCATGAAACTTTTGATCATGTTCTCCAGATATATCAAAATCTTAATTACTAGTTATTGGTGGAAACTGTTTTTCCTATATGAATATGAAGTGCACAAAGGGAAAACGAGGAAACAAAATACTTGGTAGCAATGAAATATACTGGGCCATAGTCACTAAGATGGCGTCGGTTGGTTGTATGGAGAGCTCGCGATACTAACGTATTGCTTCTTTGAAAATGGTGAGATGGAATCAAGCAGCTTCTTCGAAATGGCCATTCTGGAGCTTGACTGTGACACTGTTCCCCTTGCAAGGTAAATGGGGAAATTCAAGACTTATCCCGTCACATTTCAATTCCCACGTCGAAAAAAGTGATGTCTTGTGATGTTGTTCATGAATAAGATCCAATCAAAATGGTCGTCACTTTGTATGTTCACATCGAACTAGAGGCTCTGTCCACATTGAACTGGTTGTTAAGACATGGTATATTCTGAGAGGGACAAATAAGCCTAGCCTTCTTTTTTTTTTCCTTTTCCTTTTTGAATAACATGAGGGGCGACTAGACCTTCCAAAAGCATAGCTAGTTCCACAACACATTAACTATATTTGAATATGCAGCCTTATTCACTGATTTTAATGTTTCTAATAGACTTCTTCTGAAATATCATTTTCATTGAAAGCAACGAATGCCTTATCCTTTCTCGGGTTACCCATGCATAACCAAATAGATTGCAAAGCTTTTTTTTTTTTTCCTATGAATGATATTGACTAGTACATATAACAAAATTAACCTTCAGTAATGACGCATGGCAAGTGAAGGCAGTTGGCTAGAACCATGGTAAGGTTCGTTGATATTGATGGTCTGTTTGGTGGTTGTTGCAGATGATATAGAGATAGTAAAGAAATTTCGTAGCTAGAAATTCTTGTCTACCCTAAAAACATTGTTGTTAATCAATTATTTCTGGCCATGCCAAATGCTGAAAATGTGAGTTAAAGCTCATCCTCCAATTAATTACTCTTCCTTATTATAATTTACCTTACTGATTTTCTATGGCGGATGCCTCCACCTGGAAAAAGAAGAAGATGATTTCATGGTAATAATGACATGGCAAAGAATAAATTAGCGCATAACATGATGTATTGTTTCAAATTTACCGATGGTCAATATGTCATCAATCAAAAAAGATGTGTATTAACATCGATTCTGGTCCTTAGACTAGGACACATGCTGACGAAGACCTAGCTGCAAGTCTTGGACACATAAGTCGTGGGCTTCACCATCTGCAATTAAGAGGCCAGACATAAGTGACATATTAGCTGAACAGGAGTATTTGGCCATAAACATGGCAAGCCAAAGAGTGGAAAATGGTGAGATGGAATTAAGCGGCTTCATTGAAATGGCCGCTCTGGGATTTGACCGTGATCTTGTTCCCGTGCAAGGTATATGTGGAAATTGAACACTTACCCTATGACACCTCAAGTCTCATATTAGATGGGTGAGATCCTGTGATGTTTTAGGTAATATTTGCCCCAAATGATCACCGCCTTACGTGTTTAAGCAGATTATTTTTTTGGAAGCTTGGCTTACGTGCTGCAAGACATGGTATATGCTAAGAGGTACAAATAAGCCTAAGTTTCTTTTACCCTTTTTTGGAACAGTATGTAGGGTGACCAGACCTTCCATAAGCTTTCATTTATTAGAACTTCCGCGTCCTCCTAAACTTTGTAATTGAAGACATATGTCTTGTGCTTGAATCTTTAGCTAAAGTTGTAACTGTTCATATGTTGATAAGTGTATGTTCACTTTGTATGTTCACAGTGAACTGGTTGTTAAGACATGGTATATTCTAAGAGGGACAAATAATCCTAGCCTTCTTTTCTTTTTTTTTCCTTTTTGAATAACACGGGGGTGACTGGACCTTCCAGAAGCATACCTATTTCCACAACGCATTAACTATATTTGAATATGTAGCCTCATTCACTGATTTTAAGGTTTCCGATAGACTTCTTCTGAAATGTCATTTTCATTGAAAGCAACGAATGCCTTATCCTTTCTCGGGTTACCCGTGCATAACCAAATAGATTGCAAAGTTTTTTTTTTCCCGTGAATGATATTGACTAGTACAGACAACAAAATTAACCTTCAGTAATGACGCATGGCAAGCGAAGGCGGTCGGCTAGAACCATGGTAAGGTTCGTTGATATTGATGGTATGTTCAGTGATCATTGCAGATGATACAGCGATAGCAAAGAAATTTCGGAGCTAGAAATTCTTGTCTACCCTGAAAACATTGTTGTTAATCAATTATTTCTGGCCATGCCAAATGCTGAAAATGTGAGTTAAAACTCATCCTCCAATTAATTACTCTTCCTTATTATAATTTACCTTACTGGTTTTCCATGGCGGATGCCTCCACCGGAAAAAGAAGAAGATGATTTCATGGTAATAATGACATGGCAAAGAATAAATTAGCGCATAACATGATGTATTGTTTCAAATTTACCGATGGTCAATATGTCATCAATCAAAAAAGATGTGTATTAACATCGATTCAGGTCCTTAGACTAGGACACATGCTGACGAAGACCTAGCTGCAAGTCTTGGAACACATAAGTCGTGGGCTTCACCATCTGCAATTAAGAGGCCAGACATAAGTGACATATTAGCTGAACAGGAGTATTTGGCCATAAACATGGCAAGCCAAAGAGTGGAAAATGGTGAGATGGAATTAAGCGGCTTCATTGAAATGGCCGCTCTGGGATTTGACCGGGATACTGTTCCCCTTGCAAGGTATATGTGGAAATTGAACTCTTGCCCTGTGACACCTCAAGTCTCATATTAGATGGGTGAGATCCTGTGATGTTTTAGGTACTATCTGCCCCAAATGATCACTACCTTACGTTTTTACGCAGATTATTTCTTTTGGAAGCTTGGCTTATGTGCTGCAAGACATGGTATATGCTAAGAGGTACAAATAAGCCTAAATTTCTTTTACCCTTTTTTGGAATAGTATGTAGGGTGACCAGACCTTCCATAAGCTTTCATTTATTATAACTTCCGCGTCCTCCTAAACATTTTAATTGAAGACAGAAGTCTCCTGCTCGAATCTTTAGCTAAAGTTGTAACTGTTCATATGTTGATGAGTGTACCGCGGCCACCATGCTAAATAAGTAGTATTAGAGGTGAACACCCAATCACGATGATGCAATTCAATTTGTGATTTCCTCCTACGTGTTATATAACAGCATCCCAGCAAGCTAAAGATGATAGATAATTTCATGTTTGATTGTGTGGTGACGTATCCCTTCACTACTCTCTGTTATACCTTCATCAGGAAAAGAACATGAAAAGTGCTATAACTTTCGTACAATACGCACTTCATTATTAAAACTTTTCGAGCGATCACTTAAGTGTCATTTTAATAAAATAAAGAAAAACGATTACATAAGTGTCATCGGCGATTTTCTTTACCGAAATCTGACATAACATTAATTTATTATATATCCGCTGACATGGCTTGCCGGAGAAATCCAATCAGCAAAAAATAACTCGTTGGTCCTAGTTCTTGCCCAAAATTGACAAGTTGGGGTTAAATTAGGGCGAAGAAGCAATCCCTTACCCAAATCCCTTGAAATTACTATTAAAATTGCAGCTGATTACCTGCAGAATTGTGAGCGAGAGCCCTAGTAGAAGCAGAGTTGAGGTCATTGAAGAAGAGGAGTTGCAAGACCTTGGATTGGGTGAGGAAGATGACGTAGAGAGGGGGGGATGAGGGCAAGTGTGATATGGGTGAAAAATCTTCCAAGAGAAGAAAATCTTGTACGACTCTATAAATGCTAAAAAACCCAAGAAATTGCAGTTCATGCTGGTTTCTGTCCTTTATTTTTGCATAGAAAAATTAAGAATTGAGTCATTGGTGTTCTAGTTCAACCTAATTTTTGAAATGGACCAAGCGAAGAGGTATTATGTAAAGCTTCCTGTGGTTGCTGACGATGGAGTCGTTGGGCGCGTATATCGTCCATTGACTGCATCATGGTCCTCAAGATCTAAACTATGAAACATTTGTTCGTGATCATCGCCTCCAGGAATCGACCCACACCTTCATCGCTGCCCACCTTCCAATTCGGGTCCAGCATGTCATAGCTCTCCTCGAGATCTTGCGCCACTCCCTGATTAATTTTCATTAAGAAAGTCGTGTGGAATTAAAATTTCATTAAAAAAAAGCCACGTAGGACAAATTGCTGAAATTTGTCACTAGAGGCATTTAAGTAATCATTTTGACAGATGTGCTACACAAGTGATCACTCGAAAAGTTTTGACATCAAGTAAACGTCATACAAAAGTTATAGTACTTTTTAAACTCCGTTTGTTTTATAAAAGATGAATGATTTCAAAATATTTTCTTAAAATTAATTGCTTGTATTACTTGAAATAATAAATTAGTGGAAAATTTTTCATTACCGATAACAATTTATATTGAAATATTTTCATGGACAATAAAAATATTTTTTCATTCATTCATTTTTATAAACAATACAGACAATCATGTTTTAAAAAATATATATTTTTCAAATCATTCATGCTTTAGTGAATTTCTCTTTATGTTAATCTCTTGCTAGTTAATCTATATTAAAACACCTAATAAGCAAGATATATTCCGATCGCCCTATAACATTTGGGTCTAAACTTTCTTATATAAGATTCTTCATTAATAGCTTTCTTGCTCCTAGGGCCGGTTTAGTAACGCTTGGTTTCTCTGTTTTTCTATTATTTTGTTCTCCGAAATAGAAAAAGAACATAAATCCATTTTGTAATGTCAGTTAATTTTTCTATTCCTTGAAATAGAAAAGTGGTCAGGGAATAGATTTGGAACATAAATAAGAAGTAAAAAAATCTACTTTTCTGTTTCCAGAAACATAATGAGAAACAATAGAGAAACAAGATCAGCTGTCTCTCTCTTTCACAAGATATTCCCGTACTAAACTCCAAACCCTAAACCCCAATACCCAAACCCTAACACTAAAATCAAAACCCTAAAATCCTAAACCCTAAACTTCAAATCCCAAAACCCAAACCCCAAAATTTAAACACTAAAACCCTAAACCCTAAAACCCAAAACCATAAAACCCAAACCGTAAAACCCAAAACCTCATACCCTAAAACCCCAAAATGCAAACCCAAACCCTAAAAGCCCAAACCCTAAACCCCAAAACTGAAACCCTAAAATCCAAAACCCCTAAACCTCAAACCCCAAACTGTGACATTCTGAAATTTGCCCATTTGGAATTTATGAAATGAGTGGTTTTATGAATATACTTGTAGTTAGGCCTCGCTCAGAATCGATCATTCCGGGATATTAATCGTTAGGGAAGGGCTAATTAGAGATTTAAATTCGTGTGACTAAAGAAATTTGGTTGTGAACTAACTTTCGACCATAGAATTGTCAAGGTGACATTTAGAGCCAATGTAGGCCGATCTTAGGATAGTTATGGGCCGTTCGTCATTGTCATACGAGTGAATCACGGGTGATTCTGTTTGATCATGAGGTGAGTTGACGAGCGATCCGGAACCTATACCGAATGATCGCACCATACCGGAATTAGCGATTGATCTTCACGATTAAATTGACAACCGAGGTCGTCACAATCCGAATGAACTTGCACATGACTTGATTTAATATCAATAACAGGTCGGATATGCGAATTTTCCCAAAAGCCGCCCGTTTGTCCGAGACACGCTCAAGTTACGTTATATAAAATTCAATTATTAATTAGAGACCAAATTGGGCATAAAAATTTAGGAAGTCACTACGGGACATTTGGACGATGTTATTATTGGAATGTTTAGTCTTGGAATTGTCTCGAATCCTTCATAAAAATTGAATTTCGGTTAAGGATGAAAAATGACCGTTTTACCCCTGGAGCTTTGTTAAGGCCAAGTGTTATTGGGGAAGGGCATTTTGGTCATTTCACCCTAACTTTAGAAATGACAATTTTTGGACAATTTTCCCTTGGAATTTTGTGAAATTTCCAAATTACCCTTGGATATTTTTGGAAAAGATTTAATCTCGGCTGTCGATCTCAGGATAAAAACGAATCTCGGCCGTCGATTGAAAAGTAGAGAGAGGGGCAAGATGGTCATTTTACGATTAGGGGTACAAATTATTGGTTTTAAACCCATTTTCCTCTCTCTCTCTCCCCCATTCTTTTTCCATCTTTCTCAGCAACTCCCTCTCCTCCCTCTCACCGCCGACCGCCCCTCTCCCCTTGGCCGCCGCCGCCGTCCCCGCCACCAAGCCTCGCCCTCACCACCCTCACGCCACCGCCGTTTCCCTCTCTCTTGGCTCATACTCTCTCTCTCTCTCTTGGCTGTGGACAAGCCGGCCCAAGCCAAGCCACCGTCGTCGTTGCCAATCGCCGCCGCCCAAGGTCATCGCCGTAGCAGCTGCGTTCAACCGCCTAGTCAACCTTGGATAGGTTGATTTTGCTTGAAATTTCAAGTAAGTCGCAATCTAACCCTTGCCTAGGATATCGGGTATTATCGGACCCGTTTAGACGTAGTTTAGGGTAATTTAGGGATTGATTTGATTGCGGGCCTTAGGGACGAGATTGAGGTGTTTTGGTGATATTTTAGAGGCCAATTAAGGGCTGGAAATTGTTGATTTAGGTGCTGGAAAATTATGTTTGGATTGGCGAATGGATAATTTGATTTGGTTCAGTAATTGCGTGATATTGTTGTGTGGTGCAGGGAATTGTTGTGCTTTGATTTGTTGAGAAAATGACGTGATTTGTGATGGTTGTATGTGTGTATGTAGGCTGAATTGAATTGGTTGGAATTGATGCATTGATGTGAATTTAATTGATGCCCGAGTATGTGCACATGTGAGATTTTAGGGCGTGGCGATGTGCATGTGATCACTAAAAGGCCCCGAGACGTGTTTACGCGGGGTACAAATAAAATACGATATGTTGATATGTTCGTGTGATCACTAAATCCCTGAGATGTGTTTACGCTTGGGAATTGAACCAGCCCGAGGCGTGTTTACGCTGGTCGTGATACGATTGTGGGATCAAACCAAGGCGTGTTATGCTCGGGTCACCATCATGTAGGCACGATGCATGCTTACACAGTGAGGAAAGAAAGTGAGAATGAGATCGGGCCTGAGGCATGTTTACGCTGGTTGCGATCATGTAAGCCCGATGCTTGTTTACGTGGGCTAAGGAAAGAAAGTGAGAGTGGGATCAGACCGAGACGTGTTTATGCGGGTCGCGATCATGTAGGCCTAATGTGTGTTTACGCTGGCTGAGGAAAGTGATTGAGCACGAGATGGTGCAATTGGCAAGTTAAATGAAAATGATGTGGTGGTGGGTGAACGAGTGTGAATTGTGGAGTTCGGGGACTGTGGTGTGTTTGACATGTGCCTTCGAGCACTAGATTGGGTTGGATAGTGCATGCAATTTGTAAATGTGAATGTAAGACTAACATGCAGGTTGCATGTATCGAGAACCGGTAAGTACAATTGTGTAAATATTGTTTGTGTGTTGCTTGATTCGATGTCTAGACTTGTCGGAATACGTGGTAGTCTAGATAAGGTTTAGATTGTGTACTTATTGAGAAGTGTCTCATGGTTATATCAACCAAACCATTTCAGAGCACCCGCCCGAGCCATGAACCTTCCGCCATCGCCGTCACAGCGTCTTAGGATTGTTATGCACACATCGATCATGATATTGTAGGATAAACCGATCGAGATTGGGGCCGATTCGAGTCATCGGATGAGCATGTGCTTGACGAGGCTTCGGATGAGGATTCCAAAGAGAGTGAGTGTGAGTGGATGCTATCTAGAGGCGTAGGGATTAGTTTTGGAGCTGAGGAAGAGTTTGGAAGTGTCCCATTTTGGTGTAGTGCTTACCCAGGCTACTGATCTTTTTGTGATATCGGTGGTTTGCAGTTTAGTAGTTCAGTGTGCATATTTTGCTTTATGGCTTGTAAATGGCAGTTGTGGCATAAGTTTATATTGTAAATAGATATTGTACTGAAATCGAGGTATAGTATAAGATTTGGTGGTTTTGCAATTTATTCTCCCTAGTACCCCTAGTAAATCATTGTTTGGGTGTTTGTTGTTTTCGTCGCGATTAAACTCTGATGGGTTCGTTTGGATAGGCGACGTTTCCTAGGACGTTACACTAATTTGAATTTGAGGGATGTCGCGTGTTCGATGGGATTCGGGGACGTGACACAAAGCCTAAACCCTAAATCCCTAACCCTATATCCTAAACCCTATAAACGTGAACCCTAAACTGCAATTTTCTCGACCACCACCCTATTTTTGCTTTGTCTATAAGGAATAGTTTTCTTTATGATTATATTAAAGTCAACCAATTCTATATCATAATATACTCTGACTCTATTTCTAGTATAGTTTTATCATATTGTTAAGTCTCCACTGATATTTTTATAATTAAATGAAAAAAATTGAGAGTAGAAATTTTTAGAATCGCACTAAATGCATTTCTGTTCTTTTTCTATTCCGAGAATAGAAATTTTGTGCAGTTACCAAACGTGTTCTTGTGCTTAGAAACTTGTCTAGGGAATGGAAATTGAAAAAACTATTTCTGAATAGAAATTGTTCTCGGGAACAGAAACGTTACCAAACAGAGCCCTAGTGACTGATGTAACAATGTCGATCTTGAACTTGGAAGGATCGTACAAGTTCAAAAGTGATCGAACAATCCACGATTACACTAGAGACGCGTGGAGGATCGAGCCGGTCGTACTGCCATAATTTATAGTATGGATTCCACTATTAATGTGAAGAAACAAAAAATGGTTACTTCATAAAGCTATGTCCATATATTACCATTGTTGAATTACAAATTCAATGAGGAGTCAGCACGAATTACTCAAGAAAAGTGTCAAAAAAATCCTAAACCTTTTATATTCGTGCCAATAGTCTTAAACCTTTTTTTGGTGCCAATTTAGTCCTAAACCTTTTGCATTGGTGTCAATTCAGTCCTAAACTTTTTTTTTTAGTGTCAATTCAGTCCTAAACCTTTTGCATTGGTGCCAATTTAGTCCTAAACCTTTTTTGTACCAATTTAGTCCTAAATCTTTTGCATTGATGCCAATTCAGTCCTTCTAGCTAATAGCTATTCACGTGTCGAAAGACTGAATTGGCGCTAATACAAAATATTTAGGATTGAATTAGCACCAATGCAAAATGTTTAGGATTGAATTAGCACCAAAAAAAGGTTTAGGACTAAATTGGCACAAATGCAAAAGGTTTAGGACTGAATTGGCACTAATATAAAAGGTTTAGGACTCAATTGGCACCAAGAAAAGTTTTAGGACTTAATTGGCACAACTACAAAAGGTTTAGAACTGAATTGGCACAAAAAAGGTTTAAGACTAAATTGGCACCAATGCAAAAGGTTTAAGGCTTTTTTTGACACTTTTCCCCGAATTACTCCCATATTGCTGAAGCCTGAAAATTACACGATATCTTACCTCTATGTTGAATGAGCATTTTCGAGGCTTTTTCCATTAGTGTGGACATGATGCGACAATACATGTAAGGTTATGACCTATGGCAAGCGAAGGTGGTCGGTCCGAACCATGGTTAGTTCATTGATACCGATGGTTCGATCGGTGGTCGTTGCAAATGATATAGAGGCAGCAATGAAATTTCGAAGCAAGAAATTCTTGTCAACCATGAAAACATCATTGTCAATCAATTATTTCTGGCCATGCCAAATGCTGAAAATGTGAGCCAAACAAAACTCATCCTCCTGTTAATTACTCTTTTTTCTCATTATAAACTGTATGGTTTTTCATGGCAAATGCCTCTAGCTGGACAAAAATAGTCAATTTCATGGTGTATCGTTATAACGATGCATATAAAAAAAATTAGCGCACAACGTGACGTATTGTTTCGAATTTACAATGGACGATATGTGATCAATCAAAAGCTGTCTATTGACGTTTCGTTTGGTTCTTAGACTTTGATACATTTGCAGACGAAGACCTAGCTGCAAGTCTTCAGGCATTTGAGCCATGACTCAGTCAACTATAAACTGAAGAAGATTCATGATGAAAGTAATGCGTGGGCGAACGAGCAGCACATGAGGTCGTGTGTTACTTCCTATCCTCTTGGTATTTTCAATAGAAGCAGAAAATAATTTTCGAGAAATATTGTTTGAACCCGAGTCAATCCTATGACGGGAAAATTATCAAAAGAGTCCTAAGTCTATTGTAATTATGTCCATTCAATCATAAATCTGTTTTTTTGGTCAATTAAGATATAAACCTTTTGCAATTGTGCCAATTCAATCAATCTGGCCAATTTTGGCCAGTCGGCATGGGTAGACCGGACGTGGAATTATTTATTTATTTTTTCCAAATTTTTATTTTTCTTTTATTTCTCCTTTTTTTTTATTTCCCATAGTGGCCGGCAACCTAGATGGATTAAATTGGTACAATCGTAAAAAGTTTAGAACTGAATTGGCACAATTATAATCGATTTAGTACGTTTTTGGTAATTTTCCCATCACGTGACAATATGAAGGGCATAAAAGGAATATCAGGATACAAAGAATAGTTACTATTAATGAATTATACTGGTCCATAGCCAATAAGATGACGTCGGTTGGTTGTACGGAGCAGCTCACGCTATAAATACAAGGCGTGCATGCATATCTTCCTCACACTTCTCTCTTGCACAATCTCCACTACTCCATAACAATGGCAGGATCAATTACAGTTTTCACATTTGCACTGGTTGCTTCTTTAGCTTCAGCACTCGTCCTTGTGATTCAAGCCCAACAAAATCCAGGTCTCTCTCTCTCTCTCCTCCGCGTTGAGAAAAGTTTTTGAGTTCGCATGAGATGCTAAAAGAAAAGCTTTTGAGTTTCCTTGAGTTTGCATGATATGCTAAAAGATTTTGAGTTTGCATGATATGCTAAAAGGTTTTTACTTTGCTTGGACTAAGGATACAAAATGGAGGGGGAAATTTGAGTGAAAATCTCAGAACAAATTAGACTTTTTATGAGATGGGAGAGGGGAGAAATCTAAATTGTGGGCATCCTCGACCCCAATTTTCATCTCCCCTTTCTCCCCAACACAGCATGACATTTTCCCCGTCTTGTGTTTTAAGCTCCGTACAATGTTATTGTCCCATCTATGACGTCAAGAAATGTTGGCCATTTTATTGTCTATAGCCCCATATTAGTCATGACCCTCTAATTAAACAAAATGGTCTCTTCTTTATATTCATTCTCATTTGATTTAAGCGTCAAATCATCTGTGCTTTAGAAACGATACTACTGATTTGTGCGAATGATCGAGATTCACCGAACTTGTTCCAATGGTTCAATAAAATGAACCATCGTTCCATTTCATTGACCTTTTCTTTTTCTCTATATTTAGAAGGTTTTATCAGCATCGATTGTGGGGCAACTAATGAATACACCGATGATGACACCGGCATAACATACAAAACCGATGAAGGGTTCATAGACTCTGGAAAAACATGCAGATATCCACGACATTCATATATGAATACGATCAACAACCGTCAAGAATTTAAGGAGTTTTCCTAACGGAACAAGAAATTGTTACAATTTAAAACCAGACAAAGGCAAGAACAACACCTACTTGATTAGGGCAAGATTTTGGTATGCGAACTATGATGGGAAGAATCAGGTTCCTTCATTCGACTTGTATGTCGATGTTAATTATTGGACCACGGTGGACTATGAGGATGACTATTGGGAAGAAATCATGTACGTGTCCCAGGCAGATGATATACAAGTGTGTCTTGTGAATACTGGCAAGGGGTGCCCTTCATTTCTGCATTGGAACTAAGAGCTTTGGATGATGACATCTATCGATTAAGATCTGGATTCTTGATACTCTATGACCGACTAGACATCGGAGGAATTATGAACTCTACCGTCAGGTGATAAGTTAATTTTTAGTATACAGATATATAGTGATCATAGTAAAGAGAGAATCAGTTTTCTTTTTATCGAATTTAGCCATTTTGCAAACTATGGAAGACGCAAGTATCTAATTTAACTGAAAAAACATAAGGTCAACTGAATTGGTAACGAGTCGAGTGTGTGAAAAATCAAGAGGGGCTACTAGGTTAGGAAAAATAACAAGTACACAAGACAAAATTGAGAGCAAAGAAAAAAAAAAAGGCCACGAAAACTCAACGGATTACAAAACAAAAAGAAAACAGTTAAAATAATATTAGATGTCAAAGATTACAACAAAAATCATTAGATGATTAAAACATATGAAAAGAGACACAGAAAAGCCATTAGGTCCAAGAAAAAAAATAAAGTTATTTAAAAATTTTGAAATTATAATCCAAATCAAAATAGAATTTCACATATGTATCAAAAACACTTTACTTACTCCAACATAACAAGCGAACTGATTGATTTACTTAGGAAAAAAATTCAACGCAATTGCAAAAATATTAGAATATAGTCACAATCATTTTTTGCCTTAATATGCAAATAAATGTTCAATAACTAATATGTATTATATACTATCATAAAGATTTGAAATGAGAACATTGCAAATTATTTACTAAAAACATCAGTGTTATAGTAAGTTATTAATAAATATAAGGTCATGTGGTGATTTTGAGTTGCATATAGTTTTTTAATAAAATCACCATCAGTAGATGTGGTCGAGGAACAATTATTAAGGCGACATTGATAATTACATTTCAAATCAAAACTTTAGTAATATAACAAATTAAAGATTTTGCGATACGAGGAAATTCACTTATTATTACTAGACTGTCATGTCTAACAAATGTAATCATATTCGCCTCCTACGTACTTCCAAACGTATATGATTTTAATCTATATATATTTTATTATATTAAATAAAGGGAGCTCCTACTTTAAGGGAATAAAATATTTTTTTTTTCTTCCTCAAGAATATTTAAGTAAACAAATCTTTCAATTAATAATTTTATTTCACCTATCACGTATCTCGGATGTAAAATTTAAATCGTTCCCATCTTACAAAAAATTCTATAAAAAATTACATATTGAAATATTTTCCTTTCTCAGACAAGTGAGTGTTCAATTAAATGGTGTCAATAATTTCTCTATATTAATAATTAATAGTTCATATATTTCATAACAAGATGATTATGCAAAATCTCATAATGTCAATTTTTTGCATACACAAAAATGCACACGCATTTTTTATAGCAAATATATAATAATAGTGTCTTTCCTGAGGGGTCACCTTTAAGGTTGTCACATAGGATTCTAATTTGTAAGAGATTAATCATTCTAGTTGAAAGAAGTGTTGTCTTATACTCTTTACTCATTTTGCTACTTATTGTTGCTAATTTTGCTACATTTTTTGTTGCTCTTGTCCCTTTCCTTCCTCTCTTATTTCTTTATTTTAATTGCACCTCTTTTGTATCAAAGATACTTCTTACCTTAATAATAACATAATACTTTATATTATTATACAAGTACGTTTACTAAATAAAACTACATGAATTTAGTGTACTTGAGACATAGTAAGAACAAACGAAATACAATAAGTCAAAACATCAAGTTGACTATTTCATTATATTAGTATGATTAATCCTATGTTAACATTAGAGTACAACAACCCGTGCAAAGCATGCCTAGTATATTATAGAACTCAATGTCTACTCATGAAGAGGGACTTTACATGTACATATACGAAAAAATAAAAGTGCTATCAGTGTGATCTTAACTAGTAGTTACTGTGTCACTATGACACTTGTTAACAATATGTATCTCTGAAAATTTGTGCTAATATTCATTTTACATAAAATACATTATTAAAATATATTACTATTTTGAAGTCCTCACATTCCATCCAAGAAATATTTCTGTAGTAGTGAGAGATATATATCCCAACGTCGTCTGAACCCTTTTAGCCTGCAAAAAAAAAAAAAATCCATTTGGAAAATGCTTCAAAACCAATAAATTTTTTGTTTAATTACGTAAATTGAGCTATATGAAACCGATGTATTTGTATGTACAGACGTGTTACAAGTCTGTGGCCACTAACTTCTCTTGACAAATATAATCAACTGCACATCATATTGCAATTTTCAAGTTTTGCATTGAATCACCAGTGAGATATTATGATTTTCGTAACCAACCAAAGCATCAGCTTTTGCTAGTAATGTGTTCAATATGGTAAATTCAATATTTGTGTTGCATATCCATATGAATTGGCATTTGCTAGTCCCTCAGTCAATTGCTTAATTATTTGCTCTTCAACTATTTGTGAAAATGCCTCACTCAGGTACCCTACTGATGTTTACGATCGGATCTGGACAACTCAAAACTATGATGATTGGTTCTTTCTGAGCACCACATTTCCCATTGATTTATCTGACAATAATGCTCCGTATAAGGTTCCCAGCGAAGTCCTTCAGACCGCTCAAAATACAATCAATGCCAGTACTCCCTTGTACCTAGAATGGACACCTTCAAGTTCTGCAGAGAAGTGGATTTTGTATTTTTATTTCGTTGAGATTGAGAGACTGAAAAGCGGCCTCCAGAGGGAGTTCGCAGTTTCCATGAATGATAATCAATTCATGGAGATAGTGAGCCTTGAATACTTAAAGCCCGTGGTTGTAGTTTCCACTCAAGTTAGCGGGTTGCTCATCAACTTCTCGATTGATTCGACGAATAAGTCTGGAAATCCACCGATCCTCAACGCCGTGGAGTTCTATACCGTTGGTGATCTCCCAAATATACCCACGTCACAAGATGATGGTACGCTTTTGTTCTCCTACATATTGTTCTTGTCCACATACACGTTGTACAGTTGTGCTCCAAATGACGTCATCAATAATTAGACAGATAATCCAATGTCAGTAAGTAAGATTTAGGCAATCCTATGCTAAATATACTCGTCTCCACTGTGGGCCGTATTTTCTTCGTGAACTCTGATCGATAGTTGCTTTGTTGGGATCAACAGATGTGTCTAAGTATTACTCTGCTATCTGCTTAATTAATTCCCCGCTTTGGCTACTTTTTGCTTGGTAATTGCGGGAAAGTCTCTTCAAATTGAAGCCCCGAACTGTTACAAGTCTTTTGAAAAACTGAAAGTCTGTATGACTTATATGTGATTGGAAACACTTTTTGCATCTTTGCCCTTATCTCTAAATAATAGATCTTTTTTGTGATTTAAACCACAGCGGAAGCTATTAATGACATCAAAGCAACGTATCACATTCAAAGAGAAAGCTGGCAAGGTGATCCATGCATACCAAGCAAATACACATGGGATGGTCTAAATTGTAGCAATGGAAATCCTCCAAGGATTATATCATTGTGAGTTCCCTGACATTATTTATCGAATACTGATTTTCTAGGTAAAACTTAAAAGAAATCTTATTCATCATGAAAACTGAAAGTTCTATGTTACAACGAGAAATAACATTTAGGATCAATGCAACCTCCGGAAATGAATTACCACATGGGATGGTGACTTTTTGCGGTGGGTGTGAAATTAGGAATAGTTTATGAGCTCTCTCCAATATCATGTGTGATTCCCCAGTCGCCTACTTTACCAATTTTTGACATTAGAGTTCCAAGTTGCATTGTGTATGAGCAAGTATTGGGTCCTCCGAAAGTAAATTTTAGGTACTCTAGGTCAAAAAATAACCATAAATTATAGAATAAGGAGATAGTAAGACCCATGCAAGGAATGAAATTGACGATAAGAATGGTCGTCCAGTACCTAAAACATTCACCCTAGGAGGACCTAAAATATCTTCATTCTGAAGAATTGATTGCACAAACTTTTCTTTATTGTTCCAAAAAATGCTGCCTTTATGAAGATGTCAATGACAGGATCCTCTATTTTGATCTACGATGGTCAGGACATTGAGCTCTAGCAATTTGACGGGCGACATAATCTCATCACTTTCACATCTATCAACAATGGAATACTTGTAAGTATCACCGTCATTAATTTAGTTGTGTCTGCACGTCACTCATGATTAAGCACCCCCTGGGAGTAACTCGTGATTTAATAATTAAGGTTGTGTTTTAGGAGACATAGGCTGTTGAAATATTTCCCTAATGTGTGGAACTATACTGCTTTGGCTATGGAGATGGTTAACTTGATATTAGGTGTTCTAAACTTGCTCTTTCCCAGAGATTTGTCCGACAATCAGCTTACAGGAGCAATACCAGAAACTCTGGCAGAATTACCACATCTAAGATTTCTGTAAGTTAATGTGTCGAAGTGAAGCAGCAAAAGATTTAAAGTGGACAAATCTCTAATCACGGCTATATTTGCAGAAATTTAAGTGGAAATAACCTGATTGGATCGGTTCCTGAAGCTCTTAAGAAAAGGGTTCGGGACAACTCTTTAATCATGAGGTGCTCTCTCTCTCTCTCTCTCTCTCTCTCTCTCTCTCTCTCTCTGAGTCATATGCGACTTTTATAAGGTGGCAAGACTATCAATATGTTTTCTTTATTGTGATTAAAAGCAAATAAGTAGACCAATTTGTGATCAGCGTATGGGAAATCAATCTGCATTTGTTGCTAGGAATTTGAGTTTTGCTCCTTCATTCTTGTGGCAGTTGGGCAGGAAACACAAATCTTTGCCAAGTTGATTCTTGCACGCAGAAGAAGAAACAAAATCCCATCCTCGTTCCAGTTGTTACCTCAGTTTCAGGCTTCTTTGTAGTTCTATTTGGTGTTTTGGCTATTATTTGGTTAATTAAACGGAAACGAAGAGCAGGTAAATGTTCTTACTTGTCCTGTTCACGCAATCTACACTACATTCGACAACAATCTTGACTTTGGTTTTCCATTGGTACAGTGCTAACTGCAACAGTGTCTTTTCTAGGATAATTTAGTTGAGAATATACAACTCAGCAACTTGTTGTCTCTTCCCCCCTCCCCCACCAACACACACACACCCAGAGTTTCATTTTACAATCTCATTGACCTCAGGGATAAAGGAAAGTTAGCATTAATCCAAATTCCCCAATGCTAGTAATCTGAGTTACATAGGGGTCACAAGAAAATGGAGAGAAAAGAGAGACGGGAATCACCACGGCATGGTCGCATCTACATCACAAAGAGAATGTGCATTATTCGGCTTAACTTAATAAAGTTTCTGATTTTTTTTTCGAAAGAAACCGTGCTATGTACGGGAAGGACTTATAACAACTTGAGAGTACAACTTTGTCCTTAATATTCTAAGGCTCCCTAAAAGAAAGTTTGATTGTGCGATCGCAAACTTATCTTTATGTATTGAGCAAAGAACAATTATCTATCTGACAGCATATTGAAGGCAGGTGACAGAGAATCCCTGCCCTGATCTTTCGATTATTGTCCTCTGCTCCATTAATATAGTTCTTGAAACGGGATCAGAAAAACCCTTCCCATGTCTTTTAATTGTTGTGGACGCAATTACCGTGGAAAGTTTTTCGCCTTGAGAGTCTACTATCCACAGGGGTAGTCACAATATTCATAGCAACCTTTTTGGTACAGAATCTAGTGAAAGGACGCTGAGACTAAAGAAACGACATTTCAAGTATGGAGAGGTTTCAAGAATCACAGGGAACTTTGGACGAGTGATTGGTGAAGGTGGATTTGGAAAGGTTTATCTTGGTACACTAGATAACGGCACCATGGTTGCTGTGAAGATTCTCTCTGAATCATCAAAGCAAGGATACAAGGAATTTCAAGCCGAGGTTAGATGGGATGATGCAATCACTCTTCCTTTTAAAATCAACTTATGCTGACACTTACGCAAACTTCCGTTCGGAAACTTCCTCTTAGACTATTGTCAATATGCATTATAATAATGCACACTTGTGACACTGCAGGCACAACTCTTAATGATTGTTCACCACGGAAACTTGGTTTCTCTGTTTGGATATTGCTGTGAGTCCCAGCACATGGCTTTAATATATGAATACATGGCTAATGGAAATCTAAGGCAACATTTATCAGGTGCATATTTATGTTCTTTTCCATTGTTTTCTTCTCTAAAATAATCCTGTAAAACTCTATTTCTTGCTCATAGGTAAAGTTAAGATGCATCCAACAGAGGACCATCCGAAGGTCTTGACTTGGGGTAAGAGACTACAAATAGCTGTGGATGCAGCACAAGGTACATGAATGAGATATCCATTGCCGTAGGTTTTTTCTTGTCACTGTTTTGGTATTGTTGACACGGTTTTTGCGAGGATTTTAGGTTTGGATTACTTGCATAATGGTTGCAAGCCACCCATCATCCACAGAGACTTGAAGACTACAAACATCTTGTTGAACGGAGATTTTGGAGCCAAAATAGCTGATTTTGGCCTATCAAGAGCTTTTGCAACTGAAAACGAATCCTATGTGTCAACTTGGCCTGTGGGCACTCCCGGCTACCTCGACCCCGAGTAATGGCTAGAACTCAATACTATCGATCTGGTTTACATCAGGATCTCTATTTGCGTAGAATACTGACATTGCCTAGGATTTCATCTTTGATTTAAAAGATAAATTATTTGTTTATTTTTTCCTCTCAGGTTTCAATCTTCTGGAAACTCAAACAAGAAGAGTGATGTTTATAGTTTTGGAATCATACTCTTTGAGTTGATCACAGGCCAACCTGCAATAATGAGAAGCCAGGATGGCAGCGCGAGAATGCACATACTTGAATGGTTGATTCCCAATTGTTGAAAGTGGTGATATACAGAGCATTATGGATCCAAGGTTACAAGGAGAATTCGACATCAACTCGGCTTGGAAAGTAATGGAGATTGCTATGTCTTGTACGCGACCAAAAGCAATTCAAAGGCCGGACATAAATCACGTATTGGCAGAGTTGAAGGAGTCTTCGGTGAGCAAATCAAGTGGTTCCTTTGAAATGACCTCCTCGGAGCTCCAATTTCACAGTGCCCCTACGGCAAGGTAGCAGAACTTTTCCAATCCAGAAACGCTGTCTTCTTTTTAGGTAAAAGATTAACTTTTGTCCGCAAATTTGAACTATTTTTTTTTATTGCGTCATCCATTTCCCTTTTCTTATTGTGATTGAATCTTCCACATGCTCTAGCACTGCTTCCTAAGAGCAGCGTGTCTACCAACTTGATTTGGAACAGTGATATCCTTGCGTCCTTTGTCGCTGCCTTCTCCATTCATAATGTCAGTTCATCGCATTCCTAATACTGTAAAATTAGGAATTCCATGTTGATCCAGAGGTTGGGGTTATCCATAGAGGGAGCAATTGGCGTTAACAGGCCCTCGCAGCACGTTCCTGAGGTTCAGCTGAGATTTCAGTTGGAATCAACACAATTGATTAAGTAGAAACAATTATGCAATGTTGAGGGGGCAGAATAAGAAAATTTATAACGAGGACTAATTATCTTTTTTCTTTCTGGTGGTCCTAATGTAGCACTTCTCACAAGCAACCTGGGATATACACACATGCATCGTTGACAAATTATGGACACAAGACTCGAGCTTGACTTATGATAATGCAGAAATCTGCGACATGTCTATATCCAGAGAAAAGGCAATCCCGATCTCTCTAATTCTTAGAATGCGGAATAGGCTTTGTCTCGGGGTTCCAATGCAACAACCAGTATCATTGACTAGACGAGAGCTACGTGGCCGAAGAAGATGTTCATCACCGTTATACCATTGCCTGATTCATCAAAAAGGATCAACCGACGTGCCACAGATTTGTCCCAACTGTGGCTATCAATGGCGGGATTCAGAAAAAATGAGGTCTCATCCTACCAAGCAAACCTGAAAAAACAAAAGAACTTGTTAATGATCTTATACCGATAGGAATTTGCGCATACCATGACATAGGTATGCGATGTCCCTTCTGGGTTCGGGGACTTTTGATCAGATAGCACCACAGGCAACAACAGAACCACAGAGTCGAAACACTTGTGACGTAGAAAGTGCGTGCTGAACTCGAGTCCCTTTCGTCGTCATTACTCTTGTGACTTTGTTGGTCTACCATGAGAATTGACAAAAGCTTTACTGATCTAGTTAAAAGACAAGGGGAGAGTCAAGTCACTTTTAGTGACTATTGATTCATCACTCGTGACGGAATAATTGAGACCATAAGAAGAGAGAAGACAAGGAAATTAGAGTCTGAATAGCTGTCATTTATTTTAAGCAAATAGAATGTTCTCGAAGTTGTTGACTTCCGCCTGTAGCTAATTAAAGAGAACCTAAATCAAAGCTGACATTACATTGATCGCTCGGAGTAACTAAATACTGTAATAGAGATATGGTTCGATATAAACATCGAAAAAAGAAGAAGATATATGGTCACTAGATGAAAGGAACGCATTAGAAGGAAAATATCTTGGTTCGTCAATTAAAAGCAAATCTTAGCAATGATAATATTGTTGTCTCGTAGGAGATGATGGACCAAAGAAACGGTCAACTCCATTTTCTCTTTTTTGGAAAAGAAAACCATTTTCCACAACAAGAATCTCTTTTTGAATGGAAAAATCAATCAACCAACATTTTCTTTCCTGGTCGAACGAAACAAGTTTTGGCATCTTTCCAATTTACAAATGTGAAAGCAAAACTCACTTTTACTACAGCAAAGTCTTTGCTCTTTAATTTCTTTAATCGTAGTGCGATGTGCATTATTGAAGCAAAATTCATCTTTATTGTTCTCGAGTGTGGTGGTACGTCATGTAATTAGCGCAAAGCTTTTCTTGCTCAAGCCATCAATAAAATAAATGAATGAATCACTCTGGGACCATTTAGGAATAGTAAAACCAGCGTACAAACTTTCAAATGCACTCCAAAGCATATCATTCCATAATTTCAAAGTAAGTACCCATTTCACCTAATTGATTATACTCAATTTCGATCAAAGACCCGAGTTAATGGGAATCTTGGATAAATGAGTATATACCGACAGACGATTCAATTTTTTACTCTAATAATGTGGGACTATTGCGTGTAAAAAGTTTGTGGAATCAATACTGACTTTTCTAAAATCTTCAAGTGTTACATTAAGACACTATTTAATATTTAAATGTCATGTTGAAGTATCACCACGTTGCTTGATTACAGGGTTTATATGCTCTTTATATACATATAGTTTCCTTTCATCAATAAATTTAATATTTTGGGTTGAACTTTCTAACACAGTATTAGAACTGGGTTTTGCGCCAATTTATTTCACATGTGCAGCTCCCCGTCGATCAAATTTGACATGTCAAATCATGTTTAACGTGAAAGGAGGTAGTAAAATATATGTTATTTATATACATGTGATCTCCCTCTTTGTTATAACACGAATTACGGTATATATGAAGCTAGTTTACAGAAAAGAGATAACCCAAAGTTTAAATCTATCAGCTATATACTTGACTAGACCAAATTTAACTTACTAGTCAACTTGAATGAAGTATTACTATAGAGCTCATGTAAATATGGGTTGCATCTAATAAGATCTTCAATTATGTGTATTGGCAAGAGACCTTTCTCTATGGGAAGGTCAATGTTGCTCCTCTTGTGTGGGTCCATTGCTTCTTTATTAGCTCCCCAACTGGCTCAAGCCTAACCAAAAAATCTCTCTCTCTCTCTCTCTCTACATATATACATATTATATCATTGAGAAACTCATCAGATAAAAAAAGGAGAGAGAATCAAAATGATAACATGAAACCAAACTTATACTTCAATTCTAGCGAGTTTGTATGATTGAGACTGATGATAGAGGTTTTGACTCGTCATCATGTCTAATTGAGAGACCTGCTTTCCAACATTGTAGCTTGGCATCGTTCGTCATTGCAAACAATGCCATCAAGGCATCCCACACCTCCTTCAGAATCCTAACGTTCTTAATGCGGTGCACCAACTCATCTTCAATGGTCATTGCAACACCATAGAGCGCCTTTCTAGTTGTTATCTTTTACTTTCTCAACTCATTATCATCCATGGGTGTGTGGTGTTGTTGCCACCAACAAAATCTCACAAGTGTTGACCCAGTAGGTAAAATTGAACGTAGATACTCTAATTATTACAATTTGGGTTGTTGAGTTTCCAATATTGCTAACCAAACTTGAAATATCTGCTATCATGACTATGACTGTTGACATCTAAATTTAACTATCCATTTAGGGTTTAATTGAATAGAAAATTACGAATTAATTTTTAACCCCTAGAAAAAAAATAATTTTCATTAAATTGCATAATATATAAACATTAGGAGCATTTGCATTAAAAGTAATAGAGTTATTAAAAAAAAAGGCATTCGGGCAGGTCCGACCCGGCCCCTTTTTTGTTTCTTCTTTTCTTTCCTCGCCTGGGCCCGGCCCTCCTCCTTCTCTTTCTTATCTTTCTTTTCCATGGCCCAACTCTCTTTCCTGGCCTTTTCTTTTCGGCCCAGCCCGGCCCTTGCCGACTTTTCCCCTTCCTCTTCACGCTCATGACAGGAGCGACAGAAGGCAGGGAAGCAGAAGCACGTATTATTAGACAGTGAAGGACAAGCAGAGCAGGGGCAGGGCATGGCAGGGGATCGCCCCGCGCGATCTCAGGGTTGGGGCCAGGCCGACCACAGCAGGGGCAGTCGGGCGTGACCGACCGGCCACAAAAAGGCCGAGGGGGCTGAGAGAGCGCGGGGGGAGAGTGATGGCCAGGTGCTTCCAAGAGAGGGAAGGTGCTTGAGAGTTTGGGGATGCTTGGCCATCCTTTATCGTGAGAGGGAACCCGAGAGTGAAATCGAAGATCGGCGCTCAGCCTCGCCCCATTGACCCAACTACGTGTTCCCGTCGCATCCCTACGACCTCCACCTGGCGTCCCTGACACCTCACTCCCCTGCGTCCGTATTTCCGTTGAGTCCCTTTTCTTGGTTCCGAGATCCCACACCCGAGGATCTCGGCTCGGAGACATCAAAGCGGTCGGCCATGGCACGATTTGCGTTGAGCGCACCCTGTAGCCGCCATCTCCGAGCCGGGTAGGGACCCCGCGGTCGTGCGCTCCAACGCCTCTATTATGTCTTATCTATGGACCCACGCTCCCCGACTCTGGTTTTCGTGCGTTGAGCTTCTCGTGCTTTATATTGTTGGTGCTGAGTGAGTGTCGTTTGTTGATTATGGGTGGATTTTGGCTTGGGCCCAAGTCCCAAATGCCTTTTGGGGTTCACCTCAGTCGATGGCCGCCGTGTGTTTGACAAAAGTTCTGAACCAAGTTCGTACAAATGTGTCTCCGGTTTTGCACTACTCTGAGTGTATACAAACACAGGGGTCTAATTAAAAAAAAACACACACACAACTTTTAGATCGAGGGGTAATTCTAGCCCGAACTTTTTTTTTGTCTCATAAAAAAGCACAAACTTTATATTGAGAGACAATTCTAATTTGAACTCTTTTTTGTCCTATAAAAAAGCGTCAACTTTAGATCGAGTAACAATTCTGGCTCCAATTTTTTTTGTCTCATAAAAAATTACCAACTTTTATCACGATCCCAAATATGGCTCCCTGTTGACTTTCATGTGAAAGAAGATTATGGTAGTGAGCTTGGTGAATCTCGTCCGTGGCGTCTGTCGACAAGCGGTAGTTAGTTTCGGATTACGTTTGGCTAAAGAGATTAAATCTGGAGATATTTTTGACTTGTCAGTGAAGTGAAAGAGACGAATAGTTTCACCGTTATTCTTCAAATTGTAGCTTAGAGAATAAGATAATGAATATTGCTTTAAATCCAGCCAGCAATCCACGTGGATTTATTACTAAGGTGGAATAGTCAAGTTAGATAATTAATGGTTCTAAGTCAATGGGGGCCAGATTTAGGATTTAAGTGAAAGTTGATGCTTTTTTATGAGACAAAAAAAAGTTGGGGCTAAAATTATCATTGAACCTAAAATTGGTGCTTTTTTACTGGACAAAAAAAAAGTTCGAGCCAAAATTATCGCTCAACCAAAAGTTGGTGTTTTTTTACAGGACAAAAAAAAGTTCGAACTAGAATTATCTTTCGACCTAAAATTTGTACTTTTTTTTTGGAATAAACCCCAAACACGGGTGCTATGATAGAGGGATTCCACTGATTTCTGAGCAGCTGGACTCCTTTGCCATCGCGATTAAATTTGTCCATATTCCTTTTGTTTATTTTTATTCTTGTGTGGGCATTTCATCCGGTTGCGTTCGTCTGTGAGGTGGTGACCCTAAACCTATGATGCGAATGTTAATCTCTTCCCCCTGGTTTGTTTACTGGTCTCCTGCTATTTGCTTGTTTCGGTCGTGTTTTGGTTGTGCCCGTAAATGTCGGAGGATTGGCAATCGGAATGGTGGCCGAGGTGGTTCGGTGGCTAGTGCTAGTTGATGGTGAAATGTATCCTTACGGGACCCGAGATGGAATCGATTTGGATTGTTGATGAAGTGCCGGCGTTGTGTGATGTTGAGTATTCTGGTTGTGCTCGAAGAAGACGACATTGACGGGCAGTTTTGGTATTGGAAAATTGGTGAGCGAGCGACCAAAAGTAGTGGACGTTGGGCTCATTTAGACTTAGTGAGCCTTGGGCTTGGATTGTGCCTTGGGCTCATTATAGGAGTAGTGAGTGTTGGGCTTAATTTGTCTTGTTTGGGTTTGGTTTTGGTTGAGTAGGCTTGGATTTGGTCTTGTAGTGTCCGAATTGGGCTTGATTTCATTGAGCCCATTCCTTTCTTTAGGCCTTTGGCGTCCAAGGCCCAACCCGAAGTCCCACGATCTAGTCCGTGTTCGAACTGGGCCTTAGAGGCCCAGCCCGGGTCCGTATTATTATAATATTATAGTATTATTTTAATATTAAAAAATTGTTTTTATAAAAAAATATATATTAAAAAATTTTAAAATTTCGAAAATTAAAAAACTGAAATTGGGCTTTGGAATTGCCTTTTCTTACTTTTTTTGTGTGATTAGTGCCATGCTTGACTTCATGTTGTTTGATTCGCATATCTTGAATTACGTGTTTAATTCGACCTTGCATATGGTTGATTAGAGGCATGTTAGGCCATTGCTTGCTCACTTTCCATATATTGATTATTGCTTCCCCTAGCTTGGTTAGGGATGGAACTCTAGGACTCACAATTGGTAAGATTGCTGCATGAACACCTTAAGTAGTGATTGAATAAGTTTAGATATTGAAAGGACACTAGTTCGTTAATTAGTATAATCAAGTCCTTGAACCTATTGAATCTCTGGTTTGTGGAAGTAAAGCAATTCTCCTACGCTTTACTTATGGCGACTCCTAGATAAAATTGATTTGTATGTTAAAAATTTAAGTCGTGAATTGGTATAGGCTTGGGAGAGTTCAAGCTAAGTTTAAACTTAGTAATTCATTAGCCAAACCTCCTAGGTGGCGAGACCGGTCCAGGGAGGTCAACAATGACTTGGTTACAATGCCTAGCACTATACTAAGTAAGCTTGGTTCCGAACCAATTGGTCTCAGTCCTGATTGTGCACTAGCAAAACTCTGGCGTGTTCCGATCATGGATTGCATGCTCATGTACCCCTCCTTATATGATTCTAGAGTTAGTGGTTCACTCCCCCTAAAAACATTTAGAATTTATTGGAAAAGAGAGGAGATGAATCTTCACTAAGAACCCGAGAGGGTGACATCCACGTGCTTAAGTGGGTGACTCCAATCATCAAAAGAGGAGTCATAGAGAGCATTGTAGACCCAAGATTAAACGGACGGTTCGACATCAGCTCGGCTTGGAAAGCTGTGGTGATAGCAACGTCTTGTGTGCCACCATTTGCAATTCAGAGGGCAGACATAAGTCACATATTGGCTGAACTGAAGCAATGTTTGGCCATAGACGTGGCAAGCCAGAGAGTGGAAAATGGTGAGATGGATTTAAGCAGCTTCTTTGAAATGGCCACTCTGGGGCTTGACAGTGATAGTGCTCCCCTTGCAAGGTAAATGGGGGAAATTCAAGACTTATCCCGTAACATTTCAATTCCCACTTCGAAAAAACTGATGTCTTGTGATGTTATTCATCCAATCAAAATGGTCATCACTTCTCCGTCCACATCGAACTAGTTGTTAAGACATGGTATATTCTCTTTTTTTGGGCATAGTCATGGTATATTCTAAGACATGCTAAGCGAAGTTGTTCTGCTTGAACCATGGTAAGGTTCATTAATATTGATGGTCTGCTCGGTAGTTGTTGCAGATGATATAGAGATAGCAAAGAAATTTCGGAGCTAAAAATTCTTGTCTACCATGAAAATATTGTTGTCAATCAATTATTTCTGGCCATGCCAAATGCTGAAATTGTGAGTTAAAACTCATCCTCCTATTAATTATTCTTTCTTATTATAATTTACCGTATTAGTTGTCGTGGTGGATGCTCCCAACCGGAAAAAAAATAGATGATTTCACGGTGTATGGCAATAATGATATAATGAAAAATAATTAGCGCATGACATGATATATTGTTTCAGATTTACCTATGGTCAATATGTCATCAATCAAAAAAGCTGTGTATTGACATTGATTGTGGTCCTTAGACTTGCACACATGCTGAGGAAGACCTAGCTGCAAGTATTGGTCTTCTTGTATTGTTGCCATGACTCGATCAACATAAACTGAAGATAATTCAGTGCGTGACTCCAATCATCGAAATAGGAGACATAGACAGCATTGTAGACCCAAAGAATATACGAACAGCTCCAACATAAGCACGGCTTGGAAAGCTGTGAAGATAGGGATGTCATGTGCTTCACCATCTGCAATTAAGAGGCCAGACACAAGTCACAACTTAGCTAAACTGAAGGGGTGTTTGGCCGTAGACATGGCAAGCCAAAGAGGGGAAAATGGTGGGATGGAATCAAGCGGCTTCATTGAAATGGCCGCTCTGCAGTTTGACTGTGATAGTGCTCCCCTTGCAAGGTAAGGGGATAGTCACAACTTTCCAAGCCGTGCTTATGTTGTGATAGTCCCCTTGCAAAGTTGTGATAGTCACAACTTTCGCTTCTTTCCCCTTTCATAATGTCAGTTCATGGCATTCCATGTAGAGTTTGTGGGGAGGTGATTCGAAGGTTGTTATCCATGGATGGGGTGGTAATCAGCATTAACTTACGGCACGTTCTTGGAGTTCAGTTGAGAAAAACTGTTGGAGATAACACCGTTAGGTAAATAGCAAAATTTTGAAACGTTGAGGGGTTGGATTGAGAAAATTTAAAATGAGGGACTGTCTTTTTTCTTTCTTGGATAGTCTCAAAATGTATATAGGTGCCCGGAATTAAATTCACTTGTTATCAATAGAAAAGTTATATTTGACAGGTTTCCAATACTTCTAGGTATGAGTGTTAATGACAATATTTGTATAGATTTGATGTTCAGTTTGAGATGGAGTTGCAATAAAAAACTCCTGAGGTAGCAGTTACTAGCGAAGTGCTTGAGGTGGAGCCTATAGAGTCAATATTTGCTATAACTGTTGATATTAACAAGGTACCTATTCGATCTCCTGACATATAAGTATGCAATGATAGTTTTGTTTTATCTGTGGTTGAGAAGGTTATGTCGGAAAATCTTTGTAGAGTAATTAAAGGTATAGATGAAGTTGATATTCTGATAAGGTCCACAGTTATAGCGAAGTTCAAGCGCAGCTTGGACTTCGAAGATATTTGTGGTGGGCGAGCCCATCAGGAGCTTTGGGAGAGTAATAGCGAAATTTTGATTTTTAGCGAAGCGATCGTAACTTGGCTCAAATGTTGAGCACAAATGTTAAGCTAAGGTGGAGATTGTTAAAATATGTTTCGATTTTGAGTTTGAGAGACAAAACTCGATGCGAAATTAATTATTATTTGTGGAGGTCTAAATATTTCGAATTGAATATTTTACGGAGTTTTGAAATCGAGCAATACAATTGCATCCGTGTTGGAATCAAGATCAAGAATGGAAGTCTTTACTTGAATTTTCAATGGGTGCAAGATTGTCTACGGAATCCACTTCCCTCATTGTTCCTGAAATTACGGTCAAGAAAAGGAAAGTTCCAGTTGGACTTTGTTGGCCAATTCACTTTCCTGAGTTGGCAACCGGAACAAGAAAGTCCAATGCGTGAGTTTGTATTTGACCATGACTCGATCAAATTTGGCTTCATATTATATATCATATGTTCTCTTTGGTCAGATTGTCGCAGTGTTGGTGCAGACACATGTGGAAATCTTTTCGCTTTTTGTCAATTAAATCCATTCAACTAATTTTGATTGGAGTTTATTGATGAGGAAGCCGACTGCACCACGCGGCATGGCTGGTGCTAACGTGGACAATCTAGCGAGGCTCGACCCATCAACCGATTGCGATCCTCGCTAGTTGTAGTCTCTAGCTGGTCACTGGCCATCATCGAGGTTGGGCAAACGGCAAAGGAAGGAGAAAAGAAAAAGAAAAAGAAAACAAAAGAAAAAATATTAATAATTTATTAAAATTTATCCACGTCAGCGTTGGCCGCACCATGTCTACATAGGTCCACTTCAGCAATTTCTAACCAAAATTGGCCAGATGGTTGGCAAAAAGTGAAAAGATTCAGAACTCAATTGAAAGATTTATGAATGTTCTGGCTGTCTTCCATGAAATTTAGTTTATTATACATCCAAATAGGAATTCTGAGTTAGGCAATAGGTAAAAAATTTTAAGAGTGAAAAAACCACGACACGAAATTACACAATCAGCATTTTATCATTAGCAGACAATTCATCTCACAATTTACCATATAATTTTCATGGGCAAAAAAAAGTTAATTTCACGATGTACATATAAGAAAAGGTGTCCATTGACGCCTATTATGGTACTTAAAATTTGGAAAAATAACATAAATAGTCCCTGAACTTTTGCCCAATTTACAATGTGGTTCTTGAACTTTTAATTTGTTTTATGTAGTCCATGAACTTTAATCTAATGTGTAATGTGGTCCCTTAACTTTTAATTTGTTCAATATCATCCCTAAACTTTTTGTACATTGAACTTGAATTAATGGAAGGACTACATTGAATATTTTCATATAGTTCATGGACTACATTAAACACATACAAAAAAGTTTAGGCACTACATCGAATAAATTAAAAGTATAAGGATCACATCGAATATTAGGCTAAAGTTCATGGGCTACATTGAATAAATCAAAAGTTCATTATATTATATATTATATTAAAATTTAAAGACTGCTTGTGTTATTTTTTCTTAAAATTTTGATGCATTTGCAGGCGAAGTCCTAGCTGCAAGTCTTGGTCTTCTTGTACTATGGCCGTGTCTCCGGTCAATTCCAAGCACCGCAGGTGGGGTCGTGTGTGTGGAGAGCTCACGATTAGAACCAAAAGGCTGGCGTCCACATCACCTTTCTAGAGCACATCGACTATAACTGAGTAAGCACACTTCAGCGTACTTATGTCATGTTTCTAATATATTTCTTTTGATATTATGTTCTTCTTAAAAGCACCGTACTAGGGCATTAGAACCGAATTCAGAAATCGAATCGACATACGAACCGAATCGAAAATTTTGTGCATTTCGATTTGGTTTCAGTTTCGGTTTGAATAATTAAAATTAATCTATTTTTTTTTCAATTTGGTTCGAATCGAACCAAACTGAAACAAACACTTCGGTTTTAGCCCTATCTCGCCCTCGCACTGCATCTGTCATCTCCTGCGTCGGCTCAAAGCAAGAAGCCATCTCTTGCGACTCAAAGCTTTTAGGGCTTTCTCTCTCAGCGCCAACTCCTACGTCGCTCAAAGAAAGAAGCCTCCAACAATTTGTCCTCCTGCGACGACGGAACTCGAGTTCGAAGCAAACATCGGCAGCTGTGTTCAAGATTCGGCTCCATCATTGCTTTTGCTCCAGAGATTGACCGGTAAGTTCGTCGCTTCGTTCGTTGCTGCTTCTTGTTCTTTGTATTGTCTCTTGTTGTTCCCCAAGTGTTTGATGAGGTTTTTGGGGCGAGGGGCTTGCGGATTGATTGAGTTCTTATCGGCATGATTTTGTGTCCCGAGATTGATCCTTGGAATTATGGAACCATTAGGTTGTAGCTGCTGTTCTTAACTTATTGTTGCGTGCAAAGCTTCGAGTGAAGTTTTCGGTTGTGCACGTGAGGTACTCGATGAAATGATGATGAGAAACCCATTTGACGTTAGGTGCATTTGCACTGAGTTGGAGTTGCATTTGCTATGTCTTCCAATACATAAGTTTTTGATAAGTTAGCGCGGGTATATTTGGAAGTAACTCGTTTTGGCAAATCTGATCCAAAACAGAAAACAAAGCCATGAATAAAAAGAAAAAAAAAAAGAAAAGAAGAAGAAGAAGAAACCGAAAACAAATCGAACCAAATTGGTTTTTCGGTTTGGTTCCAATTCGGTTCGAGCGAGTTTTGGTCCGGTTCAAGGGAGTACCCTTAATGGTTCGGTTCGGTTCCGTTCCGTTTTTCAAGAAAACCAAACCAAACCAAACCGTTGACACGCCTACACCGTATGACTTACAATTTCGCCCATTATCCATACATAACCAAATAAATTTTCTTAAGCAAAGTTTCTTTTTTTTTTTTTTGGTTTTTTGCGAACGATATTGTAATAATGATGCGTAAAAGAAATTAGCGCGTGACATGATGTATCGTTTTCGAATTTACCAATGGTCCATCTGTCATCAATCAAAAGCTGTACTAAGACTTGGATCCATATGTGGACGAAGACCTAGCAGCGCCACTTGGTCTTCTTGTGTTTTAGTGGACACTCAGTCTCAATTATAGACCGAAGAAAATTCAAGATGAGACTAACGCATGGGCGACCAAGCACCACACGGGATCGCGTGTTCTTTTTCTTCTTAGAATTTTCAATAAAAGAAGAAACTAATTTTTGAAAATTATCATTTGTTAAACACAAAAATATAAGATACCAGAGGCGTTCATGCATATCTTCCTCACACTTCTCTCTTCGACAATCTCCACTGCTCGATAACAATGGCAAGATCAATTACAGCTTTCTCGTTTGCGTTGCTTGCTTCTTTAGCTTCAGCACTCGTCCTTGTGGTTCAAGCCCAAAAAAATGCAGGTACCTCTCTCTCTCTCTCTCTCTCTCTCTCTCTCTCTCTCTCTCTCTCTCTCTCTCTCTCTCTCAAAATCCAGCAATAGTCTATTAAAGTTAGCTTGCTTTGCTTGAAAAATAGAGAGAAGAGAAGAGACGAAGGGGCGGAAGAAAATCTGAGTAAAAAAATTGAGAAAACATAAATTATTTGGAAGATGGAATAGGAGGGAAAATTTAATATTGTGGACATCCTCGACACCAATTTTCCTCTCCTCTTTCTCCCAAACACAGCATGATATCTCTCTGTCTTGTGGTTTAAGCTTCGAACCATATTATTGTCCCCTATACGATGTCAGGAAATGTTGGCCATTTTACTGTCGATGTCCGTCCATTAGTTATGACCTCTAATCAAGCCAAAATGGTCTCTTCTTTCTGTTGATTCCCATCCGACGTACGGTGGATACAATAGTACGGAATTGTGTGAACGATGGAGATTCGCCGAACTTGTTCCAACGATCCTATAGAAACACCATCGTTCCATTTCATCGAGTTTTTCTTCTTTTCTCTGAACTTGCAAGGTTTTATCAACATCGATTGTGGGGCACCTAATCAATACACCGAAGAGGAAATCAACATAACATATGAAACGGATGAAAGGTTCATAGACTTTGGAGAGAACATGCAGGTATCCTCGGAGGTCATATATACATATAATCAACAGTATTCAAGAATTTAAGGAGTTTTCCCAACGGAACGAGGAACTGTTACACCTTAAGACCATATCGAGGCACGAACATCACCTATTTGATCAGGGCGACATTTTGGTATGGGAACTATGATGGGAAGAATCAAACTCCTTCTTTCGACCTACACATCGGCGTTAATTATTGGGCCACAGTGAACTCTCCGACGTATTTCTGTGAAGAAATCATGTACGTGTCTCAGGCAGATGATATACAGGTGTGTCTTGTGAATACTGGCAAGGGAGTGCCCTTCATTTCGGCATTGGAACTAAGACCTCTTGATGATGACATCTATCGATTGGGATCTGGATTCTTGCAACTCTCTTGGCGGTACGACATCGGACTGAGCTCGAAGTTTTTTATCAGGTAATCAATTGATTTTCTGAATATGAGGAAATTCACTTATTATTGGTATGTGATGTCAACAGATGTAATTTATATCCCGTCTATACGTACTACCAGCCTACTAGGTAGGCATGCCTGATTTTAATATTTTCTTACTAAGTCACACACTAATAAAGTCATAATCTCATAAATTTACTCTTTTATTCTACGGTAATGGCTATACAGGTATCATCTACAAAAGAAATTTCTTTCCTGTGTAGAATTTGCATAGCATGGAGTTTGCCAGCTATTAATTTTTGTAATCTTTAGCTTCTTCCAATCAGTGAACATAAGAGAAGACATATGGTATAATTTATATCTATACTATTATTTAAAATAAACAGAACCTCATACTTTTAAGGGATCGCAATTTTCTTTTTCTTCTCCAAAAATTTGTAAATATTCTATAAATAAAAAAATCCATAAATTAATAATTTTATCGTGTCTCTCGCGTATGTCGACTTTCAAATTTAACAATTTTTTCTATCTGAGAAACGATCATATAAAAAAACTCGAATGTTAAAATATTTTTCTCTTTCCATATCTATATGTTCAATTCCTTTAAATGGTGTCAGTATTTCTTTATGTTGATAATTAATAATTCAAATATTTCATGATAAGATGATTTTGTAAAATCTTATAAATGTCAAATTTTCATTTATAGGAAATACATTTGCTTTTTTGCTGGTCAATATATGATAACAACATTTTCCTTAAGCATCACCTTTAAGGTTGACACATAAATTGGCAAATCGTCAAAAAGTTTAAAACTAAATTGACACAATGGAAAGGTTTTTGACTAAATTAGCCAAATTAAAAGGTTTAGAACTGAATTGGCACAAATATAATAGGTTTAGGGCATTTCTGTTAATTTTCCCTAAATTATGTGTACTTGAGACATAGTAAGCACAAATGAAATATAATGGGTCAAACTACCATTTGACTATTTCCTTATATAAGTTCCTCGAAATGATTAATGTTATGTTAGCATTAGAATCTCATATTATTAATACGTTAGTGCGACAAGTTTTTTAAGCTCAAGTGTCTATATATGATTTTTATAGTAAGTATGTACAACAATCCGCGGAAAGCACGGATTATGTCTAGTATATAATGGAACTAGATGTCTACTTCTGAAGAGGGAGTCTACAAGTACATATGAAAATTTTAAAGAGTGTCCCTTGGACACTTGTTGAGGGTTATTGATTATACTTTGACTCTTTGAGAATATGACTATTTCTATTTAAACTATTCTACTTTCTTGAAGTATATTGTTTTTCAATTTTCAAAACATGTCGGTATGCGTTTTGACTATTTTTAGCGGTCTTGGGCTCTTAGCAAGTGTCCACGGAATGCCTATTAACAATATATTTCTCTCTGAAAGTTTGGTGATAATACTCATTTTACATAAAATATATGATTGACATTTGAAGTTGATACATTCCATGTAGGAAACATTTCAATAGTTAATAAGTCAGCAACCAAACCGTCCAATCTCTTTTTTTGCTTGGAGAAAAAAAACAGAAAACAAAACATAGCATCTAGGAAATGCTTCAAAACCAATAAATTTTTTGTTTAATTACGTAAATTGAACAATACGAAAACTGATTTATTGTATATGCAGACAACGTGTTATAAGTCCGTATCAGTTGACTTCTGTTGAATATAGTAGCTTCAATAATCCTGTCCCATATCCATATGAACTGACATTGCTAGTCACTCAAGTCAATTGTTTAATTGTTTGTTCTTAAACTGTTTGTCGAAATGCCTCACTCAGGTACCCCGACGATGTCTACGATCGGATCTGGTATGCTCAAAACTATACTGTCTGGTTCATACTGAACACCACATCTGCAATTGATTTATCTGTTGACAATGATGTGTATAAGTACAATGTTCCCGCGGAAGTTCTTCGGACCGCTCAAAGATCTAAAAATGCCAGTTCTCCCATGAAGTTATACTGGCCTTCGATCTCCACAAAGAAATGGATTGTGTACTTTTATTTCATGGAGATTGAGAGACTGACGAGCGGCCAGCAGAGGGAGTTCACAATTTCCATGAATGATAATCAATTCACAAGGACAGTGAGCCTTAAGTACTTAGAGCCAGTGGTCGTAGTTTCCGCTCCAGTTAGCGGATGGAACATCACCTTCTCAATTGAATCGACGAATAAGTCTGGAAATCCACCAATCCTCAATGCCGTGGAGTTCTACACAATTGGCGATCTTCCAAATGTACCCACAGCACAAGATGATGGTATGCCTTTACTCTTCTGCTTGTTTTATTGTCTACATATACTTTGTACAGTTGTGCTACAATTGACATCAATATTAATTAGACAGATGTTCCATTCTTAATAAGTAGAATTTAGGTCATCCTATGCTAAATATTCTAGTCTCCACTGTGGGTCTTTATGTTATTTGCGAACTCCGATTTTATTGGGATCAAACAGGCGTGGCTCAGTATTACCCTGCTATCTACTAATTTCTCTGCTTTGGCTACTTTTTGCTTGGTAATTGCTAGAATGTCTCTTCAAGCTGAAGCCCTGAATTGTTACAATTCTTTTGAAAGCTCAAAGTCTATATATTACATATGTGATCACAACCACATTTTGCATCTCTATCCTTCTTCTTAAATAATAGATCATTTTTGTGATTTAAATTACAGTGAAAGCTATCAATGATATCAAAGCAATGTATCACATTAAGAGAGAGAAAGCTGGCAAGGTGATCCATGTGTACCAAGCAACTACACATGGGATGGTCTAACTTGTAGTTCTGAAAATCCTCCAAGGATTATATTGGTGTGAGTCCCCAGTCACTATTTCTTTGATAATATTGGTTTTCTAGGCGAAAACTTAAGAATAATTCTCATTCTCATGAAAACCGGAAGTTTTATGCATCAATGAGAAGGAAAAAAAGAACATTTAGGGTGAATGCAACCTTTCAGAGTGAATTTTCAGATGGACCGAAAACTTTGTCATGCTTTTGTCAAGTTCTTGGAGTCTGTTTGATCGTACTTATGTTACACCCAAAGTCTCACATGAAGTGGGATAGAGCACATACAGTGATAGAAAATTTGACACCTACCCCAAAAGTCAATCTTGAGTAGCCATTTTGGGCTTCGTCCAGATGAATTTGGCCAGGACATTGTAAAAAGTTATTACAGTATTGCACCGTCCAGTACTGATCTTGAGTACTCATTTTGGGACAAAACAGTACATATTGCAACTTGGCTTGATGAGGGCGGAGAGTATTTGCTAGGGCACTCACGGGGCTTCTAAGATTGTTAAGGGAGCAGGAATGGACCAATTCACAAGGCAAAGGGGGTGAGAGTGCTGCTAGGCTATGGGGGCATGATGGAAACTTCAGTGTTCTAAAAGAGGGAGTTTTTGACACTCTTAAGCCTCAGATGGTATTGAAGTGAGCTCACAAACTGATCCCTAGGTTGACACCCACCTCAAAAAGTTACCCACTTGAGTATTTCTATTGGAGAACTTGCTTCCGAGGGATGAGGTTGGTCATGACAAGTTATATACTCATCGATTGATAGTAAAGCTCTATTTGTTCGCGAAAAATAACTAATTTGAAAAATATTTTTCTAAAAATGACCGCTTGTATCACTTGAAATAATTAGTCAATGAAAAATATTTTCAATATTGACAACAATTTATGTCTTAACAATTTTGTGGATGATGAAAATATTTTTCATTCATTCAATTTTATAAATAATACAATCGATTATTTTTAGGGAAATGCTTTTCCAAATTATTAATTTTTCGTGACATAAACGAAGCCTAAATTCTCCCTTCTTCTTCGATGCAAGTTGTCATGCATGCACAACTTTTTTCACTAATGGCCGACTTTCCAATTTATAACTTAAGCGTTCCAAATTGCATTTACGCTGAGCAAGTATTATGTCCTCCAAAAATAACTTTTATGTACTCTACGGTCAATAACAACCGTAAATTATAGTACAAGGAGTTAGTGAGACCCGTGCAAGGAATGAGATTGGCGATTATGAAAGGTCTCTAGTACCCAAAACATTTACACCTGGAGGACTCAAAATATTTTCATTCTGAAGAATTGAGCGCGCAAACTTTTTTTTATAACACCATAAAATGTGGCCTTCATGAAGATGGCAATGACAGGTTCCTCTCTTTTGATCTATGATGGTCAGGAAATTGAGCTCCAGCAATTTGACGGGCGAAATAGTCTCATCTTTTTCGCATCTATCAACAATGGAATACTTGTAAGTATCACCGTCATTGATTTAGTTGTGTCTGCACGTCACTTTTGATAGAGGAAGCATGGACGCTCTCAGGGGGCCTTTGCATAGGTGATGCATCCAACACACTTCGACATGCGACCGACATGTGGCCAACATGTATTAGACATCCAACACGTGGTCAGCACTCCAAACACACCAGCGACACGCGAGTCCATCATCCCGACACGCATGGAGTCAATTTTAAACATTTTCAATAAATTAGGGTTCAAAATGTAAATCTATCAAAATATATATACTTAAATGATATTCCCAGCCACCCAAAAATTAATAATACACCTAGCTAGCCCAAAAAAACCAAATCATGAATCCTTAATAGAAAAAGAGAAGAAGAAGAACAAAGGAAAAAGTGTCAGAAAAGTCATAAATTTATTGTATTTGTGCTAATTTAGTCTTAAACTTTTTTGTGCCAATTCAGTCCTCTTTGTGCTCATTTAGTCCTTCCAACTAATTTTGGCTGGATTTTACTAACGTGGACACCAGCCAACTTATGTAGCATCACCGGCGATGACGTAGACAACTTTTAATAATAATTTTCAAATTTTTCAAATTTTTTTTTAATTTTTTTTTCTTTCCCCTTCTTCTTCCTCCTGTCGGCAACTAGCTGGAGGCTAGGGCCAGCTAGGTCCTTCGCCAGTCTCTAGGAAGCCTCACCGGCCATTGGTGAGGCTCGCCCTACCAGCAATGGCGACGACGAACCTCACCTAGCTATTGGTAAAGGCTTGCACGCCCACACCGGTGGTCACGAGGTCGTGACCTTGACCTTACCAACGGACCTAAAAGTGCGACCGTTCCAATTTGGTGAGGATTCGCAAGGTCAGGCCTCACCCCATGGCCCTTAAGGCTTGACCCTCGCCCGGATCAGCAAGGGCCATGGGTGAGGCCGACCTCGCTAGATTTAGCAGGTCATGCCTTGCCTAGTTGCTAACAGGGTTTGAGCCTCACTAGTGGCGGTGGAGGCTTCTGGTCCTAGCCTCGGTCGGTCGCCCGGACCGATGACCAAAAGAAAGGGAAAGCTAAAAAAACCAAAAAGAAAGAAAAGAAAAAACGAAAATTTTTAAAAATAAAAAAATGATAATATTAAAATATTATTAAAAGTTGTTCATGTCATCGTTGGCGGTGCCATGTAAGCCAGCTAGTGTCCACGTCAACAAAATCAGGCCAAAAGTAGCCGAAAGGACTGAATTGGAACAAAGACAAAAGGTTTAGTACTGAATTGGTACCAAAAAAAGGTTTAGGACTAAATTGGCACACATGCAATAAGTTTGGCACTTTTTTGACACTTTTTTCCGAAGAAGAAACTCACCACTGGTATGTATGTCCTCTTTCTCTCTCTTTCACTAATTTGAAAGATTCTCTTGCTAATATGTAAATTTATGGATTATTGGAATGGAATGCAGTTGGATTTGTCGATTCGAAACAATGAATGATATTAACAAATGGTGGATTAATGTATTTAGTATAAATTCATTCTAGGCTCTTTTTTATTATTTATTTATTTGTGACTTTGAATCAAATTAATTTGATTGAAATAACCATAAAAATGAAATTTATTATGTATATATAAAAATATATATTTAATATACAACATGTCCCAACGTGTCGAAATTATCTATTTTTTGAGAAATGATATATTGGCGTGTTGTATCGTGTGTCAGTGTCAGTACTACTTAGCTTTTGATTAAGCACCGCCAGGAGTCAACTCATGATTTAATGATTAAGGTTGTGGTCTAGGAGACGTAGGCTTTTGAAATGTTGCCTTAATGTGTGTGGAAACATCCTGCTTTGGCTATGGAGTCGGTTAACTTGATATTATGTGTTCTAAACTTGGTATTTTCCAGAGATTACTTGATATTAGGTGTTCTAAACTTGGTATTTTCCAGAGATTTGTCCAACAATCAGCTTACAGGAGCAATACCAGAAACTCTGTCCGAATTGCAAAATCTTAGATATCTGTAAGTTAATGTGGCAAAATGAAGCAGCAAATGATTTAAAGTGGAGAAACCTCTAATCATGGCTATATTTGCAGAAATTTAAGTGGAAACAACTTGATTGGATCAATTCCTGAAGCTCTTAAGAAAAGGGTTTTAGACAATACTTTAATCATGAGGGGCTCTCTCTCTCTCTCTCTCTCTCTCTCTCTCTCTCTCTCTCTCTCTCTCTCTCTCTCGTTGAGTCGGATGCAACTTCTATAGGGTGGAAAGACTCTCAACATGTTTTTTTTTAAATGTGATTAAAAGCAAATAAGAAGGCCAACTTGTCATCACCATATGGCAATGTTGATAGGAATTTAAGTTCAGCTCCTTCATTCTTTGGTGGCAGTCTGACAGGAAACACGAATCTTTGCGGAGCTGATCCTTGCCTGCGGAAGAAGAAACAAAAAAACATCCTTGTTCCAGTTGTTGCATCAGTTTCAGGTTTCTTTGTTGTTCTCTTTGGTGCTTTGGCCATCGTTTGGTTAATTAAACGGAAAAGAATAGCTGGTAAGTTTTCTTCCTTGTCCTGTTTTCACAATCTACATTGCATTTGACGACAATCTTGACATTGCTTTTCCTTTGGTAGAGTTCTATCTGCAACAGTGTCTTTTCAAGGATAATTTTATTGAGAACGTACAATTCAGCAACTTGCTATCTCTTCTCACCCACCCTAACAGTATTGTTTTACAATCTCATCGTCATTGCAATCAGGAATAAAGGTGCCTTTAATCAAAATTTCAAAATGCTAGTAATCTGGAGTTACATAGTGATCAAAAGAAAATGGAGAGGAGAGAGACAGTAATTACCACAGCATGGTCGCATCAGCATCACAAAGAGAAAGTGCATTATTTAGCTTAACTTATCGACAATAAATTTCTGATTTTTTCTTTTCCAAAAGTAACCGTGCTATGCATGGGAAGGTCATATAACAACTTGAGAATACAACTTTGTCCTTAACATTTCAATGCTCCCTAAAAGAAAGTTTGATTGTACAATCTCAAACTTATCTGTATGTATTGAGCAAAGAAGATATTTGTAAGCATATTGATGGCAGCTGACAGATAATCCCTTGCCAGATCTTTTGATTTTTGGTCCTCTTCCCCATCAATCTTTCCTATGTCTTTTAATTGTTGAGGACGCAGTTGGAGTTATTTGCCTTGAAAGTCTACCATCCAAAGTGTAGTCGCAAAACTCATAGGAAACTTTTTGATACAGGATCTAGTGAAAGCATGCTGAGATTAAAAAATCAACATTTTAAGTATGGAGAGGTTTCAAGAATCACTGGGAACTTTGGACGAGTGATTGGTGAAGGTGGATTTGGAAAGGTATATCTTGGTACACTAGATAATGGCACCGTTGTTGCAGTGAAGATGCTCTCTAAATCATCAAAGCAAGGGTACAAGGAATTTCAAGCCGAGGTCAGATAGGATGATGGAATCACTCTTCTTTTTTAAACTCAACTAATACTCACTTACACCAACTAATGCTCACTTACACAGATGTACATTCAGAAACTTCCTCTTAGACTATTATCAGTATACATAATGACAACAAAAAATCGTGATATTGCAGGCTCAACTCTTAATGATTGTTCACCACGGAAACTTGGTTTCTTTGTTTGGATATTGCGATGATTCCAGACACATGGCACTAATATATGAATACATGGCTAACGGAAATTTAAGGCAACATTTATCAGGTGCGTGCTTATGTTCTGTTGTGTTGTTTCCTCTGTATAATAATCCTGAAAAACTCTATTTCTTGCTCATAGGTAAAGTTAAGATGCAACCACCAGAGGACCATCCAAAGGTCTTGACGTGGAGTAAGAGACTACAAATAGCTGTTGATGTAGCACAAGGTACATGAATGAGATATACACAATTGTAGGTTTTCTTCCTGTCATTGCTTTGGCATTATTGACACGGTTTATGCGAGAATTTCAGGTTTGGATTATCTGCATAATGGTTGCAAGCCACCCATCATCCACAGAGACTTGAAGACTACTAACATTTTGTTGAACGAAGATTTCCGAGCCAAAATAGCTGATTTTGGCCTGTCAAGAGCTTTTGCTACTGAAAACGACTCTTATGTGTCAACTTGTCCTGCGGGCACTCCTGGCTACCTCGACCCCGAGTAATGGCCAAAACTCAATACTATTGTTTTGGTTCAGTTCAGGATCTTTATTTGCATAGATATATTGACATTGCCTAGGATTTCATCTTTGATCTAAAGATCCATATTTTTTTTTCCTCCTCCTAGGTTTCAATCTTCTGGAAACTTAAACAAGAAGAGTGATGTTTATAGTTTCGGAAGCGTACTCTTTGAGTTGATCACAGGCCAACCTGCAACAATGAGAAGCCGAGATGGCAGCACCAGCATGCACATACTTCAATGGTTGATTCCTATTGTTGAAAGTGGTGACATACAGAGGATTATGGATCCAAGGTTACAAGGAGAATTCGACATCAACTTGACTTGGAAAGTAGTGGAGATTGCTATGTCTTGTACACGACCAATGGCAATTCAAAGGCCAGACATAAATCAAATATTGACAGAGTTGAAGGAGTCTCTGGTGAGCAAATCAAGTGGTTCTTCTGAAATGATCTCCTTGGAGCTCCAGTCTGACAGTGCCCCTTTGGCAAGGTAGCAGAACTTTTCCAATCCAGAAAGGCTATCGTTTTTTTAGGTTAGATTAACTTTTTCCCTCAAATTTGTACTTTAATTGCATCATCCATTTCCCTTTTCTTTCTGTCACTGAACTTCCAAACTTGCTGTCTAGCAATGATATCCTTCGTCCTTCGTCGCTCCTTTCTCCATTCATTATGTTAATTCATGGCATTGGTAATACTGCGAAATTATTAACTCCATGTTGAGTTTGGGTAGAGGTAGTTGGGAGGTTGGGGCTATCCATGGATGAGGTAATCGGCATTAGGAGGCCTTCGCGGGACATTCTTGGAGTTCAGCTGAGATTTCAGTTTGAGTCAACACCATTGGGTAATTAGCAATAATTTCGCAATTTTTTTTTGGGGGGGGGGCACGGGACGCAAATAGTTATCTTTCTTCTGGGGTGAGCTAAAAATAATATATGGATCATTGGTGAACTTGACTTGTGATAATGCATAACATAATACGCAACATGCTTATAACATAATACGCAACATGCTTATATCCAGATAACAGGCAATCCCAATCTCATATAATTCTTAGAATGCAGAACAGGCTTTCTGTCTCGGCATTCCAATGCAACAACCAGTATCATTGACTAGATGAGAGCTACGTGGCTGGAGAAGATGTGCACCTCCGGTACAACATTCTTGAGTCGTCAAAAAGGATCCACAGAAGCGCTACAGAATAGGCCTGTCTGCAGCGACCAATGGAGGGATTCAGAAAAAAATGAGGGCTCATCTTAGAGAGCAAACCAGGAAAAACGGCCTGTTAATGATCATAGACCAACAGGAATTTTGCAAACCGGGGCATAAGTATGTGATGACCCTTCTGTTCTGGGCACGGGGGACCTTGACTATGACATAGAAAGTGTGTCCTGAACTCGAGTTCAAGAGTCTGAATAGCGTCATCTATTTTACACAAATAGAACGTTCGCTAAGGTATCTGCTAGCTAAATCAAGAGAACCTTAATCAAAGCCAACATAATTCTGATAATTAGATAACCATCATCGCTCCAGCCAAGACATTGTCAAGAGCAACTGGAGTGAAATAGAGATATGGTTTGATATAAACATGGAAAAGAAGAAGATATATCGTCACTAGATGACAGGAAATTTTAAAGCAAATCTTAGCAATGATAATGTTGTTGTATCGTAGTAGATGATCGACCAAAGTTGCGGTCAACTCCATTGCCATTTTACTTTCTTTTATAATTAGAAAACATCTGGTGCTAGCACAAGAAGTATAAAGCCTTTGTTCAAGCACAAAAAGATGCAGAAGATTTTTTTTATAATCTCAGTTAACGATATTTTAACATTTTTTACTCTGTCAATATGAACACAAAAATGATCTTATTGTCACAATGAAACCAAGTTTTAATGCTTTCTCTTTTTCAAAAAAGAAAACCATTTTCCGCAAAATTTATCTCTTTTTGAATGGAAAAATCATCAACCAAGTTTTTTTTATCTGGTCGAATAAAATGAGTTTAAAGCAAAACTCACTTCTTCTGTAGCAAAGTCTGCTTTTTAATTTCTTTAATCGTAGTGCAATGTGCATTAATTATTGAAGCAAAATTCATTATTTTTGTTCTCGAGCGTGGGGGGTACATCGTGTGACTAGTCCAATGCTTTTCTTCCTCAAGCCATCAATAAAAGCACCGTATGAATCACTTTTATCAGGGATCATTTAGGAATAATAATATGAAAGTACAAACTTTCAAATCCATTCCAAGGTACGTCATTCCATAATTCTAAAGGAAGTGCCAATTTCACCTAATTAATTAGATTCAATTTTGCTCGAAGACCTAAGTTAACGATATCTCGGATAAATAAGTCTAACGGTTTAATTGTGATTCTATTAATGTGGGTCTATTGTGTGTCAAAAGTTTGTTCAATCAATGCTAACTGTTATATTTCGTCGGTCCGCCCATGATGTGTGTGTCCAAGGGACACCATTTGCTCTAATAAGAGGTGTGTCTGAAAGACACCTTTTGAAGAGGTACGAAGAGAGTTTCTTAATAGAAGTTAAGACAACTTCTTCGGAAGATGAACAACACACAAAAAGAGAAATTAAGAACTCTCTCTCGATCAAGGCATTAGGATTCCGTTTCTACTTTCAGAAGACAATCGGCATTAACGCTGTGGAACAAAAATACTTTCCTTGTGATTGTATTCGAACCAACGTGAAGTAGATTCGTTCATCAATTTGCTGGTGATTCAACGTACGATTCTGTAAATTTTATTTGGAGTGCATCGAACAAGTTAGTCGATTCTCCCAATACACGCTTTCAACATTGGTATCAGAGCCTCGGTTATGATCTCTGCCTTATTTTCCCGTTGATTTTTTTACGCTTGCTATTTGATATGGAGATCATGATGATGAACTTCATACTGTCTGCATATTCATTGCTCGGAAATTGCAAGATGAATCGACGAACATGAATTGAAATGAAGAATGGGTTTGATTATTACGGGCGACCGTTCTATTCGGATGATTTTCGAAAAATTTTATGTGGAGAAAACAATTTTTTGAACCAATAAAATTGAAGAACTCGCCGAGACGAGAACAACGGTGGGTTGAGCGCCGCCGGAAGACGCCGGACGCGCCCACACGCGCGGCCAGAAGCCGCGACGCATGGGAGCCACGCGCCCAAGGCTCTGTCCCTACCAGCGCGTGTCGACCAAACGGTGCGTGCTGACGTCATCGATGACGTCAGCAAAACTGTTGGTAACGACATGCTGATGTCACTAATGACGTCATGTAGCCGGTCGATCACCACCGGCGATCGACGACCCGACCCGAATCGGAGACCCGAACCGGGGTTGACCCGACCCCGAGACCCGACCCGGTGTTGACCCGACCCGTGACCGGTCAACGGTCGAACCGGTTAACGGTCGAACCCGTCGGACCGCTTAACAGTCGACCGGTCAGACCGGTCGGACCGGCTCAAAAGCCCGTGGAGGACAGGCGCGTGCGCCACACGCGCCGCGCACTTAAGTGGCGCATGTGGCCGAGTGCAAGGTCTGATTGGGCCGCGGTTGGTACCTTTGTGTTCGTATTGAAATTCTTTACATTGTGGTATATTTATTTTGTATTTTTGAAGCTTTTAAATGTATGAAAATGCATACGGAACCCTAAATACGTGTATTTTTGGGGTATTATTGCATTTTACTTGTATTTCCCTATGGTTTTGGAAATACTGAAGCTGGCTTACATGTAAATGACCACATATAGATTATGTAGAGCATGATTCATTGATGACATGTCTATATGATTTCACGTGCTTGCAATTTCCTATATTTTGAGCATATTAAAACAATGGCTAGAGATCCTGACGTTATGAATTTCGCTGTTGATTATATTTGTTACATGAATGTTCTATTTGTTGATTTACATCATGCCATACTAAATGATTGCTATAAAGGATGTGATCATTGTATTAGATATTTTTGTGAATTATCTAGTCTAGTGGGAGTTCGTAGGTTGGTAGAATTAGAAGAAATTTTCACCTAGAACTTAAAATTTGCACAAATTAAACAAGTTAATGATAGTAGAACAATCGTACGCCGAAGCTGATTGGGAACATCGTGAACTTTCGTTTTGGTGTCTTTTGTTGAATTATCATTAATTTAGTTTGTTTTTGCTGCAAATTAAAATGTGTGTCTATGTGGAAAATGTGCTAGTATTGATTCTACGTTTATTATGTCAATGTGTAGAAAATAGTGATTATGGCTTCGGCATCCAAGACCATTGTGGCTGACCTCAATAAGGGTGAGCAGCTAAACGGTGACAATTATGACATTTGGCACCCGAAAAGTTCAATATATCCTTGAGGAGCAAGATGTTTTGGAAACCCTCAGCCATACTATGGATGAACCTGAGCATGGAACTTCCGCTCAATACAAAAGAGATCAATAAGCTTTTCAAGCTTGGAAAAAGAAAAATAGCATTGCTCACATCACGTTGCTGAATTGTATGCAAGATGATCTTATGTGTGAGTTTGAAAGTTATGACAAAACTCAAGCAATGTGGGTTGCCTTGAAAGATAAGTTTGAAGGTACGTTTGCCACTAAGTTGAGGAGGCTCACCATCAAATTTGACACATACCGGAAGCACTCAAATCTATCAATGAGACAGCATCTTCGAGAGATGTCAAACATGATACGTGAGCTGAAGTCGGCAGGTCATACCTTAACTGACGAACAGCAAGTTCAAGCTGTTATAAGGTCTCTTCCTGACAGCTGGGAACATATGAAAATCAATATGACGCACAATGAGAATATCGTCACTTTTGACGATATTGCACGTCATTTGGAATTAGAAGATGAGCGCCTAGAGGCTGCAAAATCCTCTACCCATGCTTATGTTGCTGAATCAAGTTCGGGCAAAGCTTCGGGCTTTAAGCGCAAGAGGAACCATAAATTCAACAACAAAGGGAAAGAGACTGATCAAGCACCCAAGAGAGCTAAGACCTTCCGACGCAAGAAGAGTGGCGGGAAGAAGGACAAGGCCAATATGATGTGCTACAATTGTGGCAAATTGGGCCACTTCGCTCGTGAATGTACTGAGCCGAAAAAGGTACCACATTATTCCATTACTTTGAGTAATGCTTTCGTTTCTAGCACTGTAATGCTTACTGAATCTCATCCAATGTAGACTGTAGACTCAGGAGCAACAAACCACGTAGCTAGAGACCGAGGAGCATTTGTGGAGTATCGTCGGATACAGCCTGGAAGAAGATGGATATATGTTGGAAATAACTCTAGAGTTGAAGTGAAGGGTATCGGCACATGTAAATTAACCTTTCATGGTGGTTGAAACATATTCCTACATGATGTCCTCTATGCTCCAGATATTCGGCGAAACTTGGTCTCTGTAGTTGTTCTTCTTAGCTTAAGTTATGTTTTTAATTTTCATGGTAATTGTGTTGACATTTTGTTTGGAACAGTTTATTACGGTTCTGGTTATGTAATGAATGGTTTTATGGTGTTAGACATTGACTATGATATGTACAAAGTTAATGTTGATGGTTATTTTTCTTTAATTGCATCTTCTAGTAATGTGGAAATTGATGCAAATACTTGGCATGCTAGACTGGGTCACATTGGGTTACAAAGAATGAAACGATTAGCAAGAGAAGGCATTTTGGGGTCATTCGCTAATATTGAATTGCTCGTATGTGAACATTGTCTAGCAGGAAAAATAACTAGAAAACCATTTGGTAAAGGAACTAGAGCTGAACTTCCACTGCAACTTATATATTCTGACATTTGTGGTCCTTTACATGTGAGGGCGAGGCATGGAGCCTCATATTTCATCACTTTTATAGATGACTTCACGCGTTTCGGTTATGTTTTTCTTGATCTCCCATAAGTCCGAAGCATTGGATTGCTTTAGGCGGTTTATAGTTTTGGTAGAGAATCAGTTGAACAAAACAATAAAGGCATTAAGAACCGATCGCGGACGTGAGTATCTATCTGAGCAATTCAAGGCTCTTTGTGATGAAAAGGGAATTGTAAGACAATTGACTACTCCTGGTACTCCGCAACAAAATGGGGCTGCAGAAAGAAGGAATAGAACCCTTTTGGAAATGGTTAGGTCTATGATGGCACAGGCAAATCTCCCTGTTTCATATTGGGGAGATGCATTATTGACTGCTGCCTATATACTTAATCGTGTGCCCTCTAAGTCAGTAGCTTCCATCCCTTATGAATTGTGGACTGGTAGGAAACAAATGGATTTTTCCCATAAATATGGCAAATTAGGCCCTAGAGGGAAGAAGTGTAGCAAATTAGGCCCTAGATGCATTATTGACTGCTGCCTATATACTACGACCTTGGGGATGTGTAGCATATGTTCACGATTCTTCCCATAAATATGGCAAATTAGGCCCTAGAGGGAAGAAGTGTATCTTTATTAGATACTCAGAACACTCAAAAGGGTACGTGTTCATAGGTGAACAAGCTGATGGAAGTATGACTGAAATGGAGTCACGAGATGTCACGTTCTTGGAGAACGATTTTTCTAGTAGAGGTGAGATCGATAAGGACTTCCAATTACATGAAATGGAAGATCCCGATAACACACCCACTAATGTTATTGAGGGAAATACAAATTTACCTCAACATATAAGACCTAGTGGGAGTGTAGCATCGTCTGGCGAACTGAATTCTCAGGTAGTTCAGTTACGTAAAAGTAATCGTAAAAGTATTCCCCGTCGTCGATTTGAGATTAAAGGGGAAGCATTTATGATTGCTCCACAAGACGATGCAGAGCCTAAAACAGTTCAAGAGGCTCTCTCATCTCCGGACAAGGAAGAATGGGGAAAAGCTTTGGAAGACGAAATTGAGTCTATGAGGACAAACCATGTCTGGGACTTGGTTGATCTGCCACCCAATCGTAAGGCTATTGGAAACAAATGGATTTTCAAGATTAAGCGAAAGGCGGATGGATCCATTGAAAAGTATAAGGCTCGCCTTATGGCAAAAGGCTATGCTCAACAAGAGGGTGTAGACTATGAGGAAACTTTTTCACCAGTTGTAAGGTTTGCCTCCATACGCCTTATCCTAGCCATTGTTGTACATTTGGACCTAGAATTACACCAAATGAATGTAAAGACAGCATTTCTTAATGGAGAACTAGATGAAGAAATCTATATGAAACAACCGATAGGTTTCATTGCTGAAGGTCAAGAGCATAAAGTTTGCAAACTTCATCGCTCAATTTATGGCCTTAAGCAATCGTCTAGACAGTGGTATTTTCATTTTCATCGAGCCATAACTTCTTTTGGGTTCACGATGATCGAAGAGGATTACTGTGTGTATATCAAACGGTCCGAGGATAAATTTATGATTTTATCTCTTTATGTGGACGATATTCTGTTGGCTGAGAATGACAAGGGTTTGGTTATAACCATAAAAGAATGGTTATCTTCTAATTTTGAAATGAAGGACATGGGAGAAGCTGCATATATACTAGGAGTTAAGATTAAAAGAGATCGATCAAAGAAACTCCTTGCTATGTCACAAGAGTCTTATATAATGAAGATTCTTGAACGCTTTAATATGCAACACTGTAATCCCATTGATACCCCTGTCATGCAAGGCAAAGGCCTAAGTACTAAGATGTGTCCTAAGACTCCAGAAGAAAAGAAAGAAATGGTAATTATTCCTTACGCAAGTGCTGTCGGAAGTTTGATGTATGCTATGATGTGTACTCAACCTGACATTTGTCATGCTGTGGGGTTAGTAAGTCGATATCAATCAAATCCTGGTCCAGCATACTGGAAAGCAGTTAAGAGGATCCTGAGATACTTGAAAGGCACTATGGACTATCGACTTTGCTATCAAGGGAGTGATATACGCTTATTAGGATACTCTGATGCTAATTGGGGAGGAGACCTAGATGAGCGTAAATCGACGTCTGGATATGCGTTCTTGCTTAACGATGGGGCAATTTCTTGGAATAGCAAGAAACAGACATGCATAGCTTTATCTACAATGGAAGCAGAATTTATTGCATGTTTTGCTATAGTGCAAGAAGCAGTATGGCTAAAACGTTTATTGGAAAATTTAGCCATTGTCACTGATGTTCCAAGACCAGTGATAGTATATTGCGATAGTCAAGCAGCCATTGCCTATGTAAAAGATCCCAAGTACCATGGTAGGACGAAGCACATTGACATAAAGAATAACTTCATCAGAGATATAATAGCGTAGAAGGAAGTAGTCCTACAATATATTTCAACCAACAGGATGGTTGCTGATCCATTTACGAAGGCTATTCCAAGAGACGTGTTCTTGATCCACAGGATGTCTCTAGGATTACGTAGAATGTGATTATGATATGTAATATTGTTGAGGATCACTGGATTATGTGTGTATATGTATTGTACTTGTTTGTTAATGAATTGATATTTTATCAATTAGTACAATATATGAGACTAGCACAAACACACATATATTGTTGAAAGGTATGTCACCAGGCAATGATTGGCTCACTTACACGAGCAATCACCTCAAACGCTATAGTGAGCGGGTTGAGATGAGACGATATGTACTATGAATGCTGGAAAAGTAGTTTGGTACATAAAACGATTTAATGTCGCCTTGATCGGAATCAAGATGAGGTCTATTATTCGTATGTGATAAGACCGAACATGATAGTCCCACAATCATGTATGCCTGAAGGTAGCCTGATGCGAGTACTAAATTGGGCGCTGTGGAAAGCGAGCTGATATAGCACTCGGGCTAAACATGAGTACGTGAGAAGCATGTGACTATGTTTAGGCTAAGATTCGTATAGTGGATATGATTAATAAATGATATACGCTCTTATAGAAAGAGAAATCCACTATAGCATGTAATTCATACTACATGTGCTTTATATGACCAATAAGTGAGATGAGTACAATTATCCCTATTTATTCATCGTGTGAGTCTTTAAGGTAATTTATAATTTACCTTACTTTGTGCCCTATGTTACTTCTGACTATGTTCTCAAAATAAAAGATCAATGTTGCTACTTTAGCATGTTACCGGCGGTCATGAATAGATATGGCTTTATGGGACGTGTCTAGGAAAGCAGTTGTTCCGAAATGGAGAGAGACATGAGTGCGAAGGAAGACTATTGTTGTTTTACATCTATCACATGTGTTTACTGGTCGACCAATTATTGTGCCTTCAATGGCTTTCAGAAATAATTGTAAATACATGGTGTTTTTTTTTTTAGAAAAGTCAAGTATAGCCTTTAAGGGATAGGTATACTTTGACTGATGTAACAAAATATGTCTGGGGCACTGTGAGACATTAATTGTTTATTTATTTTTTGGATTGTAGCCATTATGTTGTCCCTAACAGGTATATAATTAGAGCTCCCAAGTGCAGGTGTACTCACTGGTCGCACGGCTTTCTTACCAGTATGAATTGTTTCTAAGGTAGATGAATGTTGAATGCCTTATGTCTTGATAAAGCATCATCAAGCCCATCATGTGCGAGTGGAAGATGTTATATTTCGTCGGTCCGCCCATGATGTGTGTGTCCAAGGGACACCATTTGCTCTAATAAGAGGTGTGTCTGAAAGACACCTTTTGAAGAGGTACGAAAAGAGTTTCTTAATAGAAGTTAAGACAACTTCTTCCGAAGATGAACAACACACGAAAAGAGAAATTAAGAACTCTCTCTCGATCAAGATATTAGGATTCCGTTTCTACTTTCAGAAGACAATCGGCATTAATGCTGTGGAACAAGAATACTTTCCTTGTGATTGTATTCGGACCAACATGTAGTAGATTCATTCATCGATTTGCTGGTGATTCAACGTACGATTCTGTAAATTTTATTTGGAGTGCATCGAACAGGTTAGTCGATTCTCCCGATACACGCTTCCAACACTAACTATTTTAAAACCCATGACTATTGTATGAAGATATTGTTTGATATTTAAAGACCGTGTTAAAGTATCACACATTGCTTATTTACAAGGTTTACATGTTCTTTATGTGCATATGACCTCCCTCCATCTAAAATTTTAATTTTTTGAGTTAGACATTCTAACATGATCTTAGAACTGGGTTCTATCTCAATTTATTTCCCATATGTGACCCTATTCGTCAAATTTTTATGTGATCTCCCTCCACGTTATGATAAAAATCATGGAATGGAGCAAATGGAACAACAAAAGAGACCCCAAAGTTTAAATCTATCATTTATATTTAGGCCAGACCAAATTTAACTAATATAGTCAACTAAAATGAATTAATATGGGAAAATGACACATATGGTTCCAAACTTTGGCCCACTGTGAACTATTATTCTTCAATTTTTAATTTGTTCAATGTGATCATGAACTTTTGATACATATTCAATTTAGTCCTTGAATTTTACCAAAATATTCAACATTGTCCTTGAACTTAAATTAATGGAAAGATAATATTGGATATTTTCATATAATATAATGACTAAATTGAACATTTACCAAAATTTTAGAGACTACATTGACCAAATTAAAAGTTTAGGATAACATTGCATATTGGGTTAAAACATAGGGATCATATTAAATAGATTAAAAGTTTAGATACCACATTATACATCGAGCCAAAGTTCAGGGACCGTTTGTGTCATTGTCCCAATTATTATTCCTACCGCCTCCGATCCTGGGTACTAGTGTAAAGCTAATACTAATATGGGTTGCATGTAATATCTTCAATTATGTAAATTGATCAGCGTTGTCCCTCTTGTGTGCGTCCGTTGTTTCTTTATTAGCCCCGCGACTGAAGCTGCTGGCTCTAGCCCAACATAATCCACCTCTCTCTCTCTCTCATTGAGAAAGCCGTCAAATAAAACAAGAAGAAGAGAGAAGCAAAATAATAAACACGAAACCAAACTTATACTTCAGTTCTAGCAAGTGTGTATGGTTAGAATTGACGAGAGAGGATTAATTTTGTAGAAAAAAATAACATTCATGACGCCTAACTGATTCGAGGTCCGATACGGGATGACCGCTTTTTAGTTCTTGAGCTGCTAGGGCAGAAATTGAGAATAAATTGATCATTTGGATCTAATTTTTCCGAATTGCAAGGTTTCACAAGTATCAACTGCAAGGCACCCAATGCATACCTTGATGACGGATACAACACATACTATGAGATGGACGAAGGATATAGACTCCGAAGAAAGCAAGGACGTTATCAGAAGGCCCAATGGATACATAGGACAACAACTCAACAATTCAAGGAGCTTTCCGAGCGGAACAAAGAAGACGCTAAAACTAGAGGGACGCAAGAACAACACGAACTTTATAGGGCCTTCTTTTTCAAGGGCCACGTTTGACATGTACATCGATGTTACTTATTTGTTCACTATCTACCAAGGGTGTACAAAATGGACCACCCAAATCAAGAATCACTCAAACCGGACCGGAATGGACCGGCCAATTTGGTCTGTGACATTCCGGATTTTGACTCAATTTTAGGATTTAATAAACGTGTAATTCGTTAGTGTGCTTGTAGTAAAAATCTCGCCCGGGAACTGATCACTCCTGGTTATTATTTTTAAATTTTGAGATTTCACTAGAATCGCACTCGATCGAATTTGGCAGTTATTTAGACCCCAAACTTGGCAGTCGATTTTCGGGAGTTTCGGGATGAAATAAATTGGATGGTGTCGAGATTATTGTGGCCAACATCGAGATTGTCAGGAATAGTGGAAAAGTGGATTTTTGACTGGGTGCGGATTTGAACTAGTAAACCTCCCTCGTAGTGTGTCTTGGGTTATTTTATTTCATTTTGGCCATTTGCCCTATATTATTATTGGGTTTTTTCATGGACTGTTAGGCCATTTTCCGAATTTGAATCGGGACCGTTAGGTCAATTTTTTTAGTTTGAACCGTGTCCGTTGGATCGCGCTCGGAAAATATAAATTAGTCTTTTTTTTTTCTTTTCTCTCTCTCTCTCCTCCCTCCTCTGCCGACCCCCCCCTCCCTCCGCGTCTCTCTCTCTCTCTCTCTCTCTCTTCCTTTCCTCTCTCTCTTTCTCTCTCTTTCCCCCCCTTTGCCGTGCACGCCACCCCCCATGCACATGTCCCCTCACCCCCCTCTGCCATGCAGACCTACTCTCTCTCTCTCCTCTTTCTTTTTCTTTTCTCTTCCTTCTCTCTCTCCTTTTCTTCCCTTCTTCTTCGTTGGTTTCCCTCTCCCCCAAGCAGTGCATCACATACCCTTTGTCCGGGGCCCCCACCTTGCTTGGAGCCCATCTCCAGCCGTAGGCCTCGCCCGTCAAATCCCGCGCCGCCCCGCGTCATCCGCCCGACCACCGCCCCAACCGACTGCTCTCTCTTTCTCTCTATCCTCCACCCCAACTCGCGGCCCCAGCTTGCCGTTCGTCCCACCGTTGCGAGCTTAGCTCGCCGGGCCGCCAGGAACTCGCCGCCGCTTGCTGCCCGGCGACGACGCAGCCGCCCCACCTCGGCCGAGTCCCGCCACCCCCCAGCTTCTTTTCTCTCTCTCTCTCTCTCTCTCACCCCTCGCCCCCTCAGCTCGCCGTCCACCGCATCCCGCGCGCCCGGCCTGGTCCGGTATTGCCCAGCCTCCATCAATCGTCCCGCCCCGGCGCCCCAGCGCCTCCATCCAGGCGTCGCCGTCGCCCGCCGCCAGGCGCTCAGCCGCCCTCCCCTCGGCCTTCTTCCCCTCTTGCCTATCCCAGCTCGCGCTGCCCAGTCGCCCGCCGCGATGCGCCGCCGGCCAGCCCGGTGACTAGCCCGGTGGCCAGCCCACGGCCGGCCCGGTAACCATCCAGCCCGTGCCTTGCCGTTGCCCGTGCGGTGCTCGCGCCGCTCCGTGCCCGCGCCCGCGACCAAAACTTGGTAAGTGACTTCCTAAACCCTACCTAGTATTTTGGGTACTAATAGACATGCTTAGGGATTTATTTAGTTTAATTTAGTGATTAAATTAGAAATTAGATTAGTCGGTGAGGATAACGACTAGTGCGTGAATTATGTGACGATTATTGGTAGATCAATTTATGATGAGTATGTGGCTAGTTGTGGTGCATTGATTGATTGTATTATAGTGGCTGTGTGGATGAAAATTTGTGTTCGTATGTGACTATCTAAGATGTCGAAGGTGTGGATCGGGTGTGACGAACTTATGATGTGATCGGGATTGGCACTGACTGGGATTGGCATGATGCATTGACTTGGCGAATTGGGATGTGGTGAGTGTGTCTTGAGTTGTTTGGTACAATGTGTAAGAATGGCGATCTATGTTGTGGTGCATGTGCATGTGAAAAAAAAGCCCGGATCGATTGGAAGGCTGCCAACCTGAGGCGTAAGTTATGCGGGTGTGGCGAATAAGGCATGACTAGACCTAAGGCGTAGGTTACGCGGGTCATTGGAAAGGAAAAGTGTCATGAGGTGTGGTTACGCAGACCAAGGCCGGCTTGACGGAGGGTCGAAATGAGGCATGATGGGCGCGGGGCTATGAGATAGGGCTCGAGATGCAATGGGCTGGCCGGAGTGAAAGGACCTAGGAGGTCGTGGAAAGCTGTTCGACCACGCATGCGACTTGAGTGTGAATGAAATTGATTGATTTGACTGATTGATTAACCGATCGAAATGTTGGAATTGATTGAGTGCTATTGTGGCTGGCGTGTGAATGACTGTAGTATGTTATCGAATTATTACTATTATTTTACTACATTCGAGTGACGTGTAGAGCCGGCACACGCTTGATGGCGAGGTAAGTACTTTGAGATAAATTCGATTTATTGGGAATTAGATTGCATGTACGACTTGTCTAGGTACGCATTGGCCTACGTGGGGTATAGGGGGTTGCTTATTGAGACTTGTTCTCACGGTTATTATATAACCATTTCAGATCCGCGACCATGAGTGATGGGAGACGCTGCAAGAGTAATTCGGAGATCGAAAACGGGTCAAGTACCCGGTATTTTGAGTTCCCCTTTTTGTAGAGGAGTTAAGTTTGCAAACTATTGCCCCTTTCGAGGAATGTGATTACATTCTGTAGCCTAGCTTGGGGTTGTCTTTTGTGAGCGTCGCATGTACCTGTCAAGTATAGGAATTACAGTTATTGTTTCATACTATTACTGCCCCTTGTCATTATTAATTGTCCGGGTTGTTTTTATTTGTTTCCGCGCATGCCTAATCTCTGATGTTTGGGTTGGGTCGGTGACGTGCCTAGGATGTCGCATTCAATGATTGACCATCGAGGGATGATCGCGCGCTCGTAGGGTGCGGGGCGTGACATGGTTTGGTTTCTGGGAGTATTTATCTGATTCCTGGTTCCTAAAAGTGAAATCGGTGTCCAAGCGATGCTGTTTCTAATCCCAAAGAGAACTAAACCGGACCGACTACATGTACTTATTTTTATTTTTATTTTTATTTTTATTTTTTCAAAAAAATTAGTAAAATGTGAACTAAACACTAAGTGAAGCACATTTTTTAGTCATCTTTTAATTTGAGGACCATTGCATACATATCACTCAATTCAACACAAAAATATGGCATCAAGCAGAGGGAAAAAAAATGATCAGTTCCATTGAATCGGACCGGACCACTAGTTCTAGGACCAACCAGTCCGGTCCTGGTTCCTAATTTTGGCAACCGATTCTCCCAGTCCGATTCTCAGTTTCACCTTAGAATCGGATTAGATTGGGAACCGATCATTCTTACTATCTAGTACAAGGAGATCGTGTGTGTCCCCCAAGCAGATTATATTCGGGCGGTGTTGTGAATACAGGAAGTGGAGTACCTTTCATTACAGCTCTGGGTACCATCTATGGAATTAAACCCGGGTTCTTGAAGCTGGTCGGGCGGTACGACGTCGGATTAGACCCTGTGCATGTAAGGTAAGTCGTTTTGGAAAATGATTTGACAGCTTTGACTAGAACACTCAATTCTCTAATGGAATCTCATGAAGAGATGCTTATTCACGATTGAAACTGTTTGCATTTGATAATTTAGTAAATTATGCGAGAGTTTAAGCTAACCACGACGTGATAATTTACTGTGGACCTTTTCATTGGACCACTCCCTTTTTTGACAATTACCATTTGTGTTAATATATAAAACTTCATTTGTTAATCACCTTTAATGTCTTCAAGCCCTCGTTAAGCATGCTCGATATGAGGTACTCATTCAATTTTTAAAGTATTGATTATATAAAATACAAGGAGTGTTGCTGGAAACTCCAATTAATAATTCGAAACACGGTCTGCTTAAAGTCTCTAGACAAGCGCCCGCCTACTTGAACCGTGTACCTAATCTGATTGATGGTAGTAGTCCACTAATCGAAGGCATAGACGCTTGAAAATTTGCAATTTTGTTGATTCCTCAATGGCTGAGCGTATCAACTATTTGTGACAATGCCTTGACCATGTACAATGACGATATTTATGATCGCGTCTGATATGGCCAAAACTACAGCAACTGGCTTTCGCTCGCCAACGATGGGGCATCTGTGTAGGGTTCATCAACGAAAAGAACGCAGCGGAATATAGAACCCTAGACAGAATCCATGTGTATATTGAAATCGAGAGGGAATTTCGAAACGTACCTTTTTGCAGATCGAAGATAAATCGACAACTGATTGTGTCTGGATTAGCGCCCCAAGTGTTGCGCCTCTACCGGTATCCACACACACGAACGGAATTCTCCAACGATCCACGTGCTAGCGAAAGATCTTGAAGTTCCTTTTCTTGAACGCCGTATAGAGAACGATTCTCTATCTTAGAATTTTTCTGGAGACACTCTCTCTAGGGTTTTTCGTTCCTTGGGAGGCATAGAGACGTGACGGCCTCCTCTTATGAGACTCTCTCACAAACTATATATATATAGTCTTATAGGAAACCCTAATGGACCGGGCTATTTGGGCCCGTCAAACTATCCACTTCCAATCGTACATGTAACGTTATCACATAACGCGCACGACCGCGTAGATAATTTAAATAGGAGAAAAATCTACTTCTTAAGTAGATCAAGACGCACAGAAAATATTAAGTTCGTTCGCGATTGTGTGCGACCCTGTAGGTTCACTAAACATTAGCAGTGTGCACAAAACCCTTTTGGCCCACAAGTCATAAGCGGTCTCTAGCAAGACATTATGATTACCTAAGTTTAGTGAAGATCGGTTTTCCAACACAACCTAATCCACAACTAATATTAGAGTATCAAACTTGATTGATTATTAGGGCAGACCACTAACAATCTGATGCGTCCTTGTCCAAAATCCATGCGTATAAGGTTCTGTGGGAAGTTCTTCGCACCGTGCAAACCAACAGGGATGGTAGTTTCTCCTGGAGTCGTCATATGACATTTGACAGTACAGATAAATGGATCTTATGCTTCCATTTTGCCGAAATCAAAAGTCTGCCGAGTAGCCAACAAAGATTTTTCGCAGTTTCCATCAATGGTAGTCAATTCACGAAGAGGATGGCGCTCAAGTGCTTAAAACCAGCGACTGTAGTCTCCCCTCTACTTAGTGAGTCTTGGGTCATGTACTCGATCAGTCCAACGTCGAACCAATCTAGAGATCCGCCGATCCTCAATGCCATCGAGTACCACGGCAATGCTGGACTTCCCAATGATCCAACAGCCCAAGATGATGGTAATTCCCGTACTTCTACATGTTTTTCTAGTGCCAAGTCAATCGTTGTGCCACCGGATGTCCTCTAAGGCCGACACGAAAGTAAAACATGGTAAAGGAATAAGGATTTGCTGATAAGATTAAAGTCTCCAGTTGGTAAACCTCTCGGTAATCTAGGACATCTTAAAGTTCACTCCTCTTAAGATACCTCACAAGCTCTCAGAAGGTAATTACTTTGATTCCCTTGCCTTGGTTGCTCCATCGGAGGAGAAGTGATGTTGGATTGGATGAGTAATTATTGGTGACGTGAAATTTGGTAGGTAAAGAATGTGGTGACGAAAGGGTTTTTTTTTTTTTGATAACCCAGGGAACCTCCGCACGGCCGACAGCCGGGGCGTAAACCCTGGAGGTGACATGTGCTAGTCACCACACACGTGCTACCGGTTAAGTCACCCTGCGGCGCCCGGGATTCGAACACTCAACCTTTTGCGAGAGGAAGAGTGCGCGCTCCAGCAACGCCACCCAGGCGGGTGGTGTGGTGACGGAAAGGTTATGAGCTAAGTTTTATAAAATCTAAGCTGAAAATTGAGCTTCAAGAAGCTTGTTGTTAAATTAGGGATAGTGACACAAATTATCTCTAAATTTTGGTTCAATGTATAATGTGGTCTCTAAACTTTAACTCAACATGTTATGTCGTCTTTTATACTTTAATTTGTTTAATGTAGTCTTTGACTTTTGGAAATGTTCAAACTAGTGCTTAGACTATATAAAAATATCCAATGTCATTTTTCCATTAAATTAAGTTCAAGGACAGCATTGAATATTTTCATATAGTCCAATGACTAGTTTGAACATGTACTAAACATTTTTATATAATTTAAGGACAACATTAAACATTATTAGTAAATTTCTAACCTACTACTTATCCGATGTAAACTCAAGACATACTAATCTCCATTAACAACCAATGTGGCATTACATGCTTCATCGCCACTCTAGATAATCGACCCAAAAGCATATATTCATTACTTTTGCTCTGATGGAATCACCTTCCATAAATTACAGACACAGAAAATACAATTCGCATCTCCCTGTAATACAACGTAAATGAACCAATTAGAATTTCCACTTGGGATATTTATTGCCTTCAAATTCCTATATATTAATTAATGCGGGAATTTTCCGGATGTCACATAAGATTTTCAATTACTTTGTGAAAATGAGAGATTATTTCATAAGGAATTGTGAGAGTCGAGTTATTGAGTGTGAATGAAAGCTAAGAAACACCGAGAATATATGAGTAATTCAAATGTAATCGTAATCTCCATTGTATTACTTGAAGTATGATGAAACTCTTTGCTCCTCTTCCCGTATACAGATCACATCGACCGAACTACGTAAATCTCATGTTCGATCTATTTTCTTGTTTTGTCTATTTTATTGTTCTTTCGCTTGTTTCCTCAGCTTAATCCTTTGAAGCTTGGGAACACGTCGTTCTAGCTTCCGAATAATGTTCCAGCATTTGAGCTCACCATAGCAATAGTTTGCTCAGCTCAGCAAAAGTCTCTCTCTCTCTCTCTCTCACTCTCTCTCTCTCAGACCCAATGTACCTTACTGAGAAAGAGGCCGCGAAAAATAAAAAAATAAGAAGCGTCCATAGAAAATAATGGAGTAGTTACACGAAAACCAATCAAACCTCAGCGCTTTCTTGATAACATTTCTGGCTATAAAATCATTCAACTACGCGTGAGCATGATCTGGCGAGTGATTCCTAACATGAAATCAGGATCCGCCCTCTAAGGATAGATTCTAAGAAATTGGAATTGAAAATCCCCCGTTGATTTCATGGATCCACCAGAGAATTGGACCGCCGGTCTGATTCGGTTCCCGAGTGGGT
>JAMXDD010000011.1:26178765-26396442 GCA_024733475.1 Syzygium grande
CCATGGAATCGGTGGGTCCATGGAATTGGTCCCACTAAGTTTCACACAAATGGAGGTGACTGAGAATGAGAGAGGGAAGTGATGAACAGCTAGAGGCACGGCCATATATTGATGGGAGTTGAGAGTCGAGTTTCAAACTAGGGATTTTATGATTTTCATTTTTTCTAAATTTTTTTTCTTTTTTTGTATTGAAATTTTTCTTAAAAATTATATATATTACCAGTCCGGTCTGTGGGCGGGTGGGCAGTTCCACACCTAGAATCGGGAATTGGACCGATACTCACAAGTTTTAGTAAATTAAAACTGGGAATCGAACCAGTCCTCACGAGAACTGCCGGTTCAAAGTTGATTTGGTCCAGTTTTGAGCAGTCCGGGCAGTTTTTGATTCCTCTGTACACCTCTAGTTTCAACAGAAAGTTGTCGCGACCTGCCCCTCGAGGGCCGAACTCGGATGAGGCGGATTTAGAGATAAGTGTTCATGAGATGGTTCATATGGCACTTTTTAAAATGATTTTACTGAAGTGTAAATCTTTTGTTTAGCCATATAACTCATTGATCATGAACGTGGATTTTCCCTAAATCCATATTGTCATGCATTTGTTTTTTACCATTTTATGTCAAAGTCTTAGTCCACTAGATGATCATGCATCTTGTTTTTGTGTTTTCATTTAAGGTTCTAAACTAATCCTATCTTAGTGTTAAAAAAAGAAAGAAACAATCAATTATATTGAAAGACATTTCATAAAATAAACACTCGAAGTATTGAAAAGACAAGCTAATTCTAAATGCGAGAAAGTAAAAACCATAAACAACTCGTCGGGTGTTTATTACAACACAAAATTGAAAACTCGAGAGACATGATTGGGGATGAATGAATTGAGTACAAATTGAAACCGGATTGGACATCGGTCTATCGCCATCATCAAATGAGTACAAATTGAGACCGGATTGGACATCGGTCAATCACCTTGGCTTTTTCAATTTTGGATTATCTCCCATGGACCGCCTCTCGGGGATCGATGTTTATATTCATAACATTCATTCACGACAAAAAATATATGAAGGAATAACCAAAGAAAACAATGATGCAATCAATTCACTAATTAAACACGGGCCTCGGGATCGGCCTTTGTTTTTCATGCGTTTCAATTCACCACCCACCTAATCATCTAATATTATTTGATTAATGGTTAATGATAATGGGCTACCATTTGTATTCACAAAATAGCAACTCATATCAATTAACCACTAAAAGTCGGGTTCTAAATGACCACCATGATGGGCTACCCACGAACATGCACCGGGCCTAACATTCATCTAACAATCACATGCATAGCAATGAAATAAGCATGCATTCAAGCCCATGGGCCTTATTTCAAGTCAATCAAGCAATGAGACGTGGGCTTTATAAAAAGACCACTTATCCAGTTATTATCCAATTCGTATTTCTTCTGTTCAGATGTGATTGACTACCCTAATGATGTCCAAATGAAATGATTCAGGTGTCATTAGAAAGCTTATGAAATGAGGATCAAGAGTCAAGAAGACCATTTTTCCTAAATCCTCACTGATTTTCCCGAAAATATCAAATTTGATCTCAATGACAGGCTGGACTCGGTTCTGTTATGGATTTTAAAAAATGGTGGGAAAAATAACAAATCTTATCAAAACCACATGAAAATTTTTGTTCAGTTAGGATTCCCCGTGTGTAACAACTTTCATGTTTTGAGTTTTTGCTAAGAAGCCCTCCAAAGTTTTATAAAATTCGGTTTTCGTGAAGGAGTCAATTGCAAATGAAACTTTAACCCGTGAAGACCTTTTATGAAATTTTAAGCAAATTGACCATCCAAAAATTGCTATTAGGCCCTCAAAATTCGAGTTAACATAATGAGACCCTAATGAACAACTTTGTAATTTTGATTTTTCGCAAAAAAGGACTCTAACTTTATTAAATTCAGAGAAACATCTTTTGAACTCCAAAGGAATGAAAATCAGATCTGGACACAGATACTGATCAGATTGTGAAAATTCCTTTTGAAAATTCAAATGATCTTCGATTTTGATGAAATTAGTATCAATATAAAGATCTCGAGCTCAGTGAAAGCTTTCATGAAGAAAACCTTTTCATATTTTGTACACACGAATTTATAAAAATCGAAGAACACACGAAGGTCAGTCTGAAACTAGTCTATCACTAGATTCATACAAACATGACGTTGTAGATCGTACAAGGATAATATGCTTGGAATTTTGTGAAAATTTTATGATGAACAGATCAAGATGTGCTCTGCAACTTTCATGAAGAAAGTTTTACCAAAAAATGATCGTAAAATATCATAAAAAATCATCAAACAACGCGATGTCAATCAGAAAGATATCAGAACATACTTGAACAACCTATTCCAGATTCTGATCCTAACTTCTAAAATTGTTTTGACATAGCAAATCAAGTCCGATCGAGGCATATGATATATCAAATCGAAGCTTAAGACGCACTCTACGATTCTCTAGTTTATCATTTCACCAGATTTCGACATTAACAAGCTCAAATCAGCATCTCAAACATGCAGGTTTTCCAGGCTACGAATTTGCAGAATCACATTCAAATGCACTTACCTTGTTTGACGATGCTCCGACGCGCGATCGAGCGATCCAGCCTCCGTATTCAGATCAAGAACAGTACGGAGAAGTCTCGGAAAGCTCGGCCAACCTATGATAATAGATTGCACAAACTATAGTGAGAATCGATCCGTTTTTTGCACTAATGAACTAAAAACAGAGCATCAAATCAAAGAAGGCAATCCGGTGGCTGTTCAATGAACGAATGAACACCACAGCCACACGGAGATGTTGAAGAACGTCGCTGGAGGTTCGGGATTGTTGAGGAGGACACCGATCAACCGGTTCAGCCGCTTGAACTAGCTGATCGCATCACCAGTAGCAACGTCGGTGATGCTACCGAGAGGAAGAAGTCGTCGGAACAGCAAGCTCTGGCCACCGAGACGGACAGCTGGTATTGCGACCAACCTTGGGCCACCGTGGAGGATGACGGTGAGGTGCTGGTTCGCCGGCGATGAGGCGGAGGGGCTGCCACCGAGAGAGAACACTAGAGAGAAATGACGTGAGAGGATGAGAGGAGAGAGAGATCACGTAAGAGGAAGAGAGAGAGAGAGAGAGAGAGAGAGAGAGAGAGAGAGAGAGGGAAGAGAGAGAAATCAGATCTGAAAAATGAGTCCCCCCCAAATTTTGGAGGGAAAAAACACTATATACCCCCCTTAAATTTTGGAACTTAACCCTTAGATTAATCCAATAGCCCAAAATGCATTTTTAATGATTAAAAATATTCTTTAAAGGCTAAGGATTAGTGACATGGCATCATGGACCGACGCGATCGATTCTCCATGAATGGCCATGATTAATTCGTTCATTCCCTAATTACTTTGTTTAATTCTTGAAGAAGGGTATTTTAGTCATTTTTGGGCTAAAAGGGATGTGGTCGACCTAGATTAGTCAAAATGGACTGTCGATCGCCATATTTTCGACCGTAAAATGGCCAACCCAATCAGACTGGTTCAATTTGAATCAAACCAGGTTGAGCCGATTAGTCTCGAATTTGGCTTGATTGAATTAATTCAATCCTTGATTCCAATTTTGCACAATTTGATCTCTATCATGATTAATTCACTCCATTAATACTGAATTGGATCAAATTGGATTGAATCGATTTGTAATTCATGCACAAATTGATTCAATTTGACTTGTTTGTCGTAATTGATCTTGAATTTGGGTAATTGCATGGCCAAGCTACACTAACAAATTTAATTGAAGTTCAATTAACCAAATTGAGTCTCAATTCATCAAATTGAATATTAGTCTAGAGTAGGTCAAGTTGAATTGCACTAATTGGATCAAATACTCTTAGACTTTTTTAATCATTGAATCCCTAAATTGATCAAATTGACTCAAATTCATGTGAATCTTCCAAAATTGATTTTGAATTTGGACTTCATATAAGAAATTAGGCTCATTCGTGCCTCAATTGCGCAAATCACGAAGAATCGATCCAAATCACTGATTAGGGCCTAAATTGGGGGTTTTTGTATTTGGCTTGGAATTACAAAATTGGTTCCAAAATTGAATATAAGATGATCTCTAGATCATATGTCGTGAAGAAAATTAACCTAAAAAATGACTAGAAATGAAGTAATTTCATTTTTGACCGATTTGAACTAAATTCCGCAATTTGGGAAAAAATTAATTCTAAATCGATTTTTGTAAAATTTCAAATGCCAAAGGTAAATTGAATGTAAAATAAGATGATTTTTGGATTTTTATATTTTTCGATTTTTTTGGTCAAAGGTTTGACCAAAAATCAAACCCTAGTTAACTTTTCACTAGGAGCTTGATTTTATGATCAAATCTTTGAATTTTTCTGAAATTTTCACTTCTAAAGTGAAATTGGACTTGAAAGGAATCTTTTTATGTGAAAAGCCCCAATTTGACCCTAAGTTGACTTTTGGTCAAAGGGTTGACAAAAAAGTCAACACGAAAGTCAACCGTTTGACTTTTCGGTTTTTGCATGAAATGAATAGAAAATTGTCTACAGAAGCTAGGCCAATAGACAGAATTAAAAAACGGCACTTTTTGTTCAAGAAATGAGTTCCGTCACGATCGGAAACCATAATCTCGAATTTTTTATTTTTAATGACGCGTCGGCTAAAAATTAGGTGTCAACAGCTACCCCTCTTTGAGTGGGAGTTCGAAGAGGTTCCGATCAAAGACTAATTGGCACCTGCAAAATTTTTAGTCGACTCCATTTGGGAAATGAAAGAAAATAAAAACAAAGACATTTGATCAGAGTCTCACCTGAAGCACTTACCATTAGATTGTCATATCATTCACGTGTTCTTCTCTCTCTCATGGGGTGAAATGAAGGAAGAAAAGAAAGAGAAATAATTTTGTAGGAAATCTATGGTTTAAGGAAAACCAAGAACTAAAGGACAAGGTTTAAGGATAACCAGGAACCAAAGGTAAGGTTTAAGAGTGACCAGGAACCTAAGGGGAAAGGTTTAAGGATGACCTAGAACCTAAGGTAAGGTTTAAGGATAATGAGGAACCTAAGGTAAGGTTTAAGGATGACCAGAAACCTAAGGGGCAAGGTTTAAGGATGACCAGGAACCTGAGGTAAGGTTTAAGGATGACCAGGAACCTAAGGTAAGGTTTAAGGATGACTAGGAACCTAAGGGGCAAGGTTTAAGGATGACCAGGAACCTAAGGTAAGGTTTAAGGATGACCAGGAACCTAAGGGGCAAGGTTTAAGGATGACTTAGAACCTAAGGTAAGGTTTAAGGATGACCAGGAACTTAAAATGTGAGGTATGGTTTAGGCTGACCAAAAACCGAGAGTATAGTTTAGGCCTGACCAAAAACCGAAAATGAGGGCTTGGTTTAGGATGACCAAAAATCGAAAATGGGAGTTATGGTTTAGGCTGACCAAAAATCGAAAATGGGGAGTATGGTTTAGGATGACCAAAAACCAAAAATGGGAGTTATGATTTAGGCTGACCAAAAACCGAAAATCGGGAGTATGGTTTAGGATGACCAAAAATCGAAAATGGGAATTATGGTTTAGGCTGACCAAAAACCGAAAATGAGAGTTATGGTTTAGAATGACCAAAAACCGAAAATCGGGAGTATGGTTTAGGCTAACCAAAAATCGAAAATCGGGAGTATGGTTTATGCTAACCAAAAACCAAGGATATGGTTTAGGCTGACCAAAAACCGAAAATGAGAGTTATGGTTTAGGATGACCAAAAACCGATCCACTGGGAAAAAGATATTTTGAAAAAAGTTCCTAGTTTGTTTAATGACAAATCAAACGGAATTTTCCAACTTTTGGTAAAAGGCACTGATTATTAAAATCCTTAAGAGGAAATTTTAACAAAATGATCTTTGAATAACCATCTAAAGATGTTAGATAAAAAAATGCCAAATTGGAAATAACCTAATCAAAAAGGTCTTTCGCACTGGCTCTTGTAAAGGCTTTGATTCCCATCCATTGACATGGGAAAACTGTTCAATTCTCACCGGTGATGTCTCACGAACCTATGCCAAAAGTTTTCGGAAACGTTCACATTGAATACAAATTGATTGATCAGAAAGGTCTTTCTAAAGGACCGTAATATAAGCTTGGTCATGGGCTTACACAAAGAGTATTTGCTTTAAGGCCAAGAAAAGAAATATACCATCAACATCTTCAACGGGTTTACAAGTCAAGAACCTTGAAGATAAGACAAGATAGGATTACCTCCACTCCTTCTAGCAGTGGTTTCTTTGTGAAATCTTTACGTTAACTCAAACCATCCCAATCGGAAGAGACTTCGAAAAGGGTTGTAATGTTGGTTCGGGTTAGGCTCAAAAGGCTTGAAATTTTGTAGAAGGGGTTTGAAAGAGAAATGATGATTATCTTGGCATCATTACCAAATCATCTAAACTTAACATCATTTGACTCTTGAAAATCAAATTGTCTCGAGAGTCCATTTTTTTTGCAACATAAGAGCTTTGCTCTTTCTAAACATCTTTTGTAATGAGAATTTTATTTTCATCATAAACATGTTGCTTTTTGTTTTTGTTTTTGCTTTTGATTTTGACACATTTTTTCATGGGCATCGGCCTTGCTTTTACCAGGCACACTGCTTTTTCATGCCCCATAATATTTATCTTTTGAGCTCTTTGGACTCTCGAGACACTCTATATATATTCACTAATTTTTTCAAATTTTCTTGGTAAATCATATGCATTGCCCCAATATAGGGAGATAATCAACATTTTGAGCTTTGAAATGAACATGCTTAAGGCTCAACTTGGCTAAGCAAAGGATAACTGTGTTTGGGTATAGGAAAAAGATGCTCTTCTTCACTTTGGAATATCGAGCTTCCATAAAGATCCACCTGAAATTACCACAAGAAGATTGATGCAAGTGAAAGCAATAAAATCTTTCTTTATCTTTTTGCTCCAAAAATAATCAACCAAAATCTCCTAACTTGCCCCAATGTGGGGTAGTTCTTGACAGGGGTATTTTGAAAATTCTCCTTATTTGGCCCAAAGTGACTAGCAAAGGATAAAATGAGTGTTTAGGATAGAGAAATGAAATGCCTTTTATCATTTCAATCTATGTATTCAATGTGAACGAACCCTACGTCCTACGACATGATTTTTTCGCTCCATTCTCTCAAAATGTGTATAGGGATGAGTTTAATCAAAAGTTTGCCTTTTATCATCCTAGGCATTTCCATTTGGCATTTTTAAGAAATCCCTTTTTTTGTTTTTTCAAATGATCATTTGGTTAAATCCCCCGTTTGTGGGGAATTTTGATAAATCAAAACATTTGATTTTTGATTTTTGATTTTTTTTATTGATTTTTTTTTTTTGATTTGATTTTGACTCCTCTGGGGATAAAATTTCAAACTTGAAAGACCTTTCGAACAGAAAAGGTCCTCACATATAGGATCTACTTCCTAAATTCTAGGGAGAAGATTGATTTTATATAGCTACTTCCTCGAGCTTGACTCCTTGAGGTTTGGAATAGCTTTCCTAGGGAACAATTGAGTACCTACAAAATGAACAAATATGCAAAAATGCCATGTATGCATGAGATGCATGATGCAAATGTCTTAAAGTGACTTGAATTCAATCCAAAAGCAGCTTTAAGGCTTCTTATTCAAGGAAAATATTTCTTCACAGCATCAGTATTTACAGGTTTTGGCAACTCTCGGCCATCCATTTCTATAAGAATCAATGCTCCACCAGATAACACTTTCTTGATAACATACGGTCCTTCATAATTGGGAGAGAACTTCCCACGATCTGGAATGATAGGTAGGACTTTCCTCAAAACCAGGTCATTGACTTCAAAATGCCTGGGTCGAACTTTACGGTTGAATGACTTTGCCACTTGCTTTTAATAGCTTTGTCCATGACACAGGGCTTTTACCATTTTTTATCAATCATATTAAGCTGTTCAAATCTTTGTTGAATCCATTTTGCTTCAAAAAGCTTTATTTGCGAAAGTACCCTTAATGAAGGAATTTCCACTTCCACAGGTAAAACTGCTTCCATTCCATATACTAATGAGAATGGTGTTGCCCCAGTCGAAGTGCGAATGGAAGTTCGATAAGCCATTAACGCGTACGACAACCGCTCATGCCAATCTCGGTAATTCTCTGTCGTTTGGGACAGAATCTTCTTTACATTCTTGTTTGCCGCCTCAACCGCTCCATTCATTTGTGGGCGGTAAGGAGAAGAATTCAAGTGGCGAATGTGAAACTTATTGAGTAGCTTATCCACTACTTTGTTATTCAGGTTTGACCCATTATCAGTGATAATTGCTTCTGGAACCCCATATCAAGCGATAATGTCTCGACGAATAAATTTTGCCACACTTCTCGCAGTGACGTGAGCATAAGAATTGGCTTCGATCCATTTGGTGAAGTAATCGATAGCTACTAAAATGAAATGGTGTCCATTTGATGCCTTAGGATTAATTGGTCCGATAATGTCAATGCCCCTCATTGAAAAGGACCATGCCTCGGACATTTGATGTAATTCATTTGGTGGAGCATTGATTTTGTCTCCATAAATTTGACATTGATGGCAACATCTGACATGTTGAATACAATCGACTTCCATGGTTAACCAATAATAACCTAGCCTCATGATCTTTATTGCTAGAAGATGGCCATTCATATGAGGACCGCATTCTCCTTCATGTATTTCTTTCATTAATACATTGGCCTCTTTGGTGTCTACGCACTTCAACAGGACCGAATCAAAAGATCTCTTGTACAAAGCACCTCCACTAAGAAAGAATTTGGAAGCTAACTTTGTTAAGTATTTCCGATCAGCAGCTCGACTTCCGTGGGGGAATTTTCCTTCTCGAAGGTAATTCATAATGTCATAGTACTACGGTTAACCATCGAGTTCTTCTTTTACAACCATGCAATATGCAGGCTCTTTTAAAACATCGATTTGCAAAGGATCAATATTTAAACCATCAGTTACTTGTAACGTTGAAGATAATGTCGCCAAAGCATCAGCAAATTGATTCTGAGATCTTGGCAAATAATCAAATGAGATTTCTTCCGAATTCTTCCACCAAGTCTTTAAGATACTCATGATAAGGAATCAGTTTTGAATCACGAGTTTGCTCTTCACCTCCTGTTTGGAGAATGATAAGCGTGGAATCACCATAAACTTGTAATCTCTTAACCTTCATATCGATGGCTAATTGGAGACCAAGAATACAAGCTTCATATTCTGAAATGTTATTGGTACAAGGAAATACCAACTTTGCAGCTACTGGATGATGCTGACCCGATGGGGATATTATGACTGCTCTAGTGCCAGAACCAGAGAGGTTAACAGCTCCATCAAAATACATGGTCCACTTGTCTTGCGACACCAAATGGATTCTTTCATCAACTTCATCCCAGTTATTTGACTTTAAGGGATTTTCAGCTAACATATCAGCTATGGTTCGCCCTTTGACGGACTTCTGAGACATGCTCTGGATATCAAATTTGGAGAGCAATATTTGCCATTTGGCAAGCCTCCCAACCAGTGCAGGCTTTTCCAAAGGATACTTGATAGGATCATTTTCATTCACAAGCAGAATACGATGGTGAAGAGTGTATTGCCGTAGTCTGTGTAGTACCCAAATTAAGGCTACACATGCTTTCTCAACTTATGGCTTTTTGCTGAGGTAGTAAATAACGTTGACGTTCCATTCGATCCTCCGGTCTCTTCTGTGCTAACATAGCTCCCAAAGACTCATCGTGAATGGTGAGATGCAAAATTAAAGGTATACCTGAAGTAGGCGGTACCAAAAACTGGTGGTTGTGAAAGATACTGCTTCAATTGTTAAAAGGATTTTTGACAATTTTCGTTCCATTCAACTTTGGCATTCTTTTTCAACAACTTGAAGAATGGCTTGGCTGTTTCAGATATAGCTGGGAAATAAATCTTGCAACATAATTCAATCTTCCCAACAAGCTTCAGACTTCCTTAACGGTAGAAGGGGTTTTAGATCGCAAACGGCCTTCACCTTCAAGGGATCAATCTCGATGCCCTTGTTACTAACCATAAATCCAAGGAGCTTTCCAGACTTTGCCCCAAAAAATACACTTAGTGGGGTTAAGACTTAGCTTGAACTTTCTAAGTCGATCAAACAGTTTCTTCAAGACTTCAATGTGGTCTTCACCTCATCGTGATTTAGCGATCATGTCGTCGACGTAAACTTCAATCTCTTTATGCATCATGTCATGGAATAGTGTCACCATGGCTCTTTGGTAAGTTGCCCCCGCATTCTTCAAGCCGAAGGGCATAACTTTGTAACAGAATGTTCCCCATGGGGTGATGCAAGAGGTTTTAGTTTTATCTTCTTCCTTCATTCGGATTTAGTTATAGCCAGAGAAACCATCCATGAAGGAAAATAATTCGAATCCTGCGGTGCTGTCGACTAGGACGTCGATATGTGGTAATGGGAAATCATTTTTGGGACTTGCTTTATTCAAGTCGCGGTAATCGACACATACCCGAACTCGCCCATCCTTCTTCATGACTGGGACAACATTAGCAATCCAGTCAGCATACTGAGTAACTTCAATGAAATCAACTTTTAATAGTTTCATGACTTCTTCCTCAATCTTCTTGGATAATTCTAGCTTCGTCCTTCTAAGCTTCTGTTTCTTAGGCGAAATGGCAGGATCAAGAGGCAACGTATGTTCTACAATATTGGGGTCCAGACCCGGCATGTCAGCATAAGACCAAGCAAAGACATCCCGATACTCCTTCAATAGTTCGATCAATCGACCAGCATCTGTTTGAGAGAGACTTGCCCCAATTCTTGTTTCTTTGGGATTTTCGGAATCGCCTAAATTTATAACGATAGTTTGTTCTTCCGTGGGAGGTTTAGATTCTTCATGTTGGATCTATTCTCTTTTAATAGCCTTGGAATCTTCTTCATTTTCAAGATCAGAATAATCAGATTCGTATGAGTTTTTTGGACATGAATCCAAGCCATGCATATAACTATCATGATTATGCAGAATGTCATGCCTGAGATGCAACAAAAAGAATGGTTAGTATATGAAGATAAGAGATGCATGAAGATGTGATGAAAAAAAACTTTTCGAATTCCAGATTTTCGAAAGTTTCATGGGGAACTCATCCTCATATCATTAGACATCCTTGTTCCAAAGGATTATTTTGAAAACTATAGATCGTGCATAAGCCCAGGCCTCAAAGCATCATCATAGGGCTGGTTTGGTATACTTTCGCACGTCTATTAATAAAACATGCATATGCTTTTATTGAATTGAAAGTGATAAGGCCGTATTACAACATATACTACCTTGGATCAACGGCTCAAGATCCAAGTGTTCACACACATGAATGAAAGAACAAAATAACGAAAATGCATGAAATGAGAACTAGTTAAGCCTATTGTACTCTACACCAAGGGAGAAGTGAGTGTGCTCCCATGTAGCTTAGCAACGTCAATCATGTTCACAGGTCCAGAATGACAGGCTCCTTTCGTACTTCTGATGCGGCATTCCCAAAAGACATAATCCCTTTATCAAGCAGATTTTGAATTTTGATCTTAAGAACCAAGCAATTATCAACATCGTGTCCTTTTTCTCCCATGTGATACACACATGTCTTGGACATATCGAATCCAGTAAACTTTGGAAGCTTTTCTCTCGGAACTTCCTTAGCCACCAATCTCTTTTCCAAAAGCATAGGCAATAACTGAGAGAGTGGTTTTGGTAAGGGTGCAAACTGACGAAGTGGACCATGCTTACGTGGCTTCTTATTGGAGTCAGGACGCGATTGAATACGAACTACATCCATTTTGTCAAGATGTCTTTGATTACATTCTCTAATCCCAGAAGATAGTTCAATTTCAGATGCTTGTTCTTCATAAGGCCATCTTCCTTTACCCTTTGAATGAAGACCAATTGTTTTCGACATGCAAAGGGATGACAATTCTATAGTCATTTGATTTACACGATCCATAAGACGCATCATCATCTCACGCATTTCATTAACTTGACCCTGAAGATCCGCAAGAGTAGGCATAATCTTGGTCAGAAGCAGTGGAGTTATGAACGCTTCAAAGTATGCAAATGTGGCAGTTATTTCATCAATTCGGTTTTCCAGATCGACAATTCAATCGTTCTGTTTTTCGATATCCATTTGAAGATCCTTCTCACAAGTGGGGCTGGGCATTTTCCAAATACCGTGTAAACGAAATGAAGATCAAGTTAGTATGCGGAAAATGAATTTGGACGAAAATATAAAATCCTTCAATTTTATATTTTCTTTGGAAGAAATAGAGATAAGAAATATTCTCACGATCCCAATATCATGTGAATATTCCCTTATCACAATTTCTTCACAAGAAATTATACAATTAAAGGGGTAACACGCGATGATTAATCAAGATACCCCATCTATATTCCATTGGAATCTTAGAAAAGCACATAAAAGGGAAATTTCACTATTAACAACAAAATTCATGAAATATAATCCCTATACATCAATCTAAAAACAAGAAGAGAATCCTATTATATCATTACTAAAATGAGTAAAAAAAAAAACCTTATACATCAAATTTATAAAATAAAAATTACATGAAAGAAGATTTCCTCATGGAATATAGCACAAATTGTAATGGATCTTCTTTAGATGCGAGGCGAATTCGTTTGTTTTCTTGGGTCAAACGTTCAACCTCAGCTAAAGCCTCATCCCTTTCCCTAAGAGCTCTTACGGCTATAGCTTGTTGTTGAGTTGGCTTCTCGGGGACATTAGGGAGATCCACTTTAAGCTCGGGCTCGAGACGACAGTGTATATACTCCGGCAATGCATGATGTATCTTCATTTCTCCTTCTAACTCGGACTCGTCGATAATGAGAATCGGCTCCAGGCGACATTTGTACCATATATCAATGATGGACTTGATCATTTCATTCAAATCAGCCATTTGGTTCTTTTGGATGACATCTTTGCGATAGTCAAAATGATATAACCCCAGCTTGAGGAATGGCAGAATCTTTTGAAGCATACGATATTGACGGATCACCCTAAAAGGGTAATATGACGTAGACCCCGTTAGGCCCAAAAGTGGGATTGGGTTGTCGGATCCGTTATTAAGGCGCACCTCAAGATTTCCAAGCCAGCGAACATGCCATTGGATTTGATTTGGAACAAGGTTCTTAAAAAAAATTAAACCAAGTTGAGAATGACCAATAAGGAAAGATTTCTTCCTTTTCTCAGAAAAGCCAGATAGGATGACAATCTTTGGACACATCTATAATTTTCAAGTTTAAACCGAAGTCTTTGAGATGAGAGACCAACCAGATTTAGAGTAAACCTATTGGGGCTCTAAAGACACTATTTCTGCTTTGTTTGAACCTATTGAGTGATACGAAGGTCTCGCCTAAGATCATATTGGAGAATCTTTTGAACATACACACTTGATTGACAATGTGAACTACCAAAGGATCCATGGTCTTTTTTGGTGAATGGAAAAACCACAAAACCAAAGAATGCTAAAAGAAAGGCTCGAGGAATTTGATTACCCGCTTCTTTTGGTAAGCTAGAAAAATGTCGTTCTAAGAATGTGAAAGGGAGTGCATTAGAATTTCCTCTAAGAACGCCTTTAATTTGGAGAATGTCAACTCCTAAGAATTGGCTCAAAAGAGTTATAGGATCTATATCTATCGAAGGACTGACTAGCCAAAAGAACCGACTCTTCCAATGGCAATATCGTACTCCTCAATTGTAGGAGTCAACTCATTTCGACCAAACACAAAAGTTGATGTCTTTGAGTTCCAAAAATGGGACAATGCTTTGAACATGGCGATACGAGGCTCGATGTATAAGAGTGCGGGAAGATATCCGATCCTCTTTTCCACGTAGTCTTTGTGTTTTGACTCGAGACTTTCCCACATGGTCACAAGAGCTCTTGGTACGGGAATGATTCGAATCTCCGACATATCCATTTTGACTAACCCTAATTTGGGGCATCGAGATTAATCACCACGCATTATAGAAAAGAATATAACGTGGAAAAATGGCGTAATTGAAATTGTAGAATGATACAATCAACCTTACCACAAAGAGAAAATGGCAAACACATCGACACATCGCATAAGGACATGTGGGTTTTGACATCTAAGGGTAGGATTCTAAAGGTTTAAGGTCCCCATCTTAATTGGATAAGAAGAGTTTACCCACTGCTACTAACATCGGTCGGTGCACTTCTTACTAACCAAGATGAGCGGTACTGAGGAGTGGATTACCACATGCATTCACATGCGGATTCCACTCTTAATACCTCCTAAAGGTGCCCTAAAGCGATCCGGGGTTTTAGACTGCGGGACGTGGGTGCATTGTGTCGTGTTAAAGCAAGTAAACATGCATTTAAATCTAAAGCAAACAACACTTCAATATAATCTCATACATTCGACATTCACCCGAACGCCACCTACAAAACAAAGGGTTTGCATTCACTTCACCCCTTATGTCTCCCACCTATAAAACCATTTAACACATGGTTAGTGGACTAACCTCATTTTCCACGCGACTTTGACATGCAGTCGATGCTACAAAATGTAGACAAGTGAGCTAACAACCAACAAGTTTATTACGGCTTTAATCCATTTAGGTTTGTAACCTAGTCCCCAGCGGAGTCGCAATGCCTGTCGCGACCTACCTCACGAGGGCCGAACTCGAATGAGGCGGGTTTAGAGATAAGTGTTCATGAGACGGTTCATATGGCACCTCATAAAATATGATTTTACTGAAATATAAATCTTTTGGTTAGCCATATGGCCTATTGATCATGAACGTGGATTTTCCCTAAATCCATATCTCGCGTGACAGCGGATCGATTTTATTTTTTATTTTTTATTTTTTAGGAGTTGCCACTAGCCTAGGTTGGGGGTCGGCTAGAATACCCAACCGAAACGCAGGAATTTCGTTTCGATTTCTACGAAAACCAGAGATCAAAGGTTTGGGGACTAGCTTACGTTAATATTTCTATTAACGCCCTTTCGGTACGCTAAACTTATCATGGTTGTTATCTAAGTTGTCATGCATTTGTTCTTTACCATTTTCGTGTTAAAGTCTTAGTCCAATAGATGATCATGCATCTTGTTTTTTGTGTTTTCATTTAAGGTTCTAAACTAATCCTATCTTAGTTTAGAAAAAAGAAAGAAACAATCAATTGTATTGAAAGACATTTCATAAAGTAAACACTCGAAGTATTGAAAAGACAAGCTACTTCTAAATGCGAGAAAGTAAAAACCCGCAACTCGTCGGGTGTTTATTACAACACGAATTGAAAACCCGGGACACAAACAGGGATGAATGAATTAAGTACAAATTGAAACCAGATTGGACATCGGTCTATCTCTATCATCAAATGAGTACAAATTGAGACCGAATTGGACATCGGTCAATCACCTTGGCTTTTTCAATTTTGGATTATCTCCCATGGACCGCCTCTCAGGTATCGATGTTTATATTCATAACATTCATTCACGACAAACAACATATGAAGGGAATAACCAAAGAAGAACAATGATGCAATCAATTCACTAATTAAGCACGGGCCTCGGGATCGGCCTTTGTTTTTCATGCATTTCGATTTGTCACCCACCTAATCATCTAATATTATTTGATTAACGGTTAATGATAATGGGCTACCATTTGTATTCACAAAACAGCAACTCATATTAATTAACCCCTAAAGTCGGGTTCTAAGTGACCATGATGGGCTACCCACCGAACATGCACCGGGCCTAACATTCATCTAACAATCACATGCATAGCAATGAAATAAGCATGCATTCAAGCCCATGGGCCTTATTTCGAAGTCAATCAAGCAATGAGACGTGGGCTTTATAAAAAGACCACTTATCCAGTTATTATCCAATTCGTATTTCTTCTGTTCAGATGTGATTGACTACCCTAATGACGTCCAAATGAAATGATTTAGGTGTTATTAGAAAGCTTATGAAATGAGGATCAAGAGTCAAGAAGACCATTTTTTCTAAATCCTCACTGATTTTTCCGAAAATATCAAATTTGATCTCAATGACAGGCTGGACTCGGTTCTGTTATGGATTTTAAAAAATGGCGGGAAAAATAACAAACATTATCAAAACCATGTGAAAATTTTTGTTCAGTTAGGATTCCCCGTGTGTAACAACTTTCATGTTTTGAGTTTTTGCTAAGAAGCCCTCCAAAGTTTTATAAAATTCGATTTTCGTGAAGGACTCAATTGCAAATGAAACTTTAACCTGTGAAGACCTTTTATGAAATTTTAAGCAAATTGACCCTCCAAAAATTGCTATTAGGCCCTCAAAATTTCGAGTTAACATAATGAAACCCTAATGAACAATTTTGTAATTTTGATTTTTTGCAAAAAAGCACTCTAACTTTATCAAATTCAGAGAAACATCTTTTGAACTCCAAAGGAATGAAAATCAGATCTGGACATAGATACTGATCAAATTGTGAAAATTCCTTTTGAAAATTCAAATGACCTCCGATTTTGATAAAATAAGTATCAATAGAAAGATCTCGATCTCAGTGAAAATTTTCATGAAGAAAACTTTTTCATATTTCAAACACACGAATTTATAAAAATCGAAGAACACACGAAGGTCAGTCTGAAACTAGTCTATCACCAGATTCATACAAACATGACGTTGTAGATCGTACAAGGATAATATGCTTGGAATTTTTTTGAAAATTTTATGATGAACAGATCAAGATGTGCTCTGCAACTTTCATGAAGAAATTTTTTCCAAAAAATGATCATAAAAAATCATAAAAAAATTATCAAACAACGCGACGTCAATCAGAAAGATATCAGAACATACTTGAACAACCTATTCCAGATTCTAATCCTAACTTTTAAACGTGTTTTGACATAGCAAATCAAGTCTGATCGAGACATATGATATATCAAATCGAAGCTTAAGACGCGCTCTACGATTCTCTAGTTTATCATTTCACCAGATTTCGACATTAACAAGCTCAAATCAGCATCTCAAACATGCAGGTTTTCCAGGCTACGAATTTGCAGAATCACATTCAAATGCACTTACCTTGTTTGACGATGCTCCGACGCGCGATCGAGCGAGCCGGCCTCCGTATTCAGATCAGCAACAGCACGGAGAAGTCTCGGAAAGCTCGGCCAACCTATGATAATAGATTGCACAAACTATAGTGAGAATCGATCCGTTTTTTGCACTAATGAACTAAAAACAGAGCATCAAATCAAAGAAGGCAATCCGGTGGCTGTTCAACGAACGAATGAACACCACAGCCACACGGAGATGTTAAAGAACGTCGCTGGAGGTTCGGGATTGTTGAGGAGGACACCGATCAGCCGGTTTAGCCGCTTGAACCAGCTGATCGCATCACCAGCAGCAGCGTCAATGATGCTGCCGAGAGGAAGAAGTCGCGGAACAGCAAGCTCCGCCACCGAGACGGATAGCTGGTGTTGCGACCAGCCTTGGGCCACCGTGGGGGATGATGGTGAGGTGCTGGTTCGCTGGAAAACAGCCGGCGATGAGGCGGAGGGGCTGCCACCGAGAGAGAACACTAGAGAGAAATGACGTGAGAGGATGAGAGGAGAGAGAGACACGTAAGAGGAAGAGAGAGAGAGAGGGAGAGAGAGGGAAGAGAGAGAAATCAGATCTGAAAAATGAGTCCCCTCCCAAATTTTGGAGGGAAAAAACACTATATATCCCCCTTAATTTTGGAACTTAACCCTTAGATTAATCCAATAGCCCAAAATGCATTTTTAATGATTTAAAATATTCTTTAAAGGCTAGGGATTAGTGACATGGCATCATGGACGGACGCGATCGATTTTAAATGAATGGTCACGATTAATTCGTTGATCCCCTAATTAATTTGTTTAATTCTTGAAGAAGGGTATTTTAGTCATTTTTGGGCTAAAAGGGATGTGGTCGACCTAGATTAGTCAGAATGGACTGTCAATCGCCATATTTTCTACCGTAAAATGGCCAGCCCAATCAGACTGGTTCAATTTGAATCAAACCAGGTTGAGCCGATTAATCTCGAATTTGGCCTGATTGAATTAATTCAATCCTTGATTCCAATTTTGCACAATTTGATCTCTATCATGATTAATTGACTCCATTAATACTGAATTGGATCAAATTGGATTGAATCAATTTGTAATTCATGCACAAATTGATTCAATTTGACTTGTTTGTCGTAATTGATCTTGAATTTGGGTAATTGCATGGCCAAGCTACACTAACAAATTTAATTGAAGTTCAATTAACCAAATTGAGTCTCAATTCATCAAATTGAATATTAGTCTAGAGTAGGTTAAGTTGAATTGCACTAATTAGATCAAATACTCTTAGACTTTTTAATCATTGAATCCCTAAATTGATCAAATTGACTCAAATTCATGTGAATCTTCCAAAATTGATTTTGAATTTGGACTTCATATAAGAAATTAGGCTCATTCGTGCTTCAATTGCGCAAATCATGAAGAATCGATCCAAATCACTGATTAGGGCATAAATTGGGGGGTTTTTGTATTTGGCTTGGAATTACAAAATTGGTTCCAAAATTGAATATAATATGACCTCTAGATCAAATGTCGTGAAGAAAATTAACCTAAAAAATGACTAGAAATGAAGTAATTTCATTTTTGGGCGATTTGAACGTAAAATTTCAAATGCCAAAGGTAAATTGAATGTAAAATAAGATGATTTTCATATTTTTCAATTTTTTTGGCGAATAAAGGCAGACTAGGACCTAAGGCGAGGTTACGCGGGTCATTGAAAAGGAAAAGTGTCATGAGGTGGTTACGCAGACCACCCGGCTTGATTTGAGGCCGAGCCTCGAGGTACAAAGGATGCTGGCTATGAGATAGGGCCTGGGATGCGATGGCGCGGGCCGAGTGAAAGGACCTGGGAGGTCGTGGAAAGCTGTTCGACCACGCATGACTTGAGTGTGAATGAAATTGATTGATTTGATTGATTGATTAACCGATCGAAATGTTGGAATTGATTGAGTGCTATTGTGGCTGGCGGTGAATGACTATAGTAATGTTATCGAATATTACTATTGTTTTACTACATTCGACTGACGTGTAGAGCCGCACACGGCTTGATGGCGAATAAGTACTTTGAGATAAATTCGATTTATTGGGAATTAGATTGCATACGACTTGTCTAGGTACGCGCATTAGCCTCGTGGGGTATAGGGGTTGTGTTATTGAGACTTGTTCTCCGTTATTATATAACCATTTCAGATCGCGTAACCATGAGTGATGGGAGGCGCTGCAAAAGTAATAGGAGATGAAAGCGGGTCAAGTACCGGTATTTTGAGTTCCCCTTTTGTAGAGGAGTTAAGTTTGCAAACTATTGCCCCTTTCGAGGAATGTGATTCTGTTGCTGTAGCCTAGCTTGGGGTTGTCTTTTGTGAACGTCGCGTATGTACTGTCAAGTATAGGAATTACAGTTATTGTTTCATACTATGCCCTTGTCATTATTAATTGTCCGGGTTGTTTTTGTTTTGTTTCACAGATGCCTAATCTCGATGTTTGGGTTGGAGTGGGTGGCGTGCCTAGGATGTCGGCATTGATGATTGACCATCAGGGATGATCGCTTTCGTAGGGTGCGGGCGTGACATGGTTTGGTTTCTGGAGTATTTATCGATTCTGGTTCCTAAAAAGTGAAATGGTTGTCAAGCGATGCTGTTTCTAATCCAAAAGAGAACTAAACCGGACCGACTACATGTACTTATTTTTATTTTTATTTTTATTTTTATTTTTCAAAAATTAGTAAAATGTTTGAACTAAACACTAAGTGAAGCACATTTTTAGTCATCTTTAATTTGAGGACCATTGCATACATATCACTCAATTTCAACACTAAAAAATATGGCATCAAGCGGAGGAAAAAAAATGATGGGCCCATTTGAATCGGACCGGACCACTTGTTCTAGGACCAACCAGTCCGTCAACGTTTCCTAAAGGCAAACCGATTCTCCATCAGTTCGATTCTTTGTTTACCTTAGAATCGGATTAGATTAACGATCATTCTTACTATCTAGTACAAAGGAGATCGTGTGTGTCCCCAAGCAATTATATTCGGGTGTTGTGAATACAGGAAGTGGAGTACCTTTCATTACAGCTCTGGGTACCATCTATGGAATTAAACCCGGGTTCTTGAAGCTGGTCGAGGGGCTATCCCGGATTAGACCCTGTGCATGTAAGGTAAGTCGTTTTGGAAAATGACCACAGCTTTGCTGGAACACTCAATTCTCTAATGGAATCTCATGAAGAGATGCTTATTCACGATTGAAACTGTTTGCATTTGATAATTTAGTAAATTAACCCAGAGTTTAAGCTAACCACGGCGTGATAATTTACTGTGGACCTTTTCATTGGACCACTCCTTTTGACAATTACCATGTTATGCATATATAAAACTTCATTTGTTAATCACCTTTAATGTCTTCAAGCCCTCGTTAAGCATGCTCGATATGAGGTACTCATTCAATTTTAAAGTATTGATTATATAAAATACAAAGGTGTTGCTGGAAACTCCAATTAATAATTGAAACACGGTCTGCTTAAAAGTCTCTAGACAAGCGCCCGCCTACTTGAATGCACGAATCTGATTGATGGTAGTAGTCCACTAATCGAAGGGCATAGGGGGAAAATTTGCAATTTTGTTGATTCCTCAATGGCTGAGCGTATCAACTATTTGTGACAATGCCTTGACCATGTACAATGGCGATATTTATGATCGGAACGTCTGATATGGCCAAAACTACAGCAACTGGATCGATCGCCAACGATGGGGCATCTGTGTAGGGTTCATCAACCAAAAAACAAAAAGAAAATATAGAACCCTAGACAGAATCCATAAATATATTGAAATCGAGAGGGAATTTCGAAACGTACCTTTTTGCAGATCGAAGATAAATCGACAACTGATTATTATCCGGATTAGCGCCCCAAGTGTTGCGCCTCTACGGTATCCACACACACGAACGGAATTCTCAACGATCCACGTGCTAGCTTAAAGATCTTGAAGTTCCTTTTCTTGAAGCGACAGAAACGATTCTCTATCTTAGAATTTTCTGGAACACTCTCTGGGGTTTTTGGTTCCTTGAGGCATAGAGGCACCCTCCCTCTATGAGACTCTCTTGAAAAACTATATATATAGTCTTATAGGAAACCCTAATGGACCGGAAAATTTGGGCCCGTCAAACTATCCACTTCCAATCGTGTATTTTGTATGTTCAAAATAATTAATGCGACAGCGTAGATAATTTAAATAGGAGAAAAATCTACTTCTTAAGTAGATCAAGGCGCACAGAAAATATTAAGTTAGATTCGCAATTGTTTAAAACCACTATAGGTTCACTAAACATTAGCGGTGTGCACAAAACCCTTTTGGCCCACAAGTCATAAGAGGTCTCTAGCAAGACATTATGATTACCTAAGTTTAGTGAAGATGGTTTTCAACACAACCTAATCCACAACTAATATTAGAGTATCAAACTTGATTGATTATTTGGGCAGACCACTAACAATCGATCGTCCTTGTCCAAAATCCATTGTATAAGGTTCTGTGGGAAGTTCTTCGCACCGTGCAAACCAACAGGGATGGTAGTTTCTCCACGGGGTCGTCATATGACATTTGACAGTACAGATAAATGGATCTTATGCTTCCATTTTGCGAAATCAAAAGTCTGCAGTAGCCAACAAAGATTTTTGAAGTTTCCATCAATGGTAGTCAATTCCGAAGAGGATGGCGCTCAAGTGCTTAAAACCAGCGACTGTAGTCTCCCCTCTACTTAGTGAGTCTTGGGTCATGTACTCGATCAGTCCAACGTCGAACCAATCTAGAGATCCGCCCGATCCTCAATGCCATCAGTACCACGGCAATGCTGGACTTCCCAATGATCCAACAGCCCAAGATGATGGTAATTCCCGTACTTCTACATGTTTTTCTAGTGCCAAGTCAATCGTTGTGCCACGGATGTCCTCTAAGGCCGACAATGAAAGTAAAACATGGTAAAGGAATAAGGATTTGCTGATAAGATTAAAGTCTCCAGTTGGTAAACCTCTCGGTAATCTAGGACATCTTAAAGTTCACTCCTCTTAAGATACCTCACAAGCTCTCAGAAGGTAATTACTTTGATTCCCTTGCCTTGGTTGCTCCATCGGAGGAGAAGTGATGTTGGATTGGATGAGTAATTATTGGTGACGTGAAATTTGGTAGGTAAAGAATGTGGTGACGAAAGGGTTTTTTTTTTTTTGATAACCCAGGGAACCTCCGCACGGCCGACAGCCGAGGCGTAAACCCTGGAGGTGACATGTGCTAGTCACCACACACGTGCTACCGGTTAAGTCACCCTGCGGCGCCGGGATTGAACACTCAACCTTTGCGAGGAGGAAGAGTGCGCGCTCCATAGCGCCACCAGGCGGGTGGTGTGGTGGCCGGAAAGGTTATGAGCTAAGTTTTATAAAATCTAAGCTGAAAATTGAGCTTCAAGAAGCTTGTTGTTAAATTAGGGATAGTGACACAAATTATCTCTAAATTTTGGTTCAATGTATAATGTGGTCTCTAAACTTTAACTCAACATGTTATGTCGTCTTTTTATACTTTAATTTGTTTAATGTAGTCTTTGACTTTTGGAAATGTTCAAACTAGTGCTTAGACTATATAAAAATATCCAATGTCATTTTCCATTAAATTAAGTTCAAGGACAGCATTGAATATTTTCATATAGTCCAATGACTAGTTTGAACATGTACTAAACATTTTTTATATAATTTAAGGACAACATTAAACATTATTAGTAAATTTCTAACCTACTACTTATCCGATGTAAACTCAAGACATACTAATCTCCATTAACAACCAATGTGGCATTACATGCTTCATCGCCCTCTAGATAATCGACCCAAAAGCATATATTCATTACTTTTGCTCGATGGAATCACCTTCCATAAATTACAGACACAGAAAATACAATTCGCATCTCCTGTAATACAACGTAAATGAACCAATTAAATTTCCACTTGGGATATTTATTGCCTTCAAATTCCTATATATATTAATTAATGCGGGAATTTTCGGATGTCACATAAGATTTTCAATTACTTTGTGAAAATGAGAGATTATTTCATAAGGAATTGTGAGAGTCGAGTTATTGAGTGTGAATGAAAGCTAAGAAACACCGAGAATATATGAGTAATTCAAATGTAATCGTAATCTCCATTGTATTACTTGAAGTATGATGAAACTCTTTGCTCCTCTTCCCGTAGATACAGATCACATTGACTGAACTACGTAAATCTCATGTTCGATCTATTTTCTTATTTTGTCTATTTTATTGTTCTTTCGCTTGTTTCCTCAGCTTAATCCTTTGAAGCTTGGGAACACGTCGTTCTAGCTTCCGAATAATGTTCCAGCATTTGAGCTCACCATAGCAATAGTTTGCTCAGCTCAGCAAAAGTCTCTCTCTCTCTCTCTCTCACTCTCTCTCTCAGACCCAATGTACCTTATTGAGAAAGAGGCCTTGAAAAAAAAAAAAATAAAAAGCGTCCATAGAAAATAATGGAGTAGTTACACGAAACCAATCAAACCTCGGCGCTTTCTTGATAACATTTCTGGCTATAAAATCATTCAACTACGGCGTGAGCATGATCGGGCGAGTGATTCCTAACATGAAATCGGGGATCCGCCCTCTAAGGATAGATTCTAAGAAATTGGAATTGAAAATCCCCGTTGATTTCATGGATCCACGAGGTAGAATTGGACCGCCCGGTCTGATTCGGTTCGAGTGGGTCCATGGAATCGGTGGGTCCATGGAATTGGTCCCACTAAGTTTCACACAAATGGGGTGGTGAGAATGAGAGAGGAAGTGATGAACAGCTAGAGGCACGGCCATATATTGATGGGAGTTGAGAGTCGGAGTTTCAAACTAGGATTTTATGATTTTCATTTTTCTAAATTTTTTTTTTTTTGTATTGAAATTTTTCTTAAAATTATATATATTACCAGTCCGGTCTGTGGGCGGGTGGGCAGTTCCACACCTAGAATCGGAATTGGACCGATACTCACAAGTTTTAGTAAATTAAAGCGGGAATCGAACCGATCCTCACGAGCTGCCGGTTCAAAGTTGATTTGGTCCAGTTTTGAGCAGTCCGGGCAGTTTTTGATTCCTCTGTACACCTCTAGTTTCAACAGAAAGTTGTCGCGACCTGCCCCTCGAGGGCCGAACTCGGATGAGGCGGATTTACAGATAAGTGTTCATGAGATGGTTCATATGGCACTTTTTAAAATGATTTTACTGAAGTGTAAATCTTTTGTTTAGCCATATAACTCATTGATCATGAACGTGGATTTTCCCTAAATCCATATCTCGCGTGACAGCGGATTGATTTTATTATTTTTTAGGAGTCGCCACTAGCCTAGGTCGGGGGTCGGCTAGAATACCCAACCCGAAGCGCGGGGAATTTCATTTCGGTTTCTACAAAAACCAGAGATCAAAGGTTGGGGACTAGCTTACGTTAATATTTCTATTAACGCCCTTTCGTACCGCTAAACTTAACATGGTTGTTATCTAAGTCGTCATGCATTTGTTTTTTTACCATTTTCATGCCAAAGTCTTAATCCACTAGGTGATCATGCATCTTGTTTTTGTATTTTCATATGAGATTCTAAACTAATCCTATCTTAGTCTAGAAAAAGAAAGAAACAATCAATTGTATTGAAAGACTTTTCGTAAAGTAAACACTCGAAGTATTGAAAAGACGAGCTAATTCTAAGTGCGAGAAAGTAAAAAGTATAAACCCGCAACTCGTCGGGTGTTTATTACAAATGCAATTGAAAACTCGAGATATGATCGGGGATGAATGAATTAAGTACAAATTGAGACCGGATTGGACATCGGTTTGGAACCATCATCGAATGAGTACAAATTGAGACCGGATTGGACATCGGTCAATCTCCTTGACTTCGGATTTTTCTTCCTTGGACCGCCTCTCGGGTGTCGATGTTTACATCCATAATATTCATTCATGACGAATGACACATATATAAAAAAATGGTGCAAACAAATCATTGAATTAAACACGGGCCTCGGGATCGGCCTTTGTTTTTCATGCGTTTCGATTCACCACCCATCTAATCACCTAACATTGTTTGATTAATGGTTAATGATAATGGGCTACCATTTGTATTCACAAAACGGTAACTCACATCAATTAACCCCTAAAGTCGGGTTCTAATGATCATGAATGAGCTACCTGCCGAACATGCATCGGGCCTAACATTCATCTAACAAACACATGCATAAAAGTAAAATGAGCATGCATTCAAGCCCATGGGCCTAATTTCAAATCTAATCAAACAATGAGAAGTGGGCTTTATAAAAAAAAAAGCCCACTTATTCAATTAAAGCTTAATTCGGATTGCTTCTGTTTAAGAATGATTAACTATCCTAATGACGTCTAAATGAAGTGATTTAGGTGTCATTAGAAAGCTTATGACATGAGGATTAAAAGTCATGAAGACCATTTTTTCTAAATCCTAGCAAATTTTCCTGAAAATATTGAATTAATCTGAGTGACAGGCTGGACTCAGTTCAGTTATGAATTTCAAAACAAAGGCGGTACAAATAACAAACCTTATCAAAACAGCGCGAAAATTTTTTGTGCCGTTAGGATTCCTGTGTGCAACAACTTTCATGTTTTGAGTTTTTTTTTTGCTAAAAAGCCCTCTAAATTTTATAAAATTCAATTTTCGCTAGGGACTCAATTGCAAATACAGTTTTGACCCGGGAAGACCTTTCATGAGATTTTAAGCAAATTGGTCCTTCAAAAATTGCTATTAGGTCCTCAAAATCTCCAGTTAGTATATTGAGACCCCAATGAACAACTTTGAAGTTTTGAATTTTTGCAAAAAAGGGCTCTAACTTCATCAAATTCGGAGAAACACTTTATGAACTCCAAAGGAACAAAAATCAGATCTGGACACAGAACTGATCAAATCATGAGAATTCCTTTTGAAAATTCAAATGATCTTCGATTTTGATGAAATTAGTATCAATAGAAAGATCTCGATCTCAGGAAGAACTTTCGTGAAGAAAATGTTTTCATATCTCGAACACACGAATTTATGAAAATCGAAGAACACACAAAGGTCGACTGAAACTAGCATGATACCAGATTTACACATACATGACGTAGCAAATCGTACTAGGCTAACATGTTCAGAATTTTATGAAAATTTTACAGTAAACAGACCGAGATGTGTTCTAAGACTTTCATGAAGGAAGTTTCTCCAGAAAATGATTGTGAAAATCATACAATTCATCGAACAGCACAACCTCAGTCAGGGGATCATCAGAACAGACTTAAACAGAAAATTACAGATTCTGATCCTGACGTCTAACAGTGTTTTGACATAGCAAATGAAGTCCGATCAGGGCATATGATATATCAAATCGAAGCTTAAGACGAGCTTTACGATTCTCTAGTTTATCACTTCACCAGATTTCAACGTTAACAGGCTCAAATCACCATCTCAAGCATGCAGGTTTTACTGGTTACGAATTTGCAGAATTGTGTTCAAGTGTTCTTACCTTGTCTCGCGATGATCCAACGCTCAAGCGAGCAATCCGGCCTCCGTATTCTGATCTGGAATGTCACAGAGAGGCCCTCGAAAGCTCGACCAATCTACGATAATGGATTGCAAGAGATAATGTGAGAATCGACTCATTTTCACACAAATAAGCGAATCAGCAAAAGTTGAGGAAAATGATGCGATCCGGTGGCTGTTCAATGCGAGGCCAGCCACCACAGTGCCGTGAGGACGCCGAGGAGGTCGCCGGTTGCTTGGAATCACCGAGGAGGTCTTGGAGGGCCGGTTCAGCCGGGCTGAACCTGCTGATTCAATCACCGGGCGCAAAGCCGGACTGCTGCCGAGGAGGAAATGTCGCGGGAAGGAGCTGTTCCGGCAACCAGCAAGGGCGGGCTGGTGTTGCGACTTTGGCCTAGGACACCGTGGGGGGACTTGGGTGGGGAGGTGGCTCATGGGAAGCACCGGCAAAAGGCCGGAAAAGCTGGCCGTGAGAGAGAGCTTGAGGAGAGAGATGAACGTGAGAGGGGAAAAGAGGGATGAACGTGAGGGGAGAGGGGAGAGAGAGAGAGAGAGAGAGGAGAAAACCAGATCAAAAACGACCCCCCTTTCGATTTTGGAGGGAAAAACACTATATACCCCCTTCAACTTTGAATTTTAGCCCTTAGATTGATCAAATGGTCCAAAATGGATCCTTAATGATTAAGAATATTCCTTAATAGCTAAGGATTGGTGACATGGCATCATGGATGGACATGATCAATTCTAAATGAATGGCCATGATTGATTTGCTAATCCCCTAATTAATTTGCTTAATCCTTGAAGAAGGGCATTTTTGTCATTTTCAATTAAGGGCATTTTTGTCATTTTTTATTAAGGGCATTTTTGTCATTTTTGCACTCATGAGAATGTGACCGGCCTTGGTTGGTCCGACCGGATTATCGATCATCGAAATTTTCAACTGGAAAATGGCTAATCCGATCGGATTAGTTCAATTTGAATCAAAGCCGGATTAAGCCGGTTAGCCACAATTTGGCCTAATTGAATGACCAAGCTAGACTAACAAGTTTAATTGAAGTCTAACTAACCAAATTGAGTCTCAATTCATCAAATTGAATATTAGTCTAGAGTGGGTCAAGTTGAATTGCACTATCTAGACCAATTACTCTTAGACTTCCTAATCATTGGATCACTAAATTGATCAAATTGACTCAAATTCATGTGATTCTTCCAAAATTGATTTTGAATTTGGGTTTCATATAAGAAATCAGGTTCAATTGTGTCTCAATTCTTGCACATCATGTGAATCGATCAAAATCACTGATTAGGGCCAAAATTGGGGGTTTTTGTGTTTGGCTTGGAATCACAAAATTGGTTCAAAAATTGGATATAAAATGACCTCTAGATCAAATGTCGTGAAGGAAATTATCCTAAAAAAAAACTAGAAATAAAGTAATTTCATTTTGGCGATTTGAATCAAATTCATAATTTGGGGAAAAGTTAATTCTAAATCGATTTTTGTAAAATTTCTAATGCCAAAGGTAAATTGAATGTAAAATACGATGATTTTTGGATTTTTGTATTTTTAAAATTTTTTTTGGTCAAAGGTTTGACCAAAAGTCAAACCCTAGTTGACTTTTCACTAAGAGCTTGATTTTATGATCAAATCTTTGAATTTTTCTAAAATTTCCACTTCTAAAGTGAAATTGGACTTGAAAGGAATCTTTTTATGCAAAAAGCCCCAATTTGACCTAGGGTTGACTTTTGGTCAAAGGGTTGACCAAAAAGTCAACGCCAAAGTCAACCATTTGACTTTTCGGGTTTTTGTATGAAATGAATAGAAAATCGCTTATAAAAAACAGATCAACAGACAGAATTGAAAAACGACACTTTTGTTCAAGAAATGGACTCGTCGCGATCGGAAACAAGTAATCTTGAATTTTCTATTTTAATAATGGCGTCGGCTAAAAATTAGGTGTGTCCTTGCTGCCCCTCTTTGAGTGGGAGTTCGAAGAGGTTCCGATCAAAGACCAATTGGCACCTGCAAAATTTTTAGTCGACTCCATTTGGGAAATGAAGGAAAATAAAGACAAAGACATTTGATCAAAATCTTACCTGAAGCACTTACCGTTGGATTGTCAGATCATTCATGTGTTCTTCTCTTCTCTCTCTCATGTGATGGAATGAAGGAAGAAAGGAAACAGAAATGGTTTTATGGGAAATCTATGGTTTAAGGAAAACCAAGAACCAAAGGACAAGGTTTAAGGATGACCTAGAACCTAAGGACAAGGTTTAAGGATGACCTAGAACCTAAGGACAAGGTTTAAGGATGACCTAGAACCTAAGGTAAGGTTTAAGGATGACCAGGAACCTAAGACAAGGTTTAAGGATAACCTAGAACCTAAGACAAGGTTTAAGGATGACCAGGAACCTAAGGTATGGTTTAGGCTAACCAAAAACCGGGGGTGTGGTTTAGGCTGACCAAAAACCGGGGGTATGGTTTAGGCTGATCAAAAACCGAGGGTATGGTTTAGGATGACCAAAAACCGGGAGTATGGTTTAGGCTGACCAAAAATCGGGAGTATGGTTTAGGATGACCAAAAACCGAGGATATGGTTTAGGATGACCAAAAACCGGGGGTATGGTTTAGGCTGACCAAAAACCGGGGGTATGGTTTAGGATGACCAAAAACCGAGAATATGGTTTAGGATGACCAAAAACCGAAAATGAGGGGTTGGTTTAGGATGACCAAAAACCGAGGATATGGTTTAGGATGACCAAAAATTGAAAATTGGGGCTTGGTTTAGGATGACCAAAAACCGAGGATATGGTTTAGGATGACCAAAAACCGAAAATTGGGGCTTGGTTTAGGATGACCAAAAACCGAGGATATGGTTTAGGATGACCAAAAACCGATCCACTGGGGAAAGATATTTTGAAAAAAAGTTCCGAGATCGTTCAACGACAAATCAAACGGAATTTTTCAACTTTTGGTGAAAGGCACAGATTATCAAAATCCTTAAAAGGAAATTTTAACAAAATGATCTTTGAATAACCACCTAAAGAGGTTAGATAAAAATGCCAAATTGGAAATAACCTAATCGAAAAGGTCTTTCACTTTGGCTCTCATAAAGGCTTTGATTCCCATTCATCGATGTGGGAAAGCTATTCAATTCTCTTTGGTGATGCCTCACGAACCTATGTCAAAGGTCTTGAAACATTCACATTGAATACAAATTGGTTGATCGAGAAAGGTCTTTCAAAAGGACCGTAATGTAGGCTTGGTCATGGGCTTACACAAAGGGTATTGGCTTTGAGGCCAAGAAAAGAAACATACCATCAACATCTTCAGCGGGTTTACAAGTCAAGAACCTTGAAGATAAGACAAGATAGAATTACTTCCACTCCTTCTAGCGATAGTTCCTTTGTGAAATCTTTACATTAACTCAAACCATCCCAATCGGAAGAGACTTCGGAGAGGGTTGTAATGTCGGTTCGGGTTAGGCTCAAAAGGCTTGAAATTTGATAGAAGGGGTTTGAAAGAAGAATGATGATTATCTTGGCATCATTACCAAATCATCTAAACTTGACATCATTTGACTCTTGAAAATTAAATTGTCTCGAGAGTCCATTTTTTCTTGCAACATAAGAGCTTTGCTCTTTCTAAGCATCTTTTGCAATGAGAATTTTGCTTTCATAATAAGCATATTGCTTTTCGTTTTTGCTTTTGCTTTTGATTTTGACACATTTTTTTTCATGGGCATCGGCCTTGCTTTTACCAGGCACACTGCTTTTTCATGCCCCCTGATATTCATCTTTTGAGCTCTTTGGACTCTCGAGACACTTCATACATATTCACCAATTTTTCAAATTTTCTTGGTAAATCATATGCATTGCCCCAATGTGGGGAGATAATCAACACTTTGGGTTTTGAAATGAAGATGCTTAAGGCTCAATTTGGCTAAGCAAAGGATAACTGTGTTTGGGTAGAGGAAAAGAATGCTCTTCTTCACTTTGGGATGTTTCGAGCTTCCATAAAGATCTATCTGAAACTATCACAAGAAGGTTGATGCAAGTGAAAGTAATAAAATCTTTCTTAGTCTTTTTGCTCCAAAAATGATCAACCATAACTTCTTAACTTGCCCCAATGTGGGGTGGTTCTTGACAGGGGTATTTCGAGAATTCTCCTTATTTGGCTCAAAGTGGCTAGCAAAGGATAACATGAGTGTTTAGGATGGAGAAATGAAATGCCTTTTATCATTTCAATCCATGTATTCAATGTGAACGAACCCTACGTCCTACGACATGTTTTTTTCGCTCAATTCTCTCAAAATGAGTATAGGGACGTGTTTGATCAAAGGTTTGCCTTTTATCATCCTAGGCATTTCCGTTTGGCATTTTCGAAAAATCCTCTTTTTGTTTTCCAAAGGATCGTCTGGTTAAATCTCCCGTCTGTGAGGAATTTTGTCAAATCAAAACATTTAATTGATTTTTTTGATTTCTCTGGGGATTTTTATTTCAAACTTGAAAAACCTTTTTGGACAGAAAAGGTTTTCACACATAGGATCTACTTCCTAAATTCTAGGGAGAAGATTGACTTGATGTAGCAACTTCCTTGAGCTTGACTCCTTGAGGTTTGGAATAGCTTCCCTGGGGAATAGTTGAGTACCTACAAAATGAACGAATATGCAAAAATGACATGTATGCATGAAATGCATGATGCAAATGTTCTAAAGAAACTTGGATTCAGTCCAAAGCAACTCGAAATTTTTTATTCAAGGAAAATATTTCTTGACAGCATCAGCATTCACAGGTTTTGGCAACTCTCGGCCATCCATTTCTACAAGAATCAATGCTCCACCAGGTAACACTTTCTTGATGACATACGGTCCTTCATAATTGGGGGAAAACTTCCCACGATCTAGAATAATGGGTAGTACTTTCCTCAAAACCAGGTCATTGACTTCAAAATACCTGGGTCGAACCTTACGGTTGAATGACTTAGCCACTCGCTTTTGGTAGCTTTGTCCATGGCATAGGGCTTTTACCCTTTTCTCATCAATCATATTAAGCTGTTCAAATCTTTGTTGAATCCATTCTGCTTCGGAAAGCTTTATTTGCGAAAGTATCCTTAATGAAGGAATTTCCACTTCCACAGGTAAAACTGCTTCCATCCCATATATCAATGAAAATGGTGTTGCCCTAGTCGAGGTGCGAATGGAAGTTCGATAAGCCATTAACGCATACGGCAACCGATCATGCCAATCTCGGTAATTCTCTGCTGTCTTGGACAGAATCTTCTTTATATTCTTGTTTGCCGCCTCCACAGCTCCATTCATTTGTGGGCGGTAAGGAGAAGAATTCAAGTGGCGAATGTGAAACTTATTGAGCAGCTCATCCACTACTTTGTTATTCAGGTTTGACCCGTTATCCGTGATAATTGCTTCGGGAACCCCATATCGAGCAATGATGTCTCGACGAATAAATTTTTCCACACTTCTTGCAGTGACGTGAGCATAAGAATTGGCTTCGATCCATTTGGTGAAGTAATCAATAGCCACTAGAATGAAGCGGTGTCCATTTGACGCCTTAGGATTAATTGGTCCAATAATGTCAATCCCCCACATTGAGAAAGGCCATGCCTCGGACATTTGGTGTAATTCATTTGGGGGAGCATTGATTTTGTTCCCATAAATTTGACATTGATAACAACATCTAACATGTTGAATACAATCGGCTTCCATGGTTAACCAGTAATAACCTAGCCTCATGATCTTCCTTGCTAGAAGATGGCCATTCATATGAGGACCACATTCTCCTTTATGTATCTCCTTCATTAATAAATTGGCCTCTTTAGTGTCTACGCACTTCAGCAGGACTGAATCGGAAGATCTCTTGTACAAAGCACCTCCACTAAGAAAGAATTTGGAAGCTAACTTAGCCAAGTATTTTCGATCCGTAGCTTGACTTCCTTGGGGGAATTTTCCTTCTCGAAGGTAATTCATGATGTCATAGTACCATGGTTGACCATCGAGTTCTTCTTCTATAACCATGCAATATGCAGGCTCTTTTAAAACGTCGATTTGCAAAGGATCAATGTTCAATCCATCAGTTACTTGTAACATTGAGGATAATGTTGCCAAAGCATCAGCAAATTGATTCTGAGATCTTGGCAAATAATCAAATGAGATCTCTTCGAATTCTTCCACCAAATCTTTAAGATACTCATGATAAGGAATCAATTTGGAATCATGAGTTTGCCATTCACCTCCTGTTTGGAGGATGATAAGTGCGGAATCACCATAAACTTGTAATCTCTTAACCTTCATATCGATGGCTAATTGGAGACCGAGGATGCAAGCTTCATATTACGAAATGTTATTGGTACAAGGAAATACCAACTTTGCGACTCTTTGGATGATCTTGACCCGATGGGGATATCGGGGGCTGCTCCGATTACCTGAGCCGGAGAGGTTAACGGCTCCATCAAAATACATGACCCATTTGTCTTGTGACACCAAATGGATTCTTTCATCAATTTCATCCCAATCATCTGACTTTAAGGGATTTTCAGCCAACATATCAGCTATGGCTCGACCTTTGATGGACTTACGAGACATGCTACGGATATCAAACTCAGAGAGCAATATTTGCCATTTGGCAAGCCTTCCAACCAATGCAGGCTTTTCCAAGAGATACTTGATAGGATCATTTTCATTCACAAGCAGGATACGATGGTGAAGAGTGTATTGCCGTAATCTGTGTAATACCCAAATTAAGGCTGCACATGCTTTCTTAACTTTTGGGTATTGAGCTTCACCAGAAGTGAATTTTTTGCTGAGGTAGTAAATAGCGCATTCCATTCCATCCTCTGATCTCTTCTGTGCTAACATAGCTCCTAAAGACTCATCATGAATGGTGAGGTACAAAATCAAAGGTATACCCGGAGTAGGCGGTACCAAAAAGCGGTGCTTGTGAAAGATATTGCTTCAATTGTTGAAAGGATTTCGACAATCTTCGTTCCATTCAACCTTGGCATTCTTTTTCAACAGCTTGAAGAAGGGTTTGGCTGTTTCTGATAATTGGGAAATAAATCTTGCAACATAATTCAATCTTCCCAACAAGCTTCGAACTTCCTTAACAGTAGAAGGAGGTTTTAAATCGCAAATAGCCTTCACCTTCGAGGGATCAATCTCGATGCCCTTGTTACTAACCATAAATCCAAGGAGCTTTCCAGACTTTGCCCCAAAAATGCATTTAGCGGGGTTAAGCCTTAGCTTGAATTTTCTAAGTCGATCAAACAGTTTCTTCAAAACTTCAATGTGGTCTTCACCTTTTCGCGATTTAGCGATCATGTCATCGATATAAACTTCAATTTCTTTATGCATCATGTCATGGAATAGTGTCACCATGGCTCTTTGGTAAGTTGCCCCCGCGTTCTTCAAGCCGAAGGGCATAACCTTGTAACAGAATGTCCCCATGGGGTGATGAAAGATGTTTTCGTCTTATCTTCTTCCTTCATTCGGATTTGGTTATAGCCAGAGAAACCGTCCATGAAAGAAAATAATTCGAATCCTGCGGTGCTGTCGACCAAGACGTCAATATGTGGTAATGGGAAATCATCTTTGGGACTTGCTTTGTTCAAGTCGCGATAATCAACACATACCCGAACTCGCCCATCTTTCTTCATGAGTGGGACAACATTAGCAATCCAATCAGCATAATGAGTAACTTCAATGAAATCAACTTTTAACAGTTTCATGACTTCTTCCTCAATCTTCTTGGATAATTCGGCCCGTCCTCCTAAGCTTCATTTCTTAGGTGGAATGGCGGGATCAAGAGGCAACGTGCATTCTACAATGTTGGGGTCCAGACCCGGCATGTCAGCATAAGACCAAGCAAAGACATCCCGATACTCCTTCAATAGTTCGATCAGTCGATCAGCATCTGCTTGAGAGAGACTTGTTCCAATTTTTGTTTCTTTGGGATTTTCAGAATCGCCCAAATTTATAACGACAGTTTGCTCTTCCGTGGGAGGTGTGGATTCTTCATGTCGGATCCATTCTCTTTTAATAACCTGGGAATCTTCTTCATTTTCGAGATCAGAATAATCAGATTCGTATGAGTTTTTTGGACATGAATCCAAGCCATGCATATGACTATCATGATTATGCAAAGTGTCATGCCTGAGATGCAATGCATGAAGATGTGATGAAAAAAACTTTTCGAACTCCAGATTTTCGAAAATTTCATGGGGAACTCGTCCTCATAGCATTGGACATCCTTGTTCCAAAGGATTATTTTGAAAATTATAGATCGTGCAAAAGCCCAGGCCTCAAAATATCATCATAGGGCTGGTTTGGTATACTTTTGCACGTCTATTAACAAAACATGCATATGTTTTTATTGAATTGAAAGTGATAAGGCCGTATTACAACATATACTACCTTGGATCAACGGCTCAGGATCCAAGTGTTCACACACATGAATGAAAGAACAAAATAACGAAAATGCATAAAATGAGAACTGGTTAAGCATGTTGTTCTCTACACCAAGGGAGAAGTGAGTGTGCTCCCATGTGGCTTAGCAACATCAATCATGTTCACAGGTCCAGGATGACAGGCTCCTTTCGTACTTCTGATGCGGCATTCCCAAAACACAGAATCCCTTTATCAAGCAGATTTTGAATTTTGACCTTAAGAACCAAGCAATTATCAACATCGTGTCCTTTTTCTCCCATGTGATACACGCATGTCTTGGACATATCGAATCCAGTAAATTTTGGAAGCTTTTCTCTCGGAACTTCCTTAGCCACCAATCTCTTTTCCAAAAGCATAGGCAATAACTGAGAGAGTGGTTTTGGTAAGGGTGCAAACTGACGAAGCGGGCCATGCTTACGTGGCTTCTTATTAGAGTCAGGACGCGATTGAATACGAACTACGTCCATTTTGTCAAGATGTCTTTGATTACATTCTCCAATCCCAGAAGCTAGTTCAATTTCAGATGCCTGTTCTTCATAAGGCCATTTTCCTTTACCCTTTGAATGAAGACCAATTGTTTTCAACATGCAAAGGGATGACAATTCTATAGTCATTTGATTTACACGATCCATAAGACGCATCATCATCTCACGCATTTCATTAACTTGACCCTGAAGATCCGCAAGAGTAGGCATAATCTTGGTCGGAAGCAGTGGAGTTATGAACGCTTCAAAGTCTGCAAATGTGGCAGTTATTTCATCAATTCGGTTTTCCAGATCGGCAATTCGATCGTTCTGTTTTTCGATATCCATTTGAAGGTCCTTCTCACAAGTGGGGTTGGGCATTCTCCAAATACCTTGTAAACGAAATGAAGATCAAGTTAATACGTGGAAAATAAATTGAAACGAATATGTAAAACCCTTCAATTTTATATTTTCTTTGGATGAAATAGGAATAAGAAATATTCTCATGATCCCAATACCATGTGAATGATCTCTTATCAAAATTTCTTCACAAGAAATTATACAATTGAAGGGGTAACACGCGATGATTAATCAAGATGCCCCATCTATATTCCATTGGAATCCTCGGGAAAGCACATAAAAGGGAAATTTCACTAATTACAACGAAATTCGTGAAATATAATCCCTATACATCAAATCTATAAAATGAAAATTACATGAAAGGAGATTTCCTCATGGAATATAGCCAAATTCCCTAATGGATCTTCTTTAGATGCGAGGTGAATTCGTTTGTTTTCTTGGGTCAAACGTTCAACCTCGGCTAAAGCCTCATCCTTTTCCCTAAGAGCTCTTGCAGCTATAGCTTGCTGTTGAGTTGGCTTCTCGGGGACATCAGGCAGATCTATTTTAAGCTCGGGCTCGAGGCGACGGTGTATGTACTCCGGCAATGCGTGATGGATCTTCATTTCCCCTTCCAATTCTGATTCATCGGTAATGAGAATTGACTTTGGGCAACACTTGTACCACATATCAATGATAGACTTGACCATTTCCTTCACATCCATCATTTGGTCCTTTTGGATGACATCTTTGCGATAGTCAAAATGATATAACCCCAGCTTGAGGAATGGTGGAATCTTTTGAAGCGCGCGATATTGACGGATCACCCTAAAAGGGTAATATGACGTAGACCCCGTAAGACCCAAGAGTGGGATCGGTTTGTCGGATCCGTTATTAAGGCGCACCCCGGGATTTCCCAAGCCAACGAACATGCCATTGGATTTGATTTGGAACAAGGTCCTTGAAAAAATTAAACCAAGTTGTAAATGACCAAAAGGGAAAGATTTTTTCCTTTTCTCGGAAAAGTGAGATAGGATGACAATCTTTGGACACATCTATGATTTTCAAGCTCAAACCAAAATCTTTGAGGTGAGAGACCAACCAAATTTGGAGTAAACCTATTGGGGCTCTAAAGATACCATTTTTGTTTTGTTTGAACCTATTGAGTGATACGAAGGTCTCGCCTAAGATCATATTAGAGAATCTTTTGAACATACACACTTGATTGACAATGTGAACTACCAAAGGATCCATGGTCTTTTTGGTGAATGGGAAAACCACAAAACCAAAGAAGGCTAAGAGAAAAACTCGAGGAATTTGATTACCCGATTCTTTTGGCAAGCTAGAAAAATGTCGTTCTAAGAATGTGAAAGAAAGTGCATTGGAATTTCCTCTAAGAACGCCTTTGATTTGGAGAATATCGATTCCTAAGAATTGGCTCAAAAGAGTTATAGGATCTATATCTATCGGAGGACTGACTAGACCAAAAGACCCGACTCTACCAATGGCAATATCGTACTCCTCAATTGTAGGGGTCAACTCACTTCGACCAAACACAAAAGTGGATGTCTTTGAGTTCCAAAAATGGGATAATGCTTTGATCATGGCGATACGAGGCTCGATGTATAGGAGTGCGGGAAGATATCCGATCCTCTTTTCCACATAATCCTTATGCTTTGACTCGAGACTTTCCCACATAGTCACAAGAGCTCTTGGAACGGGGATGATTCGAATCTCCGACATATCCATTTTGACTAACCCTAATTTGGGGCATCGAGATTAATCACCACGCATTATAGAAAAGAATATAACATGGAATTGAAATGGCGTAATTGAAATTGTAGAATGATACAATCAACCTTACCACGAAGAGAAAATGGCAAACACATCGACACATCGCATGAGGACATGTGAGTTTTGACACCTAAGGGTAGGATTCTAAAGGTTTAAGGTCCCCACCTTAATTAGATAAGAAGAGTTTACCCACCGCTACTAACGTCGGCCGGTGCACTTCTTACTAATCAAGATGAGTGGTATTGAAGAATGGATTACCACATGGATTCACATGCGGATTCCACTCTTAATACCTCCTAAAGGTGCCCTAAAGCGATCTGGGGTTTTAGACCGCGGGATATGAGTGCATTGTGTCGTGCTAAAGCAAGTAAACATGCATTTAAATCTAAAGCAAACAACACTTCAATATAATCTCATACATTCGACATTCACCCGAACACCACCTACAAAACAAAGGGTTTGCATTCACTCCACCCCTTATGGCTCCCACCTATAAAACCATTTAACACATGGTTAGTGGACTAACCTCATTTTCCACGCGACTTTGACATGCAGTCGATGCTACAAAATGTAGACGAGTGAGATAACAACCAACAAGTTTATTACGGCTTTAATCCACTTAGGTTTGTAACCTATTCCCCAAGCGGAGTCGCTTAAGCTGTCGCGACCGCCCCTCGAGGGCCGAACTCGAATGAGGCGGGTTTAGAGATAAGTGTTCATGAGATGGTTCATATGGCACTTTTTAAAATGATTTTACTGAAGTGTAAATCTTTTGTTTAGCCATATAACTCATTGATCATGAACGTGGATTTTCCCTAAATCCATATCTCGCGTGACAGCGGATTGATTTTATTATTTTTTAGGAGTCGTCACTAGCCTAGGTCGGGGGTCGGCTAGAATACCCAACCGAAACGCGGGAATTTCATTTCGGTTTCTACGAAAACCAGAGATCAAAGGTTGGGGGACTAGCTTACGTTAATATTTCTATTAACGCCCTTTCGGTACCACTAAACTTAACATGGTTGTTATCTAAGTCGTCATGCATTTGTTTTTTTACCATTTTCATGCCAAAGTCTTAATCCACTAGGTGATCATGCATCTTGTTTTTGTATTTTCATATGAGATTCTAAACTAATCCTATCTTAGTCTAGAAAAAGAAAGAAACAATCAATTGTATTGAAAGACTTTTCGTAAAGTAAACACTCGAAGTATTGAAAAGACGAGCTAATTCTAAGTGCGAGAAAGTAAAAAGTATAAACCCGCAACTCGTCGGGTGTTTATTACAACACGAATTGAAAACTCGAGATATGATCGGGGATGAATGAATTAAGTACAAATTGAGACCGGATTGGACATCGGTTTGGAACCATCATCGAATGAGTACAAATTGAGACCGGATTGGACATCGGTCAATCTCCTTGACTTCGGATTTTTCTTCCTTGGACCGCGCCTCTCGGGTGTCGATGTTTACATCCATAATATTCATTCATGACGAATGACACATATATAAAAAAATGGTGCAAACAAATCATTGAATTAAACACGGGCCTCGGGATCGGCCTTTGTTTTTCATGCGTTTCGATTCACCACCCATCTAATCACCTAACATTGTTTGATTAATGGTTAATGATAATGGGCTACCATTTGTATTCACAAAACGGTAACTCACATCAATTAACCCCTAAAGTCGGGTTCTAATGATCATGAATGAGCTACCTGCCGAACATGCATCGGGCCTAACATTCATCTAACAAACACATGCATAAAAGTAAAATGAGCATGCATTCAAGCCCATGGGCCTAATTTCAAATCTAATCAAACAATGAGAAGTGGGCTTTATAAAAAAAAAAAGCCCACTTATTCAATTAAAGCTTAATTCGGATTGCTTCTGTTTAAGAATGATTAACTATCCTAATGACGTCTAAATGAAGTGATTTAGGTGTCATTAGAAAGCTTATGACATGAGGATTAAAAGTCATGAAGACCATTTTTTCTAAATCCTAGCAAATTTTCCTGAAAATATTGAATTAATCTGAGTGACAGGCTGGACTCAGTTCAGTTATGAATTTCAAAACAAAGGCGGTACAAATAACAAACCTTATCAAAACAGCGCGAAAATTTTTGTGCCGTTAGGATTCCCTGTGTGCAACAACTTTCATGTTTTGAGTTTTTGCTAAAAAGCCCTCTAAATTTTTATAAAATTCAATTTTCGCTAGGGACTCAATTGCAAATACAGTTTTGACCCGGGAAGACCTTTCATGAGATTTTAAGCAAATTGGTCCTTCAAAAATTGCTATTAGGTCCTCAAAATCTCCAGTTAGTATATTGAGACCCCAATGAACAACTTTGAAGTTTTGAATTTTTGCAAAAAAGGGCTCTAACTTCATCAAATTCGGAGAAACACTTTATGAACTCCAAAGGAACAAAAATCAGATCTGGACACAGAACTGATCAAATCATGAGAATTTCTTTTGAAAATTCAAATGATCTTCGATTTTGATGAAATTAGTATCAATAGAAAGATCTCGATCTCAGGAAGAACTTTCGTGAAGAAAATGTTTTCATATCTCGAACACACGAATTTATGAAAATCGAAGAACACACAAAGGTCGACTGAAACTAGCATGATACCAGATTTACACATACATGACGTAGCAAATCGTACTAGGCTAACATGTTCAGAATTTTATGAAAATTTTACAGTAAACAGACCGAGATGTGTTCTAAGACTTTCATGAAGGAAGTTTCTCCAGAAAATGATTGTAGAAAATCATACAATTCATCGAACAGCACAACCTCAGTCAGGGGATCATCAGAACAGACTTAAACAGAAAATTACAGATTCTGATCCTGACGTCTAACAGTGTTTTGACATAGCAAATGAAGTCCGATCGGGGCATATGATATATCAAATCGAAGCTTAAGACGAGCTTTACGATTCTCTAGTTTATCACTTCACCAGATTTCAACGTTAACAGGCTCAAATCACCATCTCAAGCATGCAGGTTTTACTGGTTACGAATTTGCAGAATTGTGTTCAAGTGTTCTTACCTTGTCTCGCGATGATCCAACGCTCAAGCGAGCAATCCGGCCTCCGTATTCTGATCTGGAATGTCACAGAGAGGCCTCGGAAAGCTCGACCAATCTACGATAATGGATTGCAAGAGATAATGTGAGAATCGACTCATTTTCACACAAATAAACGAATCAGCAAAAGTTGAGGAAAATGATGCGATCCGGTGGCTGTTCAATGCGAGGCCAGCCACCACAGTGCCGTGAGGACGTCGAGGGAGGTCGTCGGTTGCTTGGAATCACCGGAGGAGGTCTTCGGAGGGCCGGTTCAGCCGGCTGAACCTGCTGATTCAATCACCGGCGGCAAAGCCGGTACTGCTGCCGAGGAGGAAATGTCGCGGGAAGGAGCTGTTCCGGCAACCAGCAAGGGCGGCTGGTGTTGCGACTAGGCCTAGGACACCGTGGGGGCGCCGGTGGGGAGGTGGCTCGCCGGGAAAGCGGCCAAAAGGCGGAAAAGCTGCTGCCGTGTGAGAGAGCTTGAGGGGGAGATGAACGTGAGAGGGGAAAAGAGGGATGAACGTGAGAGGGAGAGAGAGGGAGAGAGAGAGAGAGAGAGAGGAGAGAGAAAACCAGATCTGGAAAAATGAACCCCCCTTTGATTTTTGGAGGGAAAAACACTATATACCCCCTTCAACTTTGAATTTTAGCCCTTAGATTGATCAAATGGTCCAAAATGGATCCTTAATGATTAAGAATATTCCTTAATAGCTAAGGATTGGTGACATGGCATCATGGATGGACATGATCAATTCTAAATGAATGGCCATGATTGATTTGCTAATCCCCTAATTAATTTGCTTAATCCTTGAAGAAGGGCCATTTTTGTCATTTTCAATTAAGGGCATTTTTATCATTTTTATTAAGGGCATTTTTTGTCATTTTGCACTCATGAGAATGTGACCGCCTTGGTTGGTCCGACCCGGATTATCGATCATCGAAATTTTCAACTGGAAAATGGCTAATCCGATCGGATTAGTTCAATTTGAATCAAACCGGATTAAGCCGGTTAGCCCTGAATTTGGCCTAATTGAATGACCAAGCTAGACTAACAAGTTTAATTGAAGTCTAACTAACCAAATTGAGTCCCAATTCATCAAATTGAATATTAGTCTAGAGTGGGTCAAGTTGAATTGCACTATCTAGACCAATTACTCTTAGACTTCCTAATCATTGGATCACTAAATTGATCAAATTGACTCAAATTCATGTGATTCTTCCAAAATTGATTTTGAATTTGGGTTTCATATAAGAAATCAGGTTCAATTGTGTCTCAATTGCGCACATCATGACGAATCGATCAAAATCACCGATTAGGGCCAAAATTGGGGTTTTTGTGTTTGGCTTGGAATCACAAAATTGGTTCAAAAATTGGATATAAAATGACCTCTAGATCAAATGTCGTGAAGGAAATTATCCTAAAAAAAAACTAGAAATAAAGTAATTTCATTTTTGGCCGATTTGAATCAAATTCCGCAATTTGGGGAAAAGTTAATTCTAAATCGATTTTTGTAAAATTTCTAATGCCAAAGGTAAATTGAATGTAAAATACGATGATTTTTGGATTTTTGTATTTTTAAAATTTTTTTTGGTCAAAGGTTTGACCAAAAGTCAAACCCTAGTTGACTTTTCACTAAGAGCTTGATTTTATGATCAAATCTTTGAATTTTTCTAAAATTTCCACTTCTAAAGTGAAATTGGACTTGAAAGGAATCTTTTTATGCAAAAGCCCCAATTTGACCTAGGGTTGACTTTTGGTCAAAGGGTTGACCAAAAAAGTCAACGCCAAAGTCAACCATTTGACTTTTCGGGTTTTTGTATGAAATGAATAGAAAATCGCTTATAAAAACAGATCAACAGACAGAATTGAAAAAACGACACTTTTGTTCAAGAAATGGACTCCGTCGCGATCGGAAACCGTAATCTTGAATTTTCTATTTTTAATGACGCGTCGGCTAAAAATTAAGTGTCAACAAAAGTCAATTAGATGGACAATATCGCAATGTGCTTTTTTTGGAATTTTGACGCTCTCCCTTGTCCCTTGTAGTAGAGGGGAATCCATCCCTCTTTCAAACACGTCTTTTTGTCACTTTCTTTGACGACCATGCTGCCTTCTGTCTGTTAATTTTCGACGAGATTGTCTTGTTAGAAGAGAATAATCACTTCCGTTGGCCGGCGCTTAGGGCACTAATTCGGAGAACACTAGTCGATTCATCTTGCTCGTGTTCTCAAAAGGATTCTCATTTTTTATTAGGGTGCGTTTATTTCGTGGAGAATAAATAGTTTAAAAAATATTTTTCTAAAATTAATCGCTTGTGAAGTTTAGTAAAATGAATGATTGGAAAATATTTTTATTGTCCACGAAAATGTTTTAGGCATAAATTATTATGGATGATGAAAATATTTTTCATTAACTAGTTATTTCAAGAGATATAAATAATTATTTTTAAAAAAATAATTTTTAAATCAGTTATTTTTCATGAAACAAAAAGGAACCTTAGCTTTTCATACAGACGAAAAATGGTCGGAATGGAAAGTCCCTAATTTGACGACCAAGACCAAAAAATCAAATGCGATTGGTCGATGAGAAAGACAGATCTCACTCCCTCTTTCCCCGCGTGTCTGTGCGAGTGTCTGAGGTGCGCCTAAGCAGAGGCGCCATACTTTACTAGGCCATTGCTATTGACCGAGACCAACCCAGTGTTTTCAACATAGAATGTGGCCACGTCGACACTTATTTTTAAAGATACTAGTTAAAGGGAATAAAATTAGTGCGTTAAACATTGATTAATGGTGTGAACATGTTAATTTACATGTTTGCAACAAAAATAGTGCGGAAAAGTCGACTTTTTCATACAGGGTATAGTTATCATACTTGTATAAGTTCAGGGCTTTTTATGACGCAAAAAAAAAAAGTTCGAGATATTTGTGACACGATGAATATAATTTGAAGTTTTTTTTAATGATATTAGCCCTATTATATTACTCCTTGAAAGACCAAAACGCCAAGCATGAGCAAATTGCTATATGGCGGACAACAAAAGTAAAGTTGGTTGACAAAAAACCCCTAATTACGCCGATTGCACTGCACAGGCAATGGCTTTTCCTCACCACCACTCAATTAATTAATCTCTTTAGTTTTGTTTCGTCGTAAATAATCTCACAAATTAAGCGCACACTCTCTCTCTCCCTCCTCCTTGTGACTATGTTGGTCTACCATGAGAATTAAGGCATTGTCCAGAGAAACTGTAGTAATTAAATACTTCAATAGAGATGGGGTTTGACATAAACACGGAAAAGAAGAAGATATATGATCACCAGATGAAAGGAATACATTTCGTCAATTTGAAGCAAATCTTAGCAATGATAATGTCGTCGTCTCATAACAGAAGATCCGGTCCATTCTATTGCCATTTTAGTTTCTTTTTCAATAAGAAAACATCTTGTGTTAGCACAAGAAGAACACAATCGGATATGACTAACAATTTACAGTGACCCTTCTTCTCCGGATGGCCTACAGAAAAAGAATAAAACCTTTTGTTTAATCATAAAACGAAGCACATGAATTTTATTAATTTTAATCCGTTTAATGATGGTTTAACAATATCTGCTCTATGAACACAAGAATCAAATCATTAGCACAAAGGAACTGACTTTTGATGACGCGGCTCTCATTTTCCTACTATTTTATTTCCTTTTTTTTGGAGAAAGGAAACCCTTTTCCACAATAAGAATCTCTTTGAAAAGGCAAAATCATTCCACAAATTTATATAAGGACAACCAAGATTCTTTTTCTCGACCAGTGAAGTACAAGAATTTTATTAAACTTAATCTGTTTAATGATAGTTTAACAATATTTGCTCTGTCTAGATGAACACAAGAATCAAATCATTAGCACAAAGGAACTGACTTTTGATGACGCCGCTCTCATTTTCCTACTATTTTATTTCCTCTTTTTTGAGAAAGGAAACCATTTTCCACAACAAGAATCTAGTTTGGATTGGCAAAAAAGCATCCGACAAATTTAGACGATGACACCAAAGATTTTTATTTTCTTGATCAGTGAAATGGGTTTTGGCATCTTTTCATTGAAAAGTGGACGTAGAATTCACTTTTAATAAGACAAAACTCTTCTCTATTTAATTTTCTTAACCATAGTGCGATGTACGGGAGTGTTGTAATCTCTATCATTATGGAAGCAAAAATCGTTTTGCTGTGCTCGAGTGCGGCACATGGTGTAATTAGTGCAATGCTTTTCTTGTAAAGCACTCGGGAATTATTCTTTTATACCGTCGTAAAAGGTAAAGAATGTAGGTAAATTATGTGATAAGATTCTTGCTTCCATAATGAAAGAGAATGCGAATTAAAAGTGATTCTCTTTACAATAGTCTTAATTAATTCGCTAGTGCTATGAAAAGTCTTATAAACTCTTGGCGCTGTTTTTGTTTACTATATCTTTTGCTAAAAAACAAATATAACAAACTAACCGAAGAGAGAGAGAGAGAGTAGAAAGCCTATGTTACGGGGAAAAAGGGTCTACTTTAAGAATCAACACAATGTTTTTTTGACGTAAATCTTTGCGACATGATGTAAATTGATTACCGAATTAATAATATTAATAATATTATAATGACGACAACCGACGACCATAGACTAGTAGGAGTCAACTCTGTGTTTGTGACATGATTACTATTATTCTGTGGTTTCCAAAGAAGTAGGGCATACCTCATCTTTTACGTCCTAAATTAATTTAACTCGATTTTCAGACCAGCCGTCTGGCAAAAGAGTGTACTTTGAATATTAGCCTTTGATCTAACATTATTTCAAATATTATTTTCTTTATATATACATTAGTGAGTTTTGTAACGAAGTATGTCTTCAAATTACTTCATATGAATCATGAAACGTAAAACACGGGGCATTCCTTGAGGTGAGGGAAGAAAAGCTATCCCCCAACTTGAGGGGTTGAACATGTGGGCACCGGCTTGTTAAAATAATGAATGCAGTCATATTAGCCCGCTAGGTATATACACCTAGATAGGTGGGTCGGCTCCAATCGGAAGCTTGGGGGGTTGGGCATGTGGGCTAATGAGGTCGCCGACTAATCCTCGCTAGCCATAGGCAAGGTCTGGATGAGGGCCTTCACGGCCTCGCTCAGATCTACGCGATGGCCATGAGGGCGAGGGTCGCGGTACTCTCTTGGATTTGGGTGAGGGCTCAACATGTGTTCGGCGAGGGTGCAGAGGCTCTCGCCAGGCCCAAAGTCGGAAAAAATAAACAAAGAAAGAAATGAAAAAAGAAAAGAAAAGAAATTCAAAAATTCAAACAAAAGATTAAAAGATTATAAAATTTGTCTATATCAACGGCGGTCATGCCACGTGAGACAACTGGCATCCAAGTCAGTGATTTCTAGTCAAAATCGGCCAAATTGACTATATTAACAAATTGTCAAAAGGTTTAAGATTCAATTTATACAATTAAAATGTTTATAACTAAATTAACAAAAATGTAATGGGTTTATGATAATTTTTGTACTGTTCCCTTTTAAAAAAGAGACCCCAAAAGCCCAACTTTGAACAAGAAATCAAAGTTAGACAAAAAAAAAAAAAACAAAGTGATATGTTCTCTAGAAGTCCTAAAATTTGTTGCGAAAGTGCGATTGAGTCCTAAAACTTTTAAAAAATGCAATTAAGTTCTAAAACTTTTCAAATTGGTTCAATTAAGCCCTAAAGTTAACATCGTCAATTTGTTTAGTGGAAAATGTTGACGTTGTTAGAGTTGGCAAATATTTTCGAAGACCCTTGTTTCTCATACCGGGCACGCTCATATTAACTTAGGGAAACCAAAGTATGATCCAACGACATGTGACTCCTACGCACAGAATGCAGGGGTTTTTGGGGCAGCATCCCACACCGTAGAGCGAAAGTAATTTGCTTTCCAACATTGCAGCTTGGCATTGTTTGTCATTGCAAACAGTGCCATCAAGGCATCCCACACCTCCTTCGGAGTCCTAACATTCTCAATATGGTGCAACAACTCATCTTCAATGGTCACTACAACAACATAGAGCGCCTTTCCAATTTTTATCTTTTACTTTCTCAACTAGTTATCATCCGTGGGTGTGTGGTGTTGTTACCGCCAACAATATCTCACAAGTCTTGACCCGGTAGGCAAAATTGAACGCAGGTACCCTAATTATTACAACTTGGGTTGTTGAGTTTTCGATGCTGATAATCAAACTCGAAATATATGCCATCATGACTGTTTACACATAAATTTTGACTATCCATTTAGGGTTTAATTTCATAGAAAATTACGAATTAATTTTTAACCCCTAGAAAAAAATAATTTTCATTAAATTGCAGAATATAAACATTAGGAGTATTTGCATTAAAAGTAATAGATTTATTAAAAAAAAAGGCATTCAGACTGGTCCGACTCGGCCCCTTTTTTGTTTCTTCTTTTCTTTTTTCGCTTGGGCCCGGCCCTCCTCCTTCTCTTTCTTATCTTTCTTTTCCACGGCCCAACTCTCTTTCCTGGCCTTTTCTTTTCGGCCCGACCCGGCTCGGCCCTTGCCGACTTTTCCCCTTCCTCTTTACTCTCATGACAGGAGCGACAGAAGGCAGGGAAGCAGAAGCATGTATTATTAGACAGCGAAGGACAAGCAGAGTAGGGGCAGGGCATGGCAGGGGGATCACTCGGCGTGATCTCAGGGTCGGGGCTAGGTCGGCCACAGCAGGGGCGGTCGGGCATGACCGATTGGCCACAAAGGCCAAGGGGCCTGAGAGAGCGCAGGGGGAGACTGATAGCCAGGTGCTTCCAAGAAAGGGAAGGTGCTTGAGAGTTTGAGGATGCTTGGCCATCCTTTATCGTGAGAGGGAACTTGAGAGTGAAATTGAAGAGCGGCGCTCAGCCTCGCCCCATTAACCCAACTACGAGTCCCCCGTCCCATCCCTACGACCTCTGACTGGCATCCCTGACACCTCACTCCCCAGCGTCCGTATTTCCGGTCAGTCCCTTTTCTTGGTTCCGAGATCCTCAGATGTGGGATCTCGGAACCAAGAAAAGGGACTGACCGGCTCAGAGACATCAAAGCGGTCGCCTATGGCACGATTTGTGTCAAGTGCACCCTTTAGTCGCCGTCTCCGAGCCAGGTAGGGACCTCGCGGTTGTGCGCTTCAACGCCTCTATTATGTCTTATCTACGAACCTAGGCTCCCTGACTCTGGTTTTCGTGCGTTGAGCCTCTCGTGCTTTATATTGTTGGTGCTGAGTGTCGTTTGTTGATTATTGGCAGATTTTGGCTTGGGCCCGTGTCCCAAATGCCTGTTGTGGTTCAACTTAGTCGATGCCCGCCGTGTGTTTGATAGAAGTTCTGAACCGAGTTCGTACAAATATGTCTCCGGTTTCGCACTACTCTAAGTGTATACAAACACGGGGTCTAATTAGAAAAAAAAAACATAAAAGTTTAGATTGAGGGATAATTTTGGCCCGAACTCTTTTTTGTTCCATAAAAAGCACAAATTTTAGATTGAGGGACAATTCTAGTCCGAACTCTTTTTTGTCCTGTAAAAAAGTACCAACTTTAGGTTGAGTAACAATTCTGAACTCAATTTTTTTTGCCTCATAAAAAATTACAAACTTTCATCATGATCCCAAATATGGCTTCCCGTTGACTTTCATGAGAAAGAAGATTATGGTGGTAAGCTTGGCGAATCTCGTCCATGGCTTCTGTCGACAGGCGGTGGTTAGCTTCAAATTACGTTTGGCTAGAGAGATTCAATCTGAAGATATTTTTGACTTGTCGGTGAAGTGAAGGAGACGAACAGTTTCACCGTTATTCTTCAAATTGTAGCTTAGAAAATAAGACAATGAATGTTACTTCAAATCTAGTTAGCAAGTCACGTGGATTTATTACTAAGGTGGAATAATCAAGTTAGATAATTAATAGTTCTAAGTCAATGGGGGCTAGATTTGAGATTTAAGTGAAAGTTGTTGCTTTTTTACGAGACAAAAAAAAGTTGAGGCCAGAATTATCACTCAACCTAAAGTTGGTGCTTTTTTACGGGACAAAAAAAGTTCGAGCCAAAATAGTCTCTCAACTAAAAGTTAGTGCTTTTTTACAGGACGAAAAAAAGTTTGGGCCAGAATTATCCATTAACCTAAAGTTGGTGTTTTTTTTTGGAATTAACCCCAAACACGGGTGCTAGTATAGAGGGATTCCATTGATATATGAGCAGTTGGACTTCTTTGCCATGGCGATTAAATCTGTCCATATTCCTTTTGTTCATTTTTATTTTTGTGTGAGCATTTCATCCGGTTGCGTTCGTCTGTGAGGCGGTGACCCTAAACCTGTGATGCGAACGTTAATCTCTTCCGCTAGTTTATTTACTGGTCTCCTGCTATTTGCTTGTTTCGGTCATGTTTTGGTTGTGCCCGTAAATGTCGGAGGATTGGCAATCAGAATGGTGGCCGAGGTGGTCCCGTGGCTAGTGCTAGTTGATGGTGAAATGTATCATTACGGGACCCGAGATAGAATTGATTTGGATTGTCGTTGAAGTGCCGGCGTTGTGTGATCTTGAGTATTCTGGATGTGCTCGAAGAAGAAGACACTGAGGAGCAGTCCTGGGATTGGAAAATTGGTGATGGAGCGACCAAAAGTAGTGGACTTTGGGCTCATTTAGACTTAGTGAGCCTTGGCCTTGGATTGTTGTTTTGGTGAATTTGGGCTTAGTTCTATTATAGCAGTAGTGAGTGTTGGGCTTAATTTGTCATGTTTGGGTTTGTTTTCGGCTGAGTAGGCTTGGATTTGGTCTTGTAGTGACCGAATTGGGCTTGTTTTCATTGAGCCCATTCCTTTCTTTAGGCCTTTGGCGTCCAAGGCCCAACCCGAAGTCCCACGATCTAGCTCGTGTTCGAACTGGGCCTCAGAGGCCCAGCCCGGGTCCGTATTATTATAATATTATACTATTATTTTAATATTAAAAATTGTTTTTATAAAAAATATATTAAGAAATTAAAAAATTTTCGAAAATTAAAAAACTGAAATTGGGCTTTGGAATTGCCTTTTCTTACTCTTTTTGTGTGATTAGTGCCATGCTTGACTTCATGTTGTTTGATTCACATGTCTTGAATTACGTGTTTAATTCGACCTTGCATATGGTTGATTAGAGACATGTTAGGTCCTTGTTTGTGCACTTTCCATACATTGATTGTTGCTTCCCTTAGCTTGGTTAGGGATGGAACTTTAGGATTCACAATTGGTAAGATTGCTGCATTAACACTTTAGTAGTGATTGAATAAGTTTAGGTATTGAAAGGGCACTAGTTGGTTAATTAGTATAATCAAGTCTCTGAACCCATCGAATCTCTAGATTCGTAGAAGTAAAGCAATTCTCCTATGCTTTACTTATGGTGACTCCTAAATAAAATTGATTTGTATGTTAAGAATTTAAGTCGCGGATTGATATGTGCTTGGGAGAACTTGAGCTAAGTTTAAACTTAATAATCTATTAGTCAAACCCAATAGGTGGCGAGACCAGTTTGGGGAGATCGCGACAATGACTTGGTTACAATGCCTGACACTATACTAAGTAAGCTTGGTTCCGAACCAACTGGTCTCAGTCCTAATTGTGCACTAGCAAAACTCTAGCGTATTCCGATCATGGACCGCCTGCTCATGTACAATGATCTTGAACCACTGTCTTCCCGTACCATGTCTCCTAATCACTAGGTTCACAATCCTTGACTACCTGCTTTGATACCACTTGTTGGATGCATGCATCAGAAGTTCTGATTTTGCTTGTTGAGATAAATCGGGAACTCAATCAAAGAAAATATACCATTTTTTTTTGTTAGAGACACTCTTTACAACAATGTTTGGGAGAATTTCTTGCGCGCAGACAACAAATGAGAGCACTTGGCTACTTTTAGCCTTTATAAAAGTTTTTTTTTTTTTTTTAACTTTCCCTACATCACTCTTAGAAATTAGTGGTTTACCCCTCCTTATATGATTCTAGAGTTAGTGGTTCACTCCCCCTAAAAAACATTTAGAATTTATTGGAAAAGAGAGGAGGTGAATCTTCACTAAGAACCCAAGAGGGTGACATCCACGTGCTTCAGTGGGTGACTCCAATCATCAAAAGAGGAGACATAGAGAGCATTGTAGACCCAAGATTAAATGGACGGTTCGACATAAGCTTGGTTTGGAAAGCTGTGGAGATAGCAACGTCTTGTGTGCCACCATTTGCAATTCAGAGGGCAGACATAAGTCACATATTGGCTGAATTGAAGCAATGTTTGGCCATTGACGTGGCAAGCCAGAGAGTGGAAAATGGTGAGATGGATTTAAGCAGCTTCTTTGAAATGGCCACTTTGGGGCTTGACGGTGATAGTGCTCCCCTTGCAAGGTAAATGGGGGAAATTCAAGACTTATCCCGTAACATTTCAATTCCCACGTCAAAAAAACTGATGTCTAGTGATGTTATTCATCCAATCAAAATGGTCATCACTTCTCCGTCCACATCAAACTGGTTGTTAAGACATGGTATATTCTTTTTTTTTTTTTCAGAGACATGGTATATTCTAAGACATGCTTAGCGAAGTTGGTCTGCTTGAACCATGGTAAGGTTCATTGATATTGATGGTATGCTCAGTAGTTGTTGCAGATGATATAGAGATAGCAAAGAAATTTCGGAGCTAGAATTCTCATCTACCATGAAAATATTGTTGTCAATAAATTATTTCTGGCTATGCCAAATGCTGAAATTGTGAGTTAAAACTCATCCTCCTATTAATTATTCTTTTTTATTATAATTTACCGTATTGGTTTTCATGGCCCATGCTCCCAATCGGAAAAAAATAGATGATTTCATGGTGTATGGCAATAATGATATAATGAAAAATAATTAGCACATGACATGATATATTGTTTCAGATTTACCGATGGTCAATATTTCATCAATCAAAAAAGCTGTGTGTTGACATTGTTGTGGTCCTTAGACTTGGACACATGCTTAGGAAGACCTAGCTGCAAGTCTTGGTCTTCTTGTATTGTAGCCATGACTCGGTCAACATAAACTGAAGAAAATTCAGTGCGTGACTCCAATCACCGAAAGAGGAGACATAGACAGCATTGTAGACCCAAAGAATATACGAACAGCTCCAACATAAGCACGGCTTGGAAAGCTGTGAAGATAGGGATGTCATGTGCTTCACCATCTGCAATTAAGAGGCCAGACACAAGTCACATCTTAGCTAAACTGAAGGGGTGTTTGGCCGTAGACATGGCAAGCCAAAGAGTGGAAAATGGTGGGATGGAATCAAGCGGCTTCATTGAAATGGCCGCTCTGAGGTTTCACTGTGATAGTGCTCCCCTTGCAAGGTAAATGTGGAAATTCAACACTTATCCCGTGACACCTCAAGCCTTATATTAGATGGGTGAAGTCCTATGATGCTTTAGGTAATATTTACCTCAAATCACCATCGCCTTATGTGTTTACTAAGATTATTTCTTTTGGAGGCTCAGCTTACGTGTCGTAAGATATGGTATATGCTAAGAGGTACAAATAAGCCTAACTTCTTTTTTCCTTTTTTCGAACAACATGGAGGGTGACCAGACCTTCCGTGAGCTTTCTTTTATTAGAACTTCTGTGTCTTCCTAAACTTTGTGGTTGAAGACATAAGTCTAATGTGTGAATCTTTAGTTGAAGCTGTAACTATTCATATGCCAATAAGTGTACCACCACTGCCATGCTAAATAAGTAGTGTTAGAGATGAACACCCAATCACGATAATCTAATTCAACTTGAGAATTCCTCCTAAATGTTAAATAACAGCATCCCAGCAAGCTTAAGACGATAGATAATTTCATGTTTGCTTGTGTGGTGACGTATCCCTTCATTGCTCTGTGCTGTACCTTAATCAGGGAAAGGACACAATAAGCGCTATAACTTTCGTATAACACGCATTTCATTGTCAAAAATTTTTCGACCGATCACTTGAGTGGCTTTCATAAAAAAAAAAAAAACCGATTAATGAAGCGTCATCGGTGATTTTTTTCACCAGAAAATCCAACATAGCATTGATTTATTATATATTGGCTAACTGTTGACACCTAAATTTTGGGAATCCATTTAGGTACATATTGCATAGGAAAATTAGGGATCGATCTCGGTCCCTAAAAAAAAAAATTAATTAGTTAAATTGCATATAGATATTAAGAGCATTTCATTAATAGTTAATCAGGCCCATATAGCTTGCATATCTATCGGACCGACGGCATATGAACTCGACCAAATGGTTCTGAGCTTAAATGAAGTTAATTGAACCGAGCCCATGACGAAAATTCACATGTGTTGCACGTGTGATAATTCAAGCGAAGATTTTCCGTCACAAAGCAATGTCTCGTACATATATTCTCAGCCAAATTTGATATATTTGATTTTTTCTAAGATGGGACATTTTGCAAAGTGATTGGGGCCATATATTGCGAAGATATCTGCAGTGGGGTGATAAAGGCTTATTCTGAGATATTCATTTACATTAAAATAAGCAATAAAACATTGCAGGGAAGAGGAGGATTCGGTGGATTGTGCACGAAAGGGGAGGAAAGAATAAAACAGAAATTCCAAAAGTGCACACAATAGGAAATAAGATCTGGCCTATTTCCTAGATAGCCTTCGTCCCTCACCTATAAAAAGGGTGTTCATGGACAGAAGTGAAGGGGATTTCAAAAATTCAGAGAGCAATCAGACACACGAACACAGAGAGATCGTGAGAGGGGGACTCCCTTTTTGCTCTGACAACATACAAAAGAATAGAAGACGAGACTAAAAGCGGAGAGAGGAGTCGTCCTCTTCCTCGGGTGTGCGTCTCCACGGCCACGACCGAATTCTTCCAACTCCACGACTCAACGCTGTTTCCTTGGCGACAATCCAACGTAGCCGAGCTCTCTGTTTCGGTGACAACATTGCTATCTTCTGCTGCTGATCCGTGACACCCCCATTTGAACAGTCCTGCCTCTGCTGTTGCACCAACACCGACGGACTTGGACTCTACCGAGAAGACAACTGCTGTTCTGATCTTCACCTCTGCATCGTTAGCTATTCCCCCTTCCAGCCCCTAGTCACGACGCCTGCACCCAACTGAGACGACGAGTTGTTGTTGCTAGATCGATGACGTTGCCGTCCTGACGAATTGTGATAACGAAGCTCCCTAACACCCGCAACTCCTATCGCTGCACCAACGCCGCCCCCTCTCACGGCCAGATTTGTGGCCGTGCGCTTCAGCTCTTCGCCGTTGTAATTCCAGACAACCATCAACGCTTCCTGAGAAGTTTTGCGATCACTGTCCACCTTCAACGAGAACCTGCAGTGAGCGTTCCTTGGAGTGTCTCAGCTTGCAAGAACCAACTTTTAGCTGCGAATACAGAAGAGGAGCCGATCTTTGGTTACACGCTAAAGTCCAAGGGGTGGTAGATTGGTAGTGGCTCGGTCAAACGAAGAAATAGATCTTTAGTGCACTGACGTTGGTGCTCCATAAATACTAACGTGGTGAAGTTTGTGCATCGGCGTGCTTATCCGCACCACCATTTGAAACACTCCGAATTTGGAAGATAAAATTAGGTAAAGGTCATTATCCGAATATTTTCCGAAATATTTAATTTTCTAAGTTTTATTTGATGTTTGAATATTTCGTGGATATTCTTTGGTGGATTATTAAATCTTAGGATAATGCATTATCCCTAAATATTTGAGACACTTAAAATTAGAAATTGCACGATTGGCGAGCGTATCTGGACGGAAAATCATTATCTTGTCCAAAATCGTTATCTTATGGACACTTGGATAATAGATTTTATTTGCTTTCCAAATTTGAACAATCAACTTTCCGTCAATATCTATAACCCTATAGATATGACCGTTAGTTTGATTCCTTTGCCTCATTTAAATTTGATAAGAAAAATTTGCGGATTGTGTGGATATTGTTTTGATGGTGGTGTTTATCTATTATTTGATTTTATTTCTTTTAAAAAGAAAATTCCAAAAAATTAGTTGCAATTTGAATTGATTTTTTTTAGAAGATAATGTTGCATGTTTGAATATATCTAGATAACATTTTTTTAGAATAAACCAAGATTTGAATAAAGATAAGATAATTTTTAATTTAAATTAGGAATTAGGGTAATTTATTTCCTAGTTTAATTAGATATTATTCTATCTTGATAGTTCATTTTGGGTTAATTTTTAATTTCGAATTTTCATTAAAAAAACCAAAAAGAAGTGTTTTAGAATAGGTTAATTTTATTTTTTTAGTTTATAATTGCATGCTTAGATATTTGGCATTTTTTTAATTTCGAATTTCATTTGAAAAATAAAAAAAATAAATCATTTGTCCGTCATTAGAAATAGGTCATATTGTCGCATGTCATATAGTTTGCATGTTAGGTTGCATCAATCGCATGTTAATTTTTGCATGTCATTATTATATAGGTTAGTTTTCATTTAAATAAGTGAAAATCCAAAAAAATATTGAGTGAATTGCTTGTTAATTAGAAATCATATTAGGATTGTTGATGTGATTTTCTAGCTAACAATGCAGATGCTTACGTTGTTTTGAGGTAAGTAATTTCCCAATCTTGCAATTTATTTAATGTTTTGATTATTGGATGTTACTTTGGTGGTTTTGCGAACCCGCATGATCACCTCACATGTTAGTGACTAAGTTAAAATAAATTCAAACTGCATGCAAAATATTTTTTTTTGAAAAGAAAAGGTACCAAAGGGCGTTAGATTAGATCTAGCGTAATCAAGTCCCCGAACTTAGAATCTCTGGTTTGTAGGAATAAAACATATCTCCCTATGTTTTATTTAGGTTTCTAATCGACCTACCACAAATAGATTAGTGGCGACTCAAGCATGAAAACATTTGCATGTTAAGAACTTAAACCCTAAGTTGCGAATTGGTAGGGCTTGGGAGGGCCCGAGTTAGGCTTAGTCTTAACAATCCATTAGCCTGATGAATTTTAGGTCGCGACAGCTTGGCGACTCCAACTGGGACTTGAGTTAAAACTCTTAGTGGACTTAGGCCAATTTTTCTTTTCAAAAAATATTTTTGTTTGGCAGCGAGGATCCTAGTGCACGTCTCTAACGTTAAGGTGTTAAATGTTTTTTGCAGAGCGGGAGTTATAAGGGGTGGAGTGTTTGTTAACCATTTTCTTGCGGGGAGGTGTTGAGGTCGGATGTTTTAATTTTGATATTGAAGCGCTTTGTTTGCATATGACCTGTTGTGCATGCCTTGCATTTGCACTACACCGCACTCACTACCATTCTACTGCGGGACAGGCATGGGCTTAGGATGGTACTAAGACAGCGGACACCCCAACCACACCCGCGTGGTATGGGTCGCCCTTCTTGGTCCCGAAAGTTTTTTCACGGTGTCATTGAGTTCCCACCACGGTTGCACCCTTTGCAACCCGGGTCGGCTCCTTGACTAAGCCGGAGTCAGGGGAACCCCGGCCTAACCACAACCATGACTGGTTTAGCCCGGTAATCCTCGCGTCTCCACTTTGCAAGCTAGAGTCTAGATAGAAATCGAACCTCACATTTTCATGTGCATGTCTATGTGATTGCCATGGTCCTATCGGGTAAAGTAAGTCTTCTGAACTCTCCTTTTTGCAATTTATTTAGTTATTGCATTTTTCCGAGTCGGTCCATGATAGGTCTAGGTGGGTTTTAAATTTGAAACTAATAATCATTGAGTCCTTTTTTTTTAACAAAAAAAAAAAGAAGAAAGAAAGCTCTTTTGGAGAATTATTTTCAATCTATGTCTTTATTTTCCTGAATGTGTCATAGGTCATTATTTCTGAGAAATTTATCATTTTCACAAGTACATGGAGTAATGAAAAATGTCACGAAAAATGGGAATAAAAAGGAACAATTAGACTGAGTCATGGACTGATTGTTTTGAGGACGTATACTTACCATGCTCTATTTTTTAATTAGGTTATTACGGACCGTCAGCGTTCCCCAATCCGTACTCGCTCAAGAGCAAGAATGATCGACCAAAAAATGAGCAGGCTCGTGTTTGCTGTCCTTGAAACCGAGATGAAGCAAGTCCTCAATGTGCTCGAGAATCTCACCAAACAAGTTGCTTCCCTACAAACAAGCATTTCCACACCGTCTGCACTCGCTCAACCGAGTGTAGAGATCGTACTGCCCGATGACTCTCCTCCTGTTGAGTCAAACGATAAGGGAAAAATTGTTGCCATTGGTACTTCCTCGACTGAGAATGGTGCAACTTTAACTGACAAAGCTCGTCCGATCATCACAAATGGGGCGATGCATCTTCTAAGCCACCAAAGAGTGATGAGGCTGAGCGTATTGATAAGCTTGAAGAAAAATTCCGTCAAATGCAAGGCTTTGATGATCAATTCTCACGAGGTCTTGCTCACATTGTCAAGGTTCAAGTCCCTAAAAGTTCAAAGGCACCTTGAGTTTAATAAGTTCGATGGCCTTTCCTGTCCTAAGGTCCATTTACAATACTACACGGCGAGGATGGCGCCGTGTATGCTGATAATGTGCCACTCATGATCCACACTTTCCAAGATAGCTTAACCGGACCCCCCTTACAATGGTTCGTTTTGAAAAAGATTCATTCGCTCAAGACATGGGAGGATTTGTCGATGCTTTCATTCGTCAATATAAATTCAATATTGGCGTGGCCCCATCACGTGAAGACTTGATTCGCACGAGAAGAAAAAAGACCGAGACCTTCAAGGCTTATGCCACTAGGTGGAGAGCTCTAGCTGTGCAAATCATTCCCCGAGTTAAGCGAGAAAGAGATGCTCGATACTTTTATGAAAACTTTACCATTCGAGGTTTAAGAATCGAATGTTGGGTTCTAATTTCAGTTCTCTAGCTGAGTTGATACCGCGGGAGAACGTGATTGAGATCGCTCTGCGTGATGGTTGGGCCACCGAAAGCTACCTACTGCTAAGAAGTTCACCCTCAAGAAAGATAAGGAACCGGCACACAAGTAAATGTAGCTTACTCTCAACAAAGTTGTGATCTTTGCCCCGACAATGCGGTCTGGCTGGCAAACAACAAGGTGGACGCCAATTCACTAGTCGGCAACAAGGTACTAAAAGGAACTTCACGCCTCTACCTGGGCCGTTATCCAAAGTTCTGCCTGTTCTTCAAAAGAAAAATTTGCTTTCAAGTGAGCCAAAACGCCCGAACCCCGAGCGGTTCTCTGGTTATGACTCCTCTAAGAAGTGTGAGTATCATATGGGGGAGGTTGGTTATTCTACTGATGATTGTTACGTACTGAAGCATAGAATTCAAGACCTCTTGGACACAAAGGCATTCTCTTTCAGCACTACTCAACCAAATGTCCAGCGGAACCCTCTACCCAACCATGCTGGAAGCACGGACGCTGTTATTGAGTAGAGAAATTTCTATCTTTATACTCCTCTGCAAAGGAGTCTTTTATGCTTTCTAGGATTTCAAGTGTTTTCTAGGATTTCCTGTTTTCTAGGATTTCAATTCATGTTTATGTTTTTATTCGTAGGGCTTTGATTATTTGCATTTCCCTTCCAATAATGTAATTCATTCGACTCTATTCAATGAAATTACAAGTTTATTTGCATTTTGAGGGCATGTTGAAGTATACCAAACTAGCCTAGTGATGATATCCAATCGATAAAAGAAAAATATCATCTGAGGAGAAATTCTGAGGGCTGGGCTTTCTCATGCTCCCTAAAGACTTTTCGAAAATAAAAAGCATTTCATTGTTTAAAAAAAAAACTTTTCCAAAGCATGCATCAAACAAACCTTGTCTGACTCATTTACTTCATGTCTCAGAGCATAATTCTCCAGCTTATTGTGATGAGGAATTGACACATCGAGTTCTATTGATGATGAACTTATGGGGCAAAAGATCACCACCTACTTGGGCATGATGCTATCTTCAAAGAGCGAAAATGAGCGCTCAACAGTAGAGGATGATGAACTGAGGGGCATGTTGAACTTTGATGATGATAATGGACTGACAAATTCGATAGAGATAATGTCATGGTTCTAATTGGAATCTTCTGAGTCTCAATTCACATTTGCTTAGTATCCAATTCATGCACGTTTTCTTGTGCAGGGGCAATAGCAACGATGGAGCATTCATGTGTCCATTCCTTCCAAATAAGGGCAATCAAAGGGCTCTCATTCCAAAAAATGTCTCTCTATGTTGATGTTCTCACACCTTTTGTAGGGATCATTTATTTTGAATGCTCAATGCCATATTTTTCATGCTTATGATAAGATTTTTGAGTATGATAAATATGTTCGGAAGTTTTTTTTTTTTTTTGTGCTTGAAATTGATAAGCTTGTGAAATGATCACATCTTTCAAGGAAAAGAAATTTTGCTTGGTTAGTTTACCTATTTGACTCATCAATTTCATGTTGAAATTTGTCAAGTTGGACAATTTAATGAATGATGTGGAATTGCTTGAGTATGCTAAATGAGATGTGTCGGGATGATGAAAGGCAAACCATATCCTATACACAGTTTCCTATTCATACACTTGTGAGATGAGTGAAAAATTCCATGTCCACAAGGTAAAAGGTTATCTCGCGAAAGGTACGACTACCGAAATGATGAGAGGCAATTCACTTCTTTATCTTAAACACTACAGGTTGTCCATTGTTTTGCCATTTTGAGCCCAAACACTTGGTGAAGTTCTTTCAAATTACCCCTGTCAAGAACTACCCCAAATCGGGGTAAACTGGAGGTAAGTCGACATCACAAGGTGAGAAAAATGGATAGAAATTTTCTTGCTCACACTTGCATCAATCTTCAAGTGTTGCTATTGCAAATGAACTCAAACATTAATTCAAGTGCCTTAAGATGATGAAGAGCGGTTCTTTCTCTATCCTACACACTTTATCCATTGCTTAGCCCACTTGAGCCTATATTTTCGTTTCATATGAACCTAGTTGGTGATCATCCCCCCACACTGGGGCAAGGTAAAAGCCATCACTGTCCACGCAGTATATTTGGAGCGCCGATAGAAGACGAAGACCCTGAAAATCCAAATGTTAGTTATTCGGTCAAAACAAGCCAAAATGTGGCTGGTCAATATGTGCATTGTAGACAGTGTGTGTCAAAAGTCAAAAAAAAAAAAAAAGAACTAGGGGGCATGAAAAAGCAGTGTGCCTGGTAAAAGTAAGGTCAATGCCCAAGAAAAAAAGAAAAGAAAAAAAAAGGAGAACTTTAGAGAAAAAATGTCAAGATACGACATGTCAAAGTCATGAATCCCAATGGAGCAGTGGTCTTACAAGTCTCAAAGGAATCAAGTGGAGTATTCAAGCCCAATGAAGCATTTACTCAAATGACAATGCCTGAGGATGAAGAAAAAGACTAGTGACAATGCCAAGATGATCACCAACTTATTCACCCCTATTTATACACATTTTGAGCCTAATGATCCTTTCATTTCTCAACCCATGAGCCTAGCCTACGTTACGTCCCTTACAAAGTCTCTTCAGATTATGGCACTTGAACTGACGTAGAGTTTCGGATGTTTCTAAGCTTAGCTCGAAGAAGTGCGAGCAAGTCCATTTCTATCTCATTTTGCAGGGTTCTTGACTTGTAAACCCGGAGATGATTGCGGAGGATTTTCTTTCAATAGCCTTGACTCAAAGAGTCCCCTTTTGCTAAGCCATTGATCAAGCCCACGTTATAGTCCTAATAAAGACCTCTCAGATTGGTAAGGTCGTACCATTTGCGAGAATACTCGGACCCTTGTCGACATGAAGATGGTGAGATAGAATGATTTTCATAAATTAGCCACTTTTCGATGAGGATGAGAGAAAGCCCTTTCGGACCGGAAGTCCCTCATTCGACATTTTCAAGATATCCACTTATGAGTTCAGATTGTCTTATCATGATTTTCCCTAGTGAAATTTAGTGATGTTGAATTGACAAAATCGTCATGCATAAAAACCAGTTGAATTTATAGTGCATAAGTATATGTGTTCTTGATTGTCTATGAATGCATATTACATGTTGCCTAAAATCGTGTCCGGTAGGAGGCACACCCTCAAGAGTCAGAGATATCACCAGGTAAGTATATCTCTATCCTTTAGATGTCTGTGACTATCCAAGTATCCCTAACCTGTTCGAGCAATTGTTAGGTCCCATATTTAATCATTTTGTTGCGATCTCCAGATGCCTCTGACGATATCTAGACATCTATTGATCAAGCCTTTTCAAGTACCTTTGATGATATCTAGGTACTTTGTCAAGGAGCCCCTGAACATTCGGGCTAACCCCTGGTTTCGACCAATCGTTAAGTACTTGCGACGATATCCAGGTATTTATCGATCAAGTCCTTTCAAATATCTTAGATGATAACTAGATATTTTGTTAGGCACATTTTTCAGTTTCAATCTAGAAGATTCCCCCGTGTAGCACTTACGATGATAACTAGGTGTAGAGGCTAAATCTTTGCAAGTGCCTATGGCGATGTATAGGTATCTCGTAAAGGTCGGAATACTCTCCCAATCTCAGAAGATTCCCCCGTGACACGTCTATGAGGAAAGGTATAGGCGCAGCGGCCAAATCTTTATGAGTACGTATGAGGAAGGTATATGTATTTCATGAAGATCGGAATATTCTAATCTCAGAGGATTCCCCCGCAACACACCTATGAGGAAAGGTATAGGCTCAGCGGCCAAATCTTTACAAGTGCCTATGGCGATGTATAGGTATCTCGTAAAGGTCGGAATGTTCTCTCAATCCCAGATGTTCCCCCGCGGCTCACCTATGAGGAAGGTATAGGTGAAGCGGCCAAATCTTTACGAATACCTATGGCGATGTATAGGTATCTCGTAAAGGTCGGAATATCCTCCTAATCTTAGAAAGTTCCCTCGTGACACGCCTATGAGGAAAGGTATAGGCGCAGCGGCCAAATCTTTACGAATACCTATGGCGATGTATAGGTAGTTTGTAAAGGTCGGAACATTTTCCATTTTGCTAAATTTTTCTCTCGAGAACCCCAGATGATAACTGGATACGTCGAGCTTTCTTCGCGTGTCTTGACCGAATTGCAGGTCACCGAAGTTCATCAGCGTTCATCAGGCAATACCTTAAGGATAGAGTTCAAACATTTGCCAAACAATCTCAAAAATCATGGCAATGCCTCAAATTACTTCACCACTCAAGTTAGGTGAGTAACTCCACGTATGTTTTATTCACGTCAGCATGCATCATTTCTTATTGCATTTCAAAATGGGACTCATACTCCCACCAAAAATAACATTCAATGCATTTTCATGGTCAAAATTTAGGCATCATTTAGTCTTTGAATGCAACCTCTTCGAGCTCACATTCAAAGAGGGGCAGCTGTTGACACCTAAATTTCGGCCGACCATTTAATAATAATTTGCATAGAAAATTAGGGATTAAATTTTAATCCCTAAACAAAAAATATTAAAATTGCATAGCATATAGTTTAAGTTCATGTAGGTTAGTTGCATTTCGTATCGGACCGGCGGTGACGAGAAAATTGAAAATTCATCGTGTAAACCGAGCTCGAGCACTTGGCTCACTCAAGGGATTGGGGGTCGAAAATCACACGTCAAAAAGGCCTTGTTTGTCTTAATTTGAGCTTAAATTAGCCCATCAAGCTTAATTAAAGAAAAGCCCAAATTAATTCAGCCAATTTGGAATTAAATAAAAATTAAAGGATAAAGCCTAAGCCAAAGCCCATTAGGACTAGGAAATCTGGTCAATTAACCTAGGGTTTCAATATAAATATGTAACTATACCCTTCAATGAAGGGAGAGCTCTCATAATTTTCAGAGCAGAATTTTTAGAGAGAGAGAGAGAGAGGGACGGTCTCGACGCCTTCATTGGAAATCGAAAGAAAGAGAGATCGAAGCTCCTTCCGCTGTTGACGTGCCGCCCTGCGCTGTACAGTTTTCCGAAGAACATCTAGCAAGTCGTCAAACAACTCTCCAGCGAACTCCGATGATTTTCCAGTTCTATCTCGCCGCGCTTGCTAGCTTCCTGGCAAGCTCATAGTAGCTCTAACATCCTGCTGCAGCCATGATGCTTGTCAAGTCTAATATCATTGGTTCCCCTCGTCGCTGGAGAGACAATTTGCCGGCTATCGTAAAGTCACGTTCCCACACCGAGCGCTCACCACGTATCACCACTTGTTTGTTTTACGGCACTTTTTACCATCGTAGCCATCGGGCGTAGAAAGAAGACAAAAGGAGAAACTTTATTCAAGCGGTGGAAGGAGTGTTTTCTTTGAAGCTTGCTGATCGTGTGGGAGGAAATAGTGATCGTCCAAGTTAAGATTGAGATTCTTCATTGTCCAGCAGCTTAGCCACGGTGTCCTATCTTTTAACCAGCAAGTTCCACAACGACAATTAATGTTATCGTCGTTTCTGATTTGAGTTGTTGCCCACCAAGCGACACACCTCATCGTCCACACCGGAGCACCGCCGCGTCTGCCACCGCCGTCCTCGTGGCCGCGCCTGTCACCAGCCACACCGTCCTGATCCGCAAGTCTCAATCCGGAACTGAGTTCGAATTTGGAAGATATCCGCAAATTAGGTAAGATCATTATCCGAATATTTTTCGAAATATTTAATTTCCTAAGTTTTCGGTGCTTTAATATTTAGTGGATATTCTTTAGTGGATTGTTAAATCTTAAGATAATATTTGCGATATCCGCAATATTTGAAACACTTAAAATTAGGAATTTTGCCTAATTTAGCAACGTATCTGGACGACTATCCGACCTTATCCCTAAGGTACGATACGCGGCGATACGGAAAATCATTATCTTGTCCATAATCACTTGGACACGATAATAGATTTTATTTGCTTTCCAAATTTGATCAATCAACTTTCCGTCAATATCTATAACCCTATAGATATGACCGTTAGTTTGATTCCTTTGCCTCATTTAAATTTGATAAGAAAAATTTCGCGGATTGTGTGGATATTGATTTGATGGTGGTGTTTATCTCTTATTTGATTTTGTTTCTTTGAAAGAAAAACCAAAAAGATTAGATGCAATTTGAATTGATTTTTTTTTAAGATAATGTTGCATGTTTAGAATATATCTAGATAACATTTTTTTCAATAGAATAGGACAACCAAGATTTGCTAGAAAGATAAGATAATTTCTAATTTAAATTAGGAATTAGGGTAATCTGTTTCCTAGTTTAATTAGATATTATTCTAACCTTGATAGTTCATTTTGGGTTGATTTTAATTTCGAATTTTGATAAAAAAAAACCAAAAAGAGTGTTCTAGAATAGGTTAATTTGTGTTCTTTAGTTTATAATTGCATGCTTAGATAATTGGCATTTTTAATTTCGAATTTCATAAAAATACCAAAAATAAAGCATTTGCCTGTCATTAGAAATAGGTCATATTGTCGCGTGTCATATAGTTTGCATGTTAGGCTGCATCAATCGCATGTTAATTTTTGCACGTCATTATATATAGGTTAGTTTTCATTTAAATAAGTGAAAATCCTAAAAAATATTGAGTGAACTGCTTGTTAATTAGAAATCATATTAGGATTATTGATGTGATTTTCTAGCTAACAATGCAGATGCTTACGTTGCTTTGAGGTAAGTAATTTTCCCAATCTTGCAATTTCTTTAATGCTTTGACTATTGGATGTTACTTTGGTGGTTTGCGAACCCGTATGATCACCTCACATGTTAGTGCCTAAGTTAAAATAAATTCAAACTGCCTGCATAAATATTTTTGAAAAGAAAAGGTACCGAAAGGGCGTTAGACTAGATCTAGCGTAATCAAGTCCCCGAGCTTAGAATCTCTGATTTGTAGGAATAAAACATATCTCCCTATGTTTTATTTAGGTTTCTAATCGACCTACCACAAATAGATTAGTGGCGACTCCAAGCATGAAAACATTTGCATGTTAAGAACTTAAATCCTAAGTTGCGAATTGGTAGGGCTTGGGAGGGCCCGAGTTAGGCTTAGTCTTAACAATCCATTAGCCTGAGCATAAATTTAGGTCGCGACAGCTTGGCGACTCCGCTGGGGACTTGAGTTAAAACTCTTAGTGGACTTAGGCCAATTTTTCTTTTCAAAAAATATTTTTGTTTGGCAGCGAGGATCCCAGGTACGTCTCTAACGTTAAGGTGTTAAATGTTTTTGCAGAACGGGAGTTATAAGGGGTGGAGTGTTTGTTAACCATTTTCTTGCAGGGAGGTGTTGAGGTCGGATGTTTTAATTTTGATATTGAAGCGCTGTTTGCATATGACCTGTTGTGCATGCCTTGCATTTGCACTACACCGCACTCACTACCCGCTGCCGGACCTGGGCGGCACAGGCTTAGGATGGTACTAAGACAGCGGACACCCCAACCACACCCGCGTGGTATGGGTCGCCCTTCTTGGTCCCGAAAGTTTTTTCACGGTGTCATTGAGTTCCCACCACGGTTGCACCCTTTGCAACCCGGGTCGGCTCCTTGACTAAGCCGGAGTCAGGGGAACCCCGGCCTAACCACAACCATGACTGGTTTAGCCCGGTAATCCTCGCGTCTCCACTTTGCAAGCTAGAGTTTAGATAGAAATCGAACCTCACATTTTCATGTGCATGTCTATGTGATTGCCATGGTCCTATCGGGTAAAGTAAGTCTTCTGAACTCTCCTTTTTGCAATTTATTTAGTTATTGCATTTTTTCCGAGTCGGTCCATGATAGGTCTAGGTGGGTTTTAAATTTGAAACTAATAATCATTGAGTCCTTTTTTTAACAAAAAAAAAGAAGAAAGAAAGCTCTTTTGGAGAATTATTTTCAATCTATGTCTTTATTTTCCTGAATGTGTCATAGGTCATTATTTCCTGAGAAATTTATCATTTTCACAAGTACATGGAGTAATGAAAAATGTCACAAAAAATGGGAATAAAAAGGAACAATTAGATTGAGTCATGGACTGATTGTTTTGAGGACGTATACTTACCATGCTCTATTTTTTAATTAGGTTATTACGGACCGTCAACGTTCCCCAATCCGTACTCGCTCAAGAGCAAGAATGACTGACCAAAATGAGCAGGCTCGTGTTGCTGTCCTTGAAACCGAGATGAAGCAAGTCCTCAATGTGCTCGAGAATCTCACCAAACAAGTTGCTTCCCTACAAACAAGCATTTCCACACTGTCTGCACCCGCTCAACCGAGTGTAGAGATTGTACTGCCCAATGACTCTCCTCCTGTTGAGTCAAACGATAAGGGAAAAATTGTTGCCATTGGTACTTCCTCGACTGAGAATGGTGCAACTTTAACTGACAAAGCTCGTCCGATCATCACAAATGGGGGCGATGCATCTTCTAAGCCACCAAAGAGTGATGAGGCTGAGCGTATTGATAAGCTTGAAGAAAAATTCCGTCAAATGCAAGGCTTTGATGATCAATTCTCACGAGGTCTTGCTCACATTGTCAAGGTTCAAGTCCCTAAGAAGTTCAAGGCACCTGAGTTTAATAAGTTCGATGGCCTTTCCTGTCCTAAGGTCCATTTACAATACTACACGGCGAGGATGGCGCCGTATGCTGATAATGTGCCACTCATGATCCACACTTTCCAAGATAGCTTAACCGGACCCCCTTACAATGGTTCGTTTTGAAAAAGATTCATTCGCTCAAGACATGGGAGGATTTGTTTGATGCTTTCATTCGTCAATATAAATTCAATATTGACGTGGCCCCGTCACGTGAAGACTTGATTCGCACTGAGAAGAAAAAGACTGAGACCTTCAAGGCCTATGCTACTAGGTGGAGAGCTCTAGCTGTGCAAATTACCCCGAGTTGATCGAGAAAGAGATGCTTGATACTTTCATGAAAACTTTACCATTCGAGTTTCAGAATCGAATGTTGGGTTCTAATTTCAACTCTCTAGCTGAGTTGATACCGCGGAGAACGCATTGAGATCGCCCGCGTGATGGTTGGGCCACCGAAAGCAAGCTACCGCTAAGAAGTTCACCCTCAAGAAAGATAAGGAACCGCACCAAGTAAATGTAGCTTACTCTCAACAAAGTCGTGATATTGCCCTCGACAATGCAGTCTCGGCCGGCAAACAACAAGGTGGACGCCAATTCACTAGTCGGCAACAAGGTACTAAAAGGAACTTCACGCCCTACCGGGGCGTTATCCAAAGTTCTGCCTGTTCTTCAAAAGAAAAATTTGCTTTCAAGTGAGCCGAAACGCCCGAACCCCGAGCGGTTCTCTGGTTATGACTCCTCTAAGAAGTGTGAGTATCATATGGGGGAGGTTGGTCATTCTACTGATGATTGTTACGTACTGAAGCATAGAATTCAAGACCTCTTGGACACAAAGGCATTCTCTTTCAGCACTGATCAACCAAATGTCCAGCGGAACCCTCTACCCAACCATGCTGGAAGCACGGATGCTGTTATTGAGTAGAGAAATTTCTATGTTTTATACCTCTCTGCAAAGGAGTCTTTCATGCTTTCTAGGATTTCAAGTATTTTCTAGATTTCCTTGTTTTCTAGGATTTCAATTCATGTTTATGTTTTTATTTGTAGGGCTTTGATTATTTGCATTTCCCTTTCAATAATGTAATTCATTCGACTCTATTCAATGAAATTACAAGTTTATTTGCATTTTGAGGGCATGTTGAAGTATACCAAACTAGCCCGGTGATGATATCCAATCATAAAAAAGAAAAATATCATCCAAGGAGAAATTCTGAGGGTTGGGCTCTCTCATGCTCCCTAAAAAAGACTTTTTGAAAATAAAAAGCATTTCATTGCTTAAAAAAAAAAAAAAAAACTTTTCCAAAGCATGCATCAAATAAACCTTGTTTGTTTGTCTGACTCATTTACTTCATGTCTCAGAGCATAATTCTCCAGCTTATTGTGATGAAGAATTGACACATCGAGTTCTATTGATGATGAACCTATGGGGCAAAAGATCACCACCTACTTGGGCATGATGCTATCTCCAAAGAGCAAAAATGAATGCTCAACAGTAGAGGATGATGAACTGAGGGGCATGTTGAACTTTGATGATGATAATGGACTGACAAATTCGACAGAGATAATGTCATGGTTCTAATTGGAATCTTCTGAGTCTCAATTCACATTTGCTTAGTATCCAATTCATGCACGTTTTCTTGTGCAGGGGCAAAAGCAACGATGGAGCATTCATGTGTCCATTCCTTCCAAATAAGGGCAATCAAAGGGCTCCCATTCCAAAAAAAATGTCTCTCTATGTTGATGTTCTCACACCTTTTGTAGGGATCATTTATTTTGAATGCTCAATGCCATATTTTTCATGCTTATGATAAGATTTTTGAGTATGATAAATATGTTCGAAAGCTGCAAATTTTTTTTTTTTTTTGGTGCTTGAAGTTAATAAGCTTTTGAAATGATCACATCTTTCAAGGAAAAGAAATTTTGCTTGGTAAGTTTACCTATTTGACCCATCAATTTCATGTTGAAATTTGTCAAGATGGACAATTCAATGAATGATGTGGAATTGCTTGAGTATGCTAAATGAGACGTGTTGGGATGATGAAAGGCAAGCCATATCCTATACACAGTTCCCTATTCATACACTTGTGAGATGAGTGAAAAATTCCATGTCCACAAGGTAAAGGGTTATCTCGCGAAAGGTACGACTACTGAAATGATGAGAGGCAATTCACTTCTTTATCTTAAACACTACAGGTTGTCCATTGTTTTGCCACTTTGAGCCTAAACACTTGGAGAAGTTTTTTCAAATTACCCTGTCAAGAATCACCCCACATCGGGGTAAACTGGAGGTAAGTCGACATCGCAAGGTGAGAAAAATGGATAGAAATTTTCTTGCTCACACTTGCATCAATCTTCAAGTGTTGCTATTGCAAATGAACTAAAACATTAATTCAAGTGCCTTAAGATGATGAAGAGCGGTTCTTTCTCTATCCTACACACTTTATCCATTGCTTAGCCCACTTGAGCCTATATTTTCATTTCATATGAACCTAGTTGGTGATCATCCCCCACACTGGGGCAAAGCAAAAACCATCATTATCCAAGCAGCATATTTGGAGTATCAACCGAAGATGAAGACTCTTGAGAGTCTAAATGTCGAGTTGAAGTGTAATTGGCCAATGTATGTATTGTAGATAGTGTGTGTAAAAAAATGGAAACTAGGGGGCATAAAAAAGCAGTGTGCTTGGTAAAAGTAAGGCCATTCCCCTGAAAAAAAAAAAAGGTCGAGAAAAAAAAAAAGGAAAACTTTAAAGAAAAAATGTCAAGATATGACATGTCATGAATTCCAATGGAGCAGTAGTCCTACAAGTCTCGAAGGAATCAAGTGACAAACTCTCACGGCCAATGGAGCATCTACCAAGAAGACAATCCCTGGCAAAGAAGAAGATCGGTGATTATGCCTAAATGATCACCAACTCTCACCCTTATACACATTTTTGAGCCTGATATATCCTTTCGTTTCTCAATCCGTGAACCTAGCCTACGTTACGTCCCTTGCAAAGTCTCTTCTGATTAGGGCACTTGAATTAACGTAGAATTCATATGTTTATAAGCTTAGCTCGAAGAAGTGCGAGCAAGTCTATTTCTATCTCATTTTGCAGGGTTCTTGACTTGTAAACCCGGAGACGATTGTGGAGTATTTTCTTTCAATAGCCTCGACTCGAAGAGTCCCCTTTGTTAAACCATTGACCAAACCGATACTATGGTCCTGACAAAGATCTCTCATATTGGTAATGTTGTATCGCTTGCGAGAATACTCGGACCCTTATCGACATGATGATGATGAGATAGAGTGATTATCATAAAATAGCCGTTCTGAATGAGAGTGAGCTAAAGCCCTTTCTAACTGAAAGTCTCTCATTTAGCATTCCTAAGAAATCCACGTTATGAATGAAAATTGTCTTAACAATAATTCTCCCCAGTGGAAATTTGGTGATGCAAATATGGTAAAACCATCATGCATAAACCTCAATTGAATTGATGAATTTTGAAATGTGAGTTCTAGAATAGCTGAGATTGCTAATCTCCTTGATGAATGCATATGTGTTTTGCTCTAGTCATGTCTAACAGGTAATGTTTCCTCAAAGACTAAAGAGTTCCCGACGCTACAATTGTTTTTTGAAGCTTCGCGTTCGTCTAAATATTTTTGAATATTCAATTACCTGATTGTAGTTTCAGGTATCATTTCCAAAAATCCGAAGGGAATTTTTGATCAATTAATCATATCTGATTGCAGTTTCAGATATCTTTCTCGAAGATCCGAAGGGAATCATCGGGCCCACTTACATATCTGATTGTAGTTTCAGATATCTTTTCGAAGATCCGAAAGGAATTTTCGAGCCCATTCAAATATCTGATTGTAGTTTCAGATATCTTTCTCGAAGATCCGAAGGGAATTTTTGAGTATATTCATATTTGATTGTAGTTTCAATTTCAAGTTTCTTTCTCGAAGATCCGAAGGGAATTTTTGAGGCCATTCAAATACTTGATTGGAGTTTCAGGAATTTTTCTTGAAAGTCCAAAGGGAATTATTCGATACCTTTTATCGAAAATCCGAAGGGAATTTTCGAGCCCATCTCATCTCAAGCATCTTCTCTGAAAATCCGAAGGGAATTTTCAAGATTATTTCAGGTCTTATTTCGAAAATCCGAAGGGAATTTTCGAGCTTTCAAATACTATTGGGAATTCCAGATACTTGGCGAGTTTCCAAAGCTGTTCCATACCCCAATTTTGCTTTCCCAAATCTTCAGGTAAGTAAATGCAGGTATGTTTTCTATTTTTGCATTTGCATTTTCAGATCACATTAGAAAATGGGTATGGGCTCATTGAGATCCCATTTACTCGACAAAAAGACTAATTTTTCTCATTGTATTTGCATAGTCAAAATTTAGGTATCATTTTGTCTTTTGAATGCAACCCTCTTGAGCTCACTTTCAAAGAGGGGAGAATTTGTTGACACCTAAATTTTGGGAATCCATTTTAGGTACATATTGCATAGGAAAATTAGGGATCGATCTCGGTCCCTAAAAAAAAAAAAAAATTAATTAGTTAAATTGCATATAGATATTAAGAGCATTTCATTAATAGTTAATCAGGCCCATATAGCTTGCATATCTATCGGACCGACGGCATATGAACTCGACCAAATGGTTACGAGCTTAAATGAAGTTAATTGAACCGAGCCCATGGCGAAAATTCACATGTGTTGCACGTGTGATAATTCAAGCGAAGATTTTCCGTCACAAAGCAATGTCAATACATATATTCTCAGCCAAATTTGATATATTTGATTTTTTTTTTCTAAGATGGGACATTTTGCAAAGTGATTGGGGCCATATATTGCGAAGATATCTGCAGTGGGGTGATAAAGGCTTATTCTGAGATATTCATTTACATTAAAATAAGCAATAAAACATTGCAGGGAAGAGGAGGATTCGGTGGATTGTGCACGAAAGGGAGGAAAGAATAAAACAGAAATTCCAAAAGTGCACACAATAGGAAATAAGATCTGGCCTATTTCCTAGATAGCCTTCGTCCCTCACCTATAAAAGGGTGTTCATGGACAGAAGTGAAGGGGATTTAAAAAAATTCAGAGAGCAATCAGACACACGAACACAGAGAGATCGTGAGAGGGGACTCCCTTTTGCTCTGACAACATACAAAAGAATAGAAGACGAGACTAAAAGCGGAGAGAGGAGTCGTCCTCTTCCTCGGGTGTGCGTCTCCACGGCCACGACCGAATTCTTCCAACTCCACGACTCAACGCTGTTTCCTTGGCGACAATCCAACGTAGCCGAGCTCTCTGTTTCGGTGACAACATTGCTATCTTCTGCTGCTGATCCGTGACACCCCCATTTGAACAGTCCTGCCTCTGCTGTTGCACCAACACCGACGGACTTGGACTCTACCGAGAAGACAACTGCTGTTCTGATCTTCACCTCTGCATCGTTAGCTATTCCCCTTCCAGCCCCTAGTCACGACGCCTGCACCCAACTGAGACGACGAGTTGTTGTTGCTAGATCGATGACGTTGCCGTCCTGACGAATTGTGATAACGAAGCTCCCTAACATTGGTTCCTCCTATCGCTGCACCAACGCCGCCCCTCTCACGGCCAGATTTGTGGCCGTGCGCTTCAGCTCTTTTTACTCGCCGTTGTAATTCCAGACAACCATCAACGCTTCCTGAGAAGTTTTGCGATCACTGTCCACCTTCAACGAGAACCTGCAGTGAGCGTTCCTTGGAGTGTCTCAGCTTGCAAGAACCAACTTTTAGCTGCGAATACAGAAGAGGAGCCGATCTTTGGTTACACGCTAAAGTCCAAGGGGTGGTAGATTGGTAGTGGCTCGGTCAAACGAAGAAATAGATCTTGAGTGCACTGACGTTGGTGCTCCATGAAGCCATACTAACGTGGTGAAGTTTGTGCATCCCGACGTGCTTGTCCGACGCACCACCACCACGAGCTGAGCCGATCACCGTCGATCCGCCGGCCATCGTCCCGATCCGCAAGCTCGATCCGCACCGAGTCCGAATTTGGAAGATATCCGCAAATTAGGTAAGGTCATTATCCGAATATTTTCCAAATATTTAATTTTCTAAGTTTTTGATGTTTGAATATTTCGTGGATATTCTTTGGTGGATTGTTAAATCTTAGGATAATGCATGCAATATCCGCAAATATTTGAGACACTTAAAATTAGAAATTTTGCTCGATTTAGCAACGATACGGACGACTATTCGACCTTATCCCTAAGGTACGATACGCGGCGATACGGAAAATCGTTATCTTATCCATAATCACTTGGATATGATAATAGATTTTATTTGCTTTCCAAATTTGAACAATCAGCTTTCCGTCGATATCTATAACCCTATAGATGTGACCGCTAGTTTGATTTCTTTGCCTTATTTGAATTTAAAGAATCTTGCGGATTGCGTGGACTGGTTTTGATCGTGGTGATTATCTATCTATTTGATTTATTTCTTTTAAAAAGAAAATTCCAAAAAAATTAGTTAGGATTTGAATTGATCTTATTAGAAGATAATGATGCATGTTTTCGCATAGGTTTAGAATAACTTTCTTTGAATAAGTCGATAGGATAACTTTTTAATTTAAATTAGGAAATAGAGTAATTTATTTCCTAGTTTAATTTAGATATTATCCCCGATCTTGACAGTTCATTTTAGGGTAATTCTTAATTTCGAATTTTCATAAAAATACCAAAAAGAAGTCACTTTAGGATAGATTAAATTATTTTTTTTAGAATAGATTGCATGTTAATTTAGGCATTTTTTTTATTCCGAATTTCATTTGAAAATACAAAAAAAATAAATCATTTGTCCGTCATTAGAATTAGGTCATATTCGTCGCATGACATATAGTTTGCATGTTAGGTTGCATTACTCAAAGATGTTAATTTTTGCATGTCATTACATATAAGTTAGCTTTTATTTAAATAAGTAAAAATCCAAAAAAATATTGAGTGAATTGCTTGTTAATTAGAAATCATATTAGGATTGTTGATGTGATTTTCTAACTAACAACGCAGATGCTTACGTTGCTTCGAGGTAAGTAATTCTCCAAATCTTGCAATTTATTTAATGTTTTGATTATTGGGTGTTACTTTGGTGGTTCACTTTGCATGATCACCTCACATGCTAGTGACTAAGTTAAAATGGATCGGGCGCATGCAAAATATTTTTTTTTGAAAAGAAAAGGTACCAAAAAGGGCGCTTAGATTAGATCTAGCGTAATCAAGTCCCCGAACTTAGAATCTACGGTTCGTAGGAATAAAACATATCTCCCTATGTTTTATTTAGGTTTCTAATCGACCTACCACAAATAGATTAGTGGCGACTCCAAGATGAAAACATTTGCACGTTAAGAACTTAAACCCTAAGTTGCGAATTGGTAGGGCTTGGGAGGGCCCGAGTTAAGCTTAGTCTTAATAATCCATTAGCCTAAGAGAAATTTTAGGTCGCGACACTGACGTGACTAACCAGAGAAATCCAATCAGCAAAAACTAACTCGTTGGCCCTAGTTCTTGCCCCAAATTTGACAAGTTGGGGTTAAATTAGGGCCAAGAAGCAATCCCTAACCCTAATCCCTTGAAATTACTATTAAAATTGCAGCTGATTACCTGCAGAATTGTGAGCGAGAGCCCTAGTAGAAGCAGAGTTGAGGTCATTGAAGAAGAGGAGTTGCGAGACGTTGGATTGGATGAGGAACATGACGTAGAGAGGGGGCATGAGGGCAAGTGTTATTTGGGTGAAAAATCTTCCTCCAAGTGAGGATAATCTCGTAGGTCTTTATAAATGCTAAAAAACCTAAGAAATTGCAGTTTATGCTGGTCCGTCCTTGGTTTTTGCACAGAAAAATTAAGAATTGAGTGATTTGTGTTCTAATTCAACGTGATTCTTGAAATAGACCAAGCGGAGAGGGACTATGTAAAGCTTCCTATGGTTGTCGATGATGAGGTCAATGGGTGCGTATATCGTCCATCGACTGCGTCATGGTCCTCAAGATCTCAAGCATGAAACATTTGTTCATGATCATCACCTCCAATAATCGACCCATGCGTTCATCGCTTCCCACATTCCAATTCGGGTCTAGCATGTCATAGCTCTCTTCCAGGTCTCACACCACTCTCTGATTATTTTTTATCAAGAAAGTCACGCGAAATTAAAACTTCATTAAAAAAATCATGTAGGATTGAAATTTATCGTTGAAAACACTTAAGTGATCTTTTTTTTACTGATGTGCCATACTAGTGATCAATCAAAAAGTTATGATACTGAAGTAAATGTCGTATGAAAGTTATGACATTTTTAGACTCTATTTGTTTCATGGAAAATAAATGATTTTCAAAACATCTTCTTAAAATTAATCGTTTGTATCATTTGAAATAATTAATTAGTGGAAAATTTTTTTGTTATCTACAACAATTTATAGTTAAATATTTTCGTGGACTTTGAAAATATTTTTTCGTTCATTTATTTTTGTAAGCAATATAAGCAATAATCTTTTAGAAAAAATTATTTTTGAAATCTTTTTTTTTTCGCAGAGCTTTAGTGTCTTTCTTTCTTACCTTAATCTCTTGCTTGTTGATTTATATTAAAACACCTTTCAAGCAAGATATTCCAATTGCCCTATAATATTTGGGTCTAAACTTTCTTATATAAGATGCTTCATTAAGAGTTTTCTTGCTCTGGTGACTGGTGTAACAATGTCAATCTTGAATTTGGCCGTATCGTACAAGTTCAGCAGCGACCATTGATTACACTAGAGACATGTGGAGGATCGAGTCGGTGGTGCTGCCATAACTTTATAGACAATGATATGTGTGAGGTGATAGACGCATGGTAGGCGAAGGTAATCGATCCGAACCATGGTAATGTTCTTTGATACAGAGAGTTTGTGCAGTGGTCATTGGTAGCAACGACAAAATTGTCCATCTGCCATCAATTAAAAGCTGTCTATTGACATTGATTGTGGTCCTTCGACTTGGACACAAGCGGACGAAGAGCCAGCTGCAAGTCTTGGTCTTCTTGTACTGTAGCGATGACTTAGTCAACTATTAACTGAAGATGGGGTCGTGTATCCTCTTAGTATTTCCTATAGAAGAAGAAACTAATTTCCCATAATTGTCGTCTGAATAAGAGTCAATCCTATATGAATTCCAAAATCGATATAATAACGTTAGGATTTATATTGAGTTGGATTCAAATTTGTGAAACTTATGATCATGTTCTCCAGATATATTAAAATCTTAATTACCGGCATTGGTGGAAACTATTTTTCCTATATGAATATAAAGTGCACAAAAGGAAAATGAGGAAACAAAATACTTAGTAGCAATGAAATATACTGGGCCATAGCCACTAAGATCAACTACAGCTTTCTCGTTTTCTTTGCTTGCTCCTTTAGCTTTAGGATTTGTCCTTGTGGTTCAAGCCCAACAAAATCCAGGTATATCTCTCTCCCTCTCGCGTCCGTGATGAGCAAATTAAAGTTTCTGAGTAACTGTGTTTTACGTGTGATAAGAACAGTACAAGATCGAATGCTGCCAAAATATCGACTCACTCGATATATCAAACATCAAACTCGGGATTCATAGTCCGAAAAATAGTTAGTAAGTTCAGAAAAGCGCGCATATATTAAGGGCTTTTGGCAGGAGTAGTCGCTAAATCTGTAAATGGTCCGCCATGTTAGCATGCTGTGCTTGTAAAAAAGGAGAGAAAATGGAGGGGCGAGAACATTTGAGGGAAAATTTGAGAACTATAACATTTCTATATTATAAATAATTTAACTTGTCGACATCCTCGACCCCGATTTTCTTCTGCCCTTTCTCCCGAACACGGCGTGAGAATTTCCTGTCTCGTGGTTTAAGCTTCGTACAATGTTATTGCCCCCATCCATGACGTCGAGAAAAGCTGGCCATTAATAATTGACTAGTTCAACGTGATTCTTGAAATAGACCAAGCGGAGAGGTATTACGTAAAGCTTCCCGGAGTTACCGACAATGGGGTCGTTGGACGCGTTTATCGTCCATCGAATGGGCCGTCGTCCTCAGGATCTCAAGCATGAAACATTTGTTCGTGACCATCACCTCCAGGAATCGACCCACGCCTTCATCGCTGCCCACCTTCCAATTCAGGTCTAGTACGTCATAGCTCTCCTCGAGGTCTAGTGCCACTTCCCTAATTACTTTTTGTTAAAAATGCCGTACGGAGTTAAAATTTCTTTAAAAAGAATCTCGTAGGATAAATCGCTGAAATTTATCATTGAAAGCACTCAAGTGATCATTTTTTCACCAATGTGCTACACAAGTGATCACTCGAAAAGTTTTGATATTAAAGTAAACACCATACGAAAGTTTTGGCACTTTAGACTCCGTTTGTTTTAAGAAAATTGAATGATCTTCAAAACATTTTTTTAAAATTAATCACTTATCACTTAAAATAATTAAATAATGAAATTTCTTTTCATTATTGACAATGATTTATATCAAAATATTTTTATGATGGATTAAAATATTTTTACATTCGTTCGTTTTTGTAAGCAATACAAGCAATCATTTAAAAAAAAATTCGAATTATCCATGCTTCAGTGTCTTTCAGCTTACAAAATCTCTTGCTTGTTGATCTATGTTAAAACACCTTTTAAGCAAGATATTCTGATCGCCCTTTAACAATATTTGGGTCTAAGCTTTCTTATATAAGGCTCATTTTGTTTCACAAGAGGAAAATATTTTTCTCATTTTCTAGCGTTTGGTTCGTATAGGAAAATGAGTCAACGGAAAATATTTTTCTAGTCAACGGAAATCTAAAGCTTAAATCTAAGAAAATGATTTCCTCTTTGAACAATTAGAAATATTCCCAAAATATGATTAGGTATTGACGCTTGATCCCGAAACTCTATACTTGAGCACGAAAATCCTAATGTTGATCGCCGAGTCCCCGACGTTCATGACCAGGTCCAACGGACAATCCAGTAATGTACATCACGGGGTCTTGTACTAATGATACATGGAAAATCATTAGCACATAACATGATATATTATTTCGAATTTACCAATGGTCGATACATCATCAATCAAAAGCTGTCTATTGACGTTTCTTTTGGTTCTTGGACTTTGATACATCTGCGAACGAAGACTTAGCAGCAAGTCTTGGTCTTTCTTTTGGTTCTTAGACCTGCAGACGAAGACCTAGCAGCACGTCTTGGTCTTCTTTTAACGTAGCCATGACTCAATGAATAGAAGAACTTGATTGGACAAAATTAATAAATTTTAGTACTTGATTGCACTTTTTAAAAGTTTTAATACTCGGTTACACTTTCATAATAAGTTTTATGACTTGATTATATTTTTTAAAAGTTTTTGAACATAACAAGTTTTAGGATTTTAAATGCAATTATCCCTACTATTAAACTGAAGAAAAATTATTGGCTTTATTGAATAAATCCCACTCTAATGGGAGAATGAAGGGGTTGGTGGAACAAAGAATGGTTAATTCATAAAGCTATGTCCATGTATTACCATAAATTGTTGAATTACAAATCCAATGAGGAGTCAGTACGAATTACTCCCATATTGTTGAAGCTTGAAAATTACATGATATCTTACCTCCATGCTGAATGAGCATTTTCGGGGCTTTTTTCATTAGTGTGGACATGATGTAACGATAAATCTAAGGCGATGACGCATGGCAAGCAAAGATGGTCGGTCCAAACCATGGCAAGGTTCGTTGATACCATGATTCGATCAGTGGTCGTTGCAAATGATATAGAGGTAGCAACGATATTTCAAAGCAAGAAATTTATGCCAAATACTGAAAATTTGAGCCAAAACTCATCCTCCTATTAATCACTCTTCGTTCTCATTATCTACCGTGTGGTATTTCACGGTGTATGGTATTGTAATAATGATAAGTACAAAAAAACAGCGCATAACATGATGTATTGTTTCGAATTTTACCAATGGACCATAAGTGATCAATCAAAAGCTGTCCATTGACCTTGATTGTGGCACTTACTCTGGTACATTTGCAGGCGAAGACCTAGCGGCAAGGTTAGGGGTGTAAATAGTTCGGTTCGGTTCGGTTTTTCAAGGCTGGGGGTGTAAATAGTTCGGTTCAGTTCGGTTTTTCAAGAAAATCGAACCGAACCGAACCATTAAGGGTGCCCCCTTGAACCGAACTGAATTTGAGCCGAGCCGAATTGGAACAGAACCGAACCGAAAAATCGATTTGGTTCGGTTTGGTTCGGATCAGTTTTCGGTTTCAAGTTCATTAAGCAAAGAGAGAGAGGAGAGAGGATAGAGAAAGGGAGAGAGAGGGCAAAATAGCCCTAGACCGAAGTGTTTATTTTAGTTCGATTCGATCCAAACCGATTTGAACCGAACCGAAATAAACCGAACCGAAAAGAAAAATTGGTTTATTTTGATGATTTGAACCGCAACCGAAACCGAACTGAAATGCACGAAATTTTCGGTTCGATTTGTATCTCGGTTCGATTTTTCAGTTCGGTTCTGATACCCCTAAATAGCACAACCAAGCCTGTGCCCACAGTGGATGACATACAGAATCTGTCTCGTGAACAATGATTCTGGAGTTCGTTCCATCTCGACAACGCCCACCGTCTACCGGATCATTTCGGATCACATTTTTTCTCCTCGATAAAAATGTGGGGTAGGTAGCAGAATGCACTGTCCCACCGTGAAGTTTAAAATTTGGGCTCTTCATATCATTGACAAATCCTGTCCTGTCCCCAAAGAAATCATATTTCACGCGGTTGAAGTAATTAACGGGGTCTAACCCGTCAATCAATGCATCTCTCCTCCAAGATCGCGGGGCGAAATGCACCCCTTTTGTCAAGTACCTGTCCTGTCCCCAAAGAAATCATATTTCACGCGGTTAAAGTAATTAACCATCTAACCTCGTCAATCAATGCATCTCGGTCCTTAGATCACGGGGCAAAATGCATCCCTTTTGTCCTTTTATCACTTGAGAGTCAAAACACATGCCACGTGTCACGAACGAGATCTATGATCAAATTTAGTGAACATTGCTTCATGCATTCATCGGGTACCCAAAGGATGTCTATGATGGAATTTGGACAGGTGGAGTAGCCAATCTCAGGGATACAAGAAATTTCATGCAGAGGTCATGCAATGATCACATCTCATACTATTATTTGGTCTAGACTTCATTATATTGTGTGCCGCGAATACAATCTTACATGATTCTAGCAACTAAGTAAACCAATCTGTGTTGTTTACGAAAGCAAATCTTTGATATTTGCGAGCACAACTCTTGATGATTGTTTCTCACTTGCACTTAGTTGCTCTTGTCGAATATTACGATGACTTTGATAATATGTCTTTAATTTACGGATATATGGCTAAGGGTAATTAACAGCAACGCCTATCAGTAACAAGTAAGTAATTCCTTAGCTTTACTCTTATGGTTTTTGCAGTGATTAACTAGACTTTCGGTCTTCTGCATCGATAAGGCCATAATAACACCAGGAAGCTAAGGCTCACCACAAAAGTATGACATGTACAATATTCTCAGAGTCAAGATATAAGAGGATAGTTGACAAAAAAAAAGATATAAGAGGATTTGCTGAACTTTGACAGGCAGGTAAACGTCAGTATGTACTCAAATGTATCTCTAGCCATAAGAAAAACTTAACCATGTGTTCCTATGGTGATCCTAACTAATGTAAACAAAATTCACTTAGCAAAAACAGGATACTTCCAACTAGGGAGAAGAACAACATAAGTCTCTCTTACGGCGCCTATTTAAGTGCCATAACTTTTTTTTCAACCAATATGTTCACTTGAGTGCTCTAGTTTTCAATCGTTAACTTGAGTGTCATAACTTTTTAAAAATGTTCAAGCAATTGTGGTAGATGTTTTAAAAAGACATGACATTCAATTAATCTAATAAAAAGTAATGGCCCTCAAATGAGCGTAATATGAAAGTTATAACACTCGTGTTGTCATTTCCCCCTACTAAGAAGGTAGGAATGGCGAGACAAATGCTTATCAATTGCTAATCATTGCTGTTTCCACAAGGAAAGTTCAGAGCGTTTGGAGACGATGAAATTGTGTATGATAAGATAGCGTGCACTTATTTCTGGTCTCTTTGCCACATAAGTTTATCTTCCTTGTCTTTTTTGGCATCGGAGCAACTCCCATGTGTGCAGGGTTCGACAACTTACATAATTTCACACCTGTTGATGCTGCCACACCCGGCTACCTTGACCCCGAGTACATGAAAACATTAAACATTTCTCCAAAGGCTTGAAATGTTATTCTCAGTAAGCTTTGAAACATCCTGAAGTTTTAACCCTTCACTTCGTACATAATTTCTTTGAAGTTATCATAGAAACATTTATATTTACATTATCTATGACAGATTTCATTCCTCTGGCAACTTTAAGAAGAAAAGTGACGTTTGCAGCATGCCGGTTCAAGCTGATGACTGGCCTTCCTGCAGTAATAAGAACCCGAGAGGGTAACATCCACATACTTCATTGAGTGACTCCAATCATCAAAAGGGGAAACATAGACAGCATTGTAGACCCACGGACAGTTCAATGGAAACTTCTATTGAAGACTCCATCCAGGTCGTTAAGGCATAATATATTCTAAGACGGGCAAATAAGCCTAGATTTCTTTTTGACTTTTCTTGAGTAACACGTGGGGTGAGCCGACCTTCCGGAAGCATAGCTATTTCCTCTGTACAAGCCGTAAAAATAGAAGTAATATTGTTAAAAGGCAGCAAACTAAGTAACGAGGATAAATAAATCCAGTAATTTAGACAACATATATTTCAAGATAGAGATGTGACTATCATATCACCTTTCGACAACGTATTAACTATATTTAAGTAGACAGGCTTATTCACATTTAAGACGGGGTAAATTTGCCCACAAGTCCATGATGAAAGGTCCTTTTTAATGTTTCTAATATATTTCTTTTGAAATATCATTTTCATTGAAAGCAATATATACTAAGTTATGGATTCTCCGGTTAGCCATGCATAAGCAAATTACCTTTTTTTAAAGAATAATTTTGAGTGGTAGAAATCACAAAATTAGCCTCGGAGATGACACATGACAAGTGAAGTTGGTCAGTCCGAACTATGGTAAGCTTCGTTGATACAGATGATTCATTTGAAGGTGTTGCAAATGATATAGAGGTAGCAACGAAATTTCGAAGTAAGTTCTTATCAACCATGAAAACTTCGTCATCGATCAATTACCTTGGGCCATGCCAAATGACAAGTATGTGAGTCAAAACTCATGCTCCTATAAACTTCTCGTCCTTCTCGTAATTTACCCAATGGATTTTCATGGCGGATGCCTGTAGCAAGAAAAAAAAAGTTAATTGCACGGTGGAGTGTGATAATGATACATGCATAATAATTAGCGCAAAACATGATGTATTGTCCCGAATTTACCACTGGTCGATATGTCATCAGTCAAAAGCTGTCAACTGACGTTTATGTTGGCTCTTGGACTTTGACACATTTGCGGACGAAGACCTTGTGGCTAGTCTCGGTCTTGTTGAATTGTAGCCATGACTCGGTTAATATAGACTGAAGGAAATTTAGTGCGTGACTCCGGCCATCAAAAGAGGAGACAGAGAGAGAATTATAGACCCAAAGACTAAACGGACAGTAGTTCAACATAAGCCCCGCTCGGAAAGATGTGCAGATAGCGGTGATGTCATGTATGCCACCATCTGCAATTCAGAGGCCAGACATAAGTCACGTATTGGCAGAACAGAAGCAACGTTTGGCCATAGACATGGCTAGGCAGAGAGTGGAAAATGGTGAGATGGAATCAAGCGGCTTCATTAAAATGGCCACTCTGGGGCTTAACCGTGATATTGTTCCTCTTGCAAGGCAGATGTGGAAATTCAACACTTACCCCGTGTAAGCTGAAATCTCACATCGAATAGGTGAGGTCCCTGTTGGGAATCGAGCACCGATTCCAGAAAAATAACCCAAACAAACGATCTTCACTAGCAGAACATAATAATAAAAGAACAGAATCGAAAGAACACACCAGAGAATTTGTTATTGAAGTTCACCCAAACCTGGGCTACATCTCCGCGCAGAGGCACTCTGCGAATCCACTAGACTTCGAAGAAAGTAGGAATACAATTATGATATTCTCTCAAGATCGGAGCACAAAGAGATTGAGAACACTCACAAAGAAAAAACTCTCTTTTTTTCTTCTCTCCTTTCTTTCTCTCTATTTTCTTCTCAGCACTTGACGGCTAACTTCTATCAATAGCTGATATATAAAGCGTAGCTTTTAACCTAAAAGCAAAATTAGTAGAAAAGACAAAAAAGCCCTTAATAACAATATTTGGCTTCATCCTCCAACAATCTCCCACTTGAAGACAAATACACTCGATGCACCAAGCAACTTTGCATCCTTCTACTTCAAAAGCTAGTAACCTGAACCTGTGCCTCTGCGATACTCCTCATCAATTAACATGGAGTAATACCAATGGTAGTAGTACAGAGAATAAGTTTCTCTCTATCTACTACCTTGGTAAACATATCAGCTGGATTCTTCAAGCCATCAATCTTCTGTAACTTTAACTCATTATCTTTCAATGCTGACCTGATGAAATGATAACGCTTCTTGATATGTCTAGTTCTTGAGTGATAAGCTGCATTCTTTGCTAAGTGTCTTTGCACTTTGACTATCACTCCACGGTGTGCTCACTTTGGCTGCTTTTCGATGTAGCTCCTCCATGTAATCTTGTAACCACATGATTTCCTTGGAGGCTTCCGTGATCGCCCGCACTCTGCCTTACATGTCGTCGATAGAGCCACTACTTTACGTAGTTGAGATACCCAACTCAACTGCTGCACCTGCAAGCTGTAAAGACAAATCCGATTGGTACTTTTACCACTATCTCGATCACCCGAATGATCTGCATCCACATAACCCTGCAACTCTAGAGATGTCCCTCCATAACAAAAGAGTAATTTGATGTACCTGCTAGATATCTCAATATCCATTTTACTGCATTCCAATGCTCTTTGCCCGGGTTCTGCAAATATCGACTCACAACTCCCACTGCCTGTGCAATGTCTGGCCTCGTGCTTACCATGGCATACATTAAACTTTCCACTGCTGATGCATATGGGATTGCTGCCATCTCATCTTTCAAAGCCTGAGTACTCGAACACATATCCTTAGAAAGTTTGAAGTGACTCGCTAGAGGAGTGGCAACTGATTTTGCCTTATCCATGTTAAATCTCTTTAACACCTTCTTCACATAGTCTTCTTGCGACAATCATAATTTCTTATTTTTCCTGTCTCGATGATTTTCATGCCTAAGATATTCTTGGCCTCTCCCAAGTCTTTCATAGCAAAGCTGCGATGCCAACATCTTCTTCACTTCTGCGATTCTCTTCATATTAGAACTAGCCACTAGCATGTCATCCACATATAAAGAGAGATATACGATATCACCATCGCTATACTTGCGAAAATAAACATAATGATCAGCTTCACAATGTGCAAAACCTTTTCTTCCATGAAACCATCAAACTTTAAGTACCATTTGCCATGGAGCTTGCTTCAAGCCATACAAGCTTTTCTTCAAGCGACATACCATGTGCTCTTTACCTTTGACCTCAAAACCTTTAGGTTGCGCCATGTATAACTCTTCATCTAGGTCCCCATGCAAAAACGCCGTTTTCACATCCAATTGCTCGAGATGAAGATCCTCCACTGCAACTATACTCAGCAAAACTCTGATTGATGTCATCTTTACTACTGGTGAAAATATTTCGGAGTAGTCGATTCCTTCTTTCTGAGAAAAGCCCTTGACCACAAGTCTCGCTTTGTATCTGATGCTGCCATCTACTTCATTCTTTATCCTGAACAACCACTTGTTTAACAAAGCCTTTTTACCTGCAGGCAACTCTGTCAACTCCCAAGTTTTGTTCTGAAGTAACGAGCTCATCTCGTCTTTCATAGCACGCTCCCACTGCATGTGAGATGTGTCTTTCTTTGCCTCATCATAAGTCTCCGGTTCTCCCGAATCTGTATATAAGACATGGTTCAGAACAATATTAGCTGATGGATCAAAAATTACCTTTGGCTTTCTAACTCGTGTAGACCTCCTCAAGATAGGTACTTCAGGGTTGTTAGTATGTTCTGGATCATCGCGTTCCTCTTGAACTCCCTGCTCATTGATAATAGGTTCATCATGAACCTCCCTTCAATACATTTTGATTTGCTGGAACTATTTTCACAGGGTATTGTGTCCAGCTCAACATATTCGGGTTCTCCTGCCTTCTCATGCTCCATCGATGATCCTTGTACATCTTTTCTTCATGGAATACCACATTCCGACTGCGGATGACTTTGTTATTTTCATAATCCCAAAGCCTATAGCCATACTCATCACTACCATATCCAATAAAGACGCACTTCTGGGATTTAGCATCAAGCTTCTTCCTATCCTCCCTATCAATAAGAGCATATGCAATACAACCAAAAACTTTTAAATATGAATAATCAATCTTTTTACACGACCACTTTGCTCTTGCGGTATTTCTCCATCAAAGCGCACTAGATGGACTCCTATTAATCGGATAAGCAAACCGTGCATCAAGCTGTAGCACCCCATAAGTGTAGTGGAAGACCCGCATGTAGCCTCATGCATCTTGACGTTCTAGAATGGTTCTATTCATCCTCTCGGCTACACCATTCTCTTGAGGAGTTCTAGGAACAGTCTTCAACCCGTGTATACCTTCTCGGCTCAAGTATTACGCAAATTCCTTACCCGTGTATTCACCCCATTATCAGATTTTAGAGCTTTAATCGATAACTTTGTCTCTTTTTCTACCATGGCCTTTCACATTTTGAACATTCCGAATACTTGACTTTTCTCACGAGAGCATAAACCCAAGTCTTCCTTGTTGCATCATCAATGAATGTGACAAAATATCTCTTACCACCATAAGAGAGTTCTGAGCGGTCCCCACACATCCGTATGAACCAACTCTAGTTTTTTACCTTTATACGTCGCCCATTCAATTGAAAACCGGCGCCTTTTGTTTTCCATAAATGCAACTCTCACGTAAATCTAATTCAACTTTACGCAAACACTGGAAGTAACTTCTTTGAGTGTAACGCTTTACACCCTTTTCACCAAGATGTCCCAAACGATAATGCCAAAGAGTAGACAAATTACACCTTAGCCCTTGTAGTTGCAACCATATCAACGACATTGTCTCCCGAGAAGGTAAAGCGACCTGTGCGTTTTCCCTTTGCTACTACTCTTGCCCCGAGGTTATCTTCCACTCTCCGCATCCAAAGGTTGTTACCAAACCTTCTTGATCAAGTTTACTAGTTGAGATCAGATTTTTCTTTAATGCGGGATATGTCTAGTTTCACGCAAAACTAGATGTCTTCCCACGAGATATTTACAATCACGGTTCCTTTTCCAACAATTGGACACATATGGCGTTTCCCACAACCACTTGCCCAAAATCTCCTTTGGCATAATCAACAAATATGTCTCTTTGCGAGGTGCAATGGAAAGAAGCACGGAATCAATAAACCACTTGTGCATCATCAAGTCATGCCCTGCAGATAAACACAAGTTCTCTAGAAGGTTCATCGCTAACCACATTAGCTCCTTGATTTTCATCTCGCTGCTTCTTTTTGTAGGCCTCACATTGAAACCTTCGATGTCCAGTCTGGTGACAAAACCAACACTCATCTTTTGCGACCTCTCTCTTTCCCCTTGTTTGTGATCTACCGCCCGTTGAATTTTCCTTTGCTTTTACTTCTCCCACGGTTCTCCACTGCTAGTGCCGTGGAAGATGTAGATGGCGAAAAATTATTTCCACCTGAAACTTTTCTTCGCATCTCTTCATCCATGATACTACTCACAGCATCATCCAGAGTCAAATCATCCTTCATTGTGCTTGAAATTCCACAACTGCGGTGTTATAGCTTTACGGAAGAGAACATAAAAACAATAAAGCTTGAAGCTTCATATCCAAATTTATGCTGCTGGTTCAATGACACCGTGACTTGCGTGAAACTATTAATATGCTCGCTCACGGAACCTCTATCGAGATAACTTCATATTAACCAACTTCTTGACAAAAAATACGATTTGATGTGGATGGCTTCTCATATATATTATGTAAAATTTCCATGGCTTCTTTTGCAGTTTTTGCTTTCGCGATGTGGTATCTGTCTTTTTCGTCAACCCTAGGCGAATCGCACCTAATGCCTTTCGATCAAGAATTTTCCATCCTGATTACCAACTGTCGGATCCACTTCCGCTATTTCAGGTTTCCAACCCTCAAGTGGTGCATAGAGATCTTTTCGATAAAGATAATCCTCAATTTGGAGTTTCCACCATCCGAAATCCTGCCCGTCAAACTTATCGATCCCGATTTTATCTTACGCCATATCGTTTTCTTTCAATCAAAAGTCACCGAAAAACCCTCGATGTTCTCGATTAACCAACCAAGCTCGATACGGTTGTTGGGAATCGAGCACCGATTCCGAAAAATAACCCAAAAACAAACGATCCTCACTAGCGAACATAATAATAAAAGAAACGTAATCGAAAGAACACACTAGAGAATTTGTTATCGAAGTTCACCCAAACACAGGCTACATCTCCACAGAGGCACTCTGCCGAATCCACTAGACTTGAAGAAAGTAGGAATACAATTATGATCTTCTCTCAAGATTGGAGCACAAAGAGATTGAGAACACTCACAAAGAAAAAACTCTCTTTTTTCTTCTCTCCTTTCTTTCTCTCTATTTTCTTCTCAGCGCTTGACGGCTAACTTCTATCAATAGCTGATATATAAAGCGTAGCTTTTAACCTAAAAGCAAAATTAGTAGAAAAGACAAAAAAGCCCTTAATAACAATATTTGGCTTCATCCTCCAACAGTCCCGTGATGTAATATATAAGTAAGATCTACCGAAACAGTCACCGCCTTGTATGTCTACTTAAAGTGTACCGTTAGGTTACCGAATCCATTAAAAGTCTAATGAAAGTTGGTTGGAATGGTTATCTCTTCTATCTAAAGAAATAGAAGTATTCCAACTGTAAGAGAACAAAAGGAGGAGCTAATTGCCGTACACAATAGTCTAGGAGCTTATTGCAATACATAATGGTGAACCAAACGAATGAAAGTGAAGCTCCTCCTTTTTCTTCAGTCACCCACACATTAGTCTCATCCTGAATTTTCTTCAGTCTACAACATGAGAAGACCAAGTCGTGCTGCTAGGTCTTCATCTGCATATGGATCCAAGTCTAACGGTGTGTTTGTTTTGGTGAAAGTGTTTTTCTGGAAAGTGTTTTCCGGACTTTCATCCGTTTGGTTCTCCGAAAATGATGTATCGTTTTCGAATTTGCCAATGGTCCATCTTCATCAATCAAAAGCTACACTTAAGGGTGCGTTTGTTTTGCTAAAAATGTACAACTTCTGGAAAATACTTTTCAGGAAATTATTTTCCAAGAAAATGAGTTCATTTTTCTGTGTTTGGCTAAAACCTAAAAAAGATTTAGAAATAATTTTTTTAGTTGTTTGGTGAGAAAAATTTGAAAGTGAAAATTATCAAAAAAATTTACATTTTTAAATTATTTCAAATTATTTGTTATTTTTAGATTATTTTTATTAAGAAAAGAAAATACATGAATGTTTTATTTCTTAGAAAGAAAAGAAAAAGGAAGAAAAAAAGAAAAAATTATTAAAAATTCAAGATGAGTAATTCCGGAAAGTGTTTTCATCTTCTTAGATTAGGGAATTCATTTTTCTAAAATTAAACATTATATTTGTGTTGATCGGAAAGTATTTTTCATTGACCAATCACTTTCGGAGAACTAAACAGATGAAAGTCTGGAAAACACTTTCCGGGAAAATACTTTCACCAAAACAAACACACCATTGGACTTGGATCCATATGCGGACGAAGACCTAGCAGCACGACTTGGTCTTCTCGTGCTGTAGACTGAAGAAAATTCAAGATGAGACTAATGTGTGGGCGACCAAGCACCACACGGGATCGTGCGTTATTATTATTATTTTTTTTTGGTAAGTAAGGGATCGTGCGTTATTTTTCCTTTTAGAATTTTCAATAAAAAAAGAAGAAACTAATTTTTGACTATCAGCACTTGTTAAACACAGATATATATGATACCAGAGGCGTGCATGCATATCTTCCTCACACTTATCTGTTCCACAATCTCCACTGCCCTGATGACAATGGCAAGATCAATTACAGCTTTCTCGTTTGCGTTGCTCGCTGCTTTAGCTTCAGCACTCGTCCTTGGGGTTCAAGCCCAACAAAATCTAGGTACCTCTCTCTCTCTCTCTCTCTCTCTCTCTCTCTCTCTCTCTCTCTCTCTCTCTCTCTCTCTCTCTCTCTCTCTCTCTCTCTCTCTCTCTCTCTCTCTCTCTCGTCCGTGCTTCCTACAATGTTATTGCCTATAGCGATCCATAAGATCTTACATCAGCTCTTTTCTTTTAAGTCTCTTTTTTCCTCAACCTTTCGATCACTTGAGTGCTAAAATAAATTTTCAATTAATCACTTGATTTCTATAACTTTTTAGAAACATTCATCCCAAGTACCATGCCAACTCGGATTTTTGGCATTGGAATAAACATTTTTTTTAAAATTATGACACTTTAGCGATCAATGAATGATATGACATTCAAGTGAACGTTTTTTTTTGACGTCATGTCGCTCAAGTGATCAAGAAAAAAGTTTTGGCACACATGTGAGCGCCGCACAAAAGTTATTATGATGTGTATTAATTAATTCTAAATTTAGATTGATGTCCGTTAACTTTGATAATTATAAAATCATAATAATGTTCCAAGTTATAGAATTGTACTTTTAAACAAATACAAGTTGATATTATAGATTCAAGATTAAATCGATTGATTTCTTGTTCCGTTTGATATTCACGATACCTTTGCAGAACCCAACAAATAGTTTATTAATCTATGATTCCATATCCACATTTCGTTTATTAGAGGCAACTAATGAGATTGGAGTCCTACTTCTAATACATTCTATCTATATCTCCAAAACTTCGTTCTTCCGTTCATCATATCAATCATAACACGATCCATTACTAGTGATGTGAACCTCCTTTTCGAAGAAATGCTTGATTGCTCTTTTTATATCACATAATGAAGAGAGTCCTAAATTTTGACTAATAAAAAACATGGTCTTATCTGTTCCAAAAAACAAATAAATAGATTATGAATTGGTCTCGTCTGACGTGGTCTCAATTCCAAATGGAACATTTAACTTGGAAAAGTCTTAATTCCAGCGACTATTTATTCCATTTTCATTGTCTGAGTTTCAAGGTTTCATAAGTGTCGACTGTGGAGCACCAAATCCATACACCGACTACGAGATCAGCATAGATTTTTTGACAGACAAAGGATTCATAGACTCTGGAGAGAGCATGCAGATATCCACAAGGCTCATCAACCAGCCATACCGGCAATGGTTGAAAAATTTAAGAAGATTTGTCAATGGGACGAGAAACTGCTACACCCTGAAACCAGACAAAGGCAAGAACAACACGTACTTGATTAGGGCATCATTTTGGTACGGGAACTACGATGAGGAGAACCAAAATCCTATATTCGACCTATACATTGATGTTAATTATTGGGCCACGGTTGACGAGACTGATAAAGTGCACTACGAAATTCTCTATGTGGCCCAAAGGGATGATATACAAGTGTGCCTCGTAAATATTGGTAAAGGAGTGCCGTTTATTTCGGCATTGGAACTTAGAACTTTGGACAATTCTATCTATCAAATTGAATCAGGAATCTTGACGCTTCATTTCAGATATGACATCGGAGGCTCAAATTCGACCATCAGGTGAGTTCTCTTTTTTCTTTCTTTTTTTTTTTGGTTAAAAAAAAACAACTGTCAGTATATGTCATCTTTCTTGCTACAAGAAATTATGTGTGTGGAAGAAAGTGAGAAAAGTTAATAAATATTGAAAAGAAAAAAAGGGGTAAATAGTTCAATTTTTGGTGGAGAAAGATTTGAATTTAACTTTTAAAAAGTGTAAAGACATATAAAAATACATTATTGTGGTTATGCATATTAGTTCTGAATTATAATTTTGTACACAGAATTTTTGGGTAAGAACTAGACATCAAAGATATTTGCAGATTTACGAACTTTATGTAGGAGCCAAAAAAGGATATAGAGAAACTTTGAAGATTTTAGTGAGAAGCACACAAATACACAAACAAGAAGGAATAATATTCAAAATGTCTTTTTCATAGGCTTTACATAGAGAAGTACAAGTTTAGCTCTACAAGCTTTTTCTCACAACTCTCAACTCTCTCTTTCTATGGCTTTCCACACACTAACACAAATGGGGAGGGGACAACTTATTTATACTACTACTAAGGTGGTGAAGTTTTCTTGAAGATCAAGTTTGACTTGTTAAACTTGTAGACCAAGTTTGATCAACAATCTTGAGGACCAAGTTTGATAAAGACAAAAACAATTTTTAATATTTCTAACAGCTCCCCTTATAATTGATTTTGGAAATCAACAACACCAAGCATTGTCTTCAATTTCTCGAACAAATCTGCCTTCAAAGGTTATGTCAAAATATCTGCAATCTTATCCTCAGATCTACAAAAATCAAGTTCAATCTCACCATCTTTGACCAGCTCACGAATATATTGATAATTGGGCTGTGTTCGTTTGGCGAAAAATGTTTTTCAGGAAAACATTTTCCGAGTTTTCCAGTGTTCGGGGGACGGAAAACATTTTCCCTCAATGAGGGAAAACATGAACAAATTTTTGGAAAATAACTTCCTCTTTCTCAAAAAAGGAAGTCATTTTCCAGGATTCTTCTTCTTCTTCTTCTTCTTTCACCATTTTATTTTCAATATTTTTTATCCCCTCTAGTTGCCTTCCGCCACCGCCGTAGGCCGCTGCTGGCCATCGCCGTCGCCAGTTGCAGTCACCGCCGCCAATCGCCATCACCACCACCTGTTGCCGGCGTCGGTCGCAGTCGCCGATCGTCGGCACCGGTCGCGGTCGCCACCACCAGTCGCTATCGCCGCCGCCGGTCACCGTTGCTATCACCGGCCGCCATCAGCGGTCGCCGTCGCCACCACCGGTCGTCATTCGCCAACACTGCCGACGGTCTTAGCCGCCGGCGGTGGTCGCCAAGCACCGGAAAAATTTTTTCGAGACTTTTTCAAATTTTAGTTGGATACCGGAAAATTGAGTTTCATAAAAACATTTTTAAGGAAAATGACTTCTGGGAAAACATTTTCCAAAAATATAACATTTTCTGCCAAACGAACGGAGCCTTGATGTCTATGTGTTTGCTCCTACCATGAAAAACAGGATTCTTGGCTGATGCAATTGTCGACTTGTTATCACACATCAAATTTTGTAGGACCTTTCTGTTCATGCATCAGTTCACAAAGCATCCTACGAAGCCATATCCCTTGACATGCTACCGAAGCTATTGCCATGTATTTTGCTTCAGTTACTGAGAGTGCAATAACTTGTTGTTTTTTCGAGGACCGATAAATTACTCATGATCCTAGAAAGAATGCATATATAGAAGTGTTCTTCCATGTTTCAGTATCTCCTACCCAATCACTATCCAGTAAATTAAAATTGTCAGTGTAAGAATATAAAATTCTATGATCACGAGTTCCATTGACATACCATAGAATTCTTTTTGCCGCTTGCAAATGTGATTGGTATGGTTTTTTCATGAACCGACTAATAATTCCCATGCTATAAGTAATATCTAGCCTAGTAGAAGTCAAATATCTTAAACTGCCAACAATACTTTTAAAATAAATGGGATTTACTAGTTCATCGGTTCCTTCTTTCTTCAACTCCAACCATTCTGCAATAGGAGTTCGAATTCGCTTGAGTGATTCCATTTTCAGTTGCTTCAAAATATCATTAGCATATTTCTACTGTGAAACAAATATGCCATCATTTGTTTGCTTTACTTCAAGACCTAGAAAATAGGACATCAATCCTACATTTGTCATCTTGAATTTGCTAGTCATAGCCTCCCTGAATTTAGCAAACATCTTTTCACAGCTTCCTATAAATATCAAGTCATCAACGTAAAGACGCATAATTATTATGTCACCGTTAGTATTTGACTTGATATACAATGTATGCTCATACGACACTTTTGAAAATCATGCTCTAATAGGTACGTGTCGATCTGCGTGTACCAAGTACGAGGTGCTTGTTTTAGCCCATACAATGCCTTTTTTGTCTTGTAAACTTGATTTTCATACCTTTTCTTCTCATAACCCTGTGGTTGCTCCACATAGACTTCCCCTTCAAGGACACCATTAAGAAATGCTGACTTCACATCCATTTGATGGATCTTCCAATGCTTCTGAGCTGCGAGTGCAAAGACCATCCGAATGGTATCCATTCGAGCCACTTGTGCAAATACTTTAAAATAATCAATACTTGGCTTTGCTTATAGCCTTTCACAACCAATTTGGCTTTGTAACGGTCCACCTGGCCGTCGGGTTTGTACTTTGTCTTGTACACCCATTTGACACCAATGGGCTTCTTACCAAGTGGTAAAGAAGTTAGCATCCATGTGTGATTCTTTTCAATGGAGTGGATTTCTTCATCCATTGCTTGGATCCACTTTTCTTCTATAACTGCCTTATCTTAGGATATAGGATCACATTCAACAAACAAACAAAAGTTTACCATAGTTTTATCAGTGATTTCATTACTATCACTGTCATCGTTCCTTGTGACCATATAATCCTTGAATTTTGCTAAAGTCTCTTGCAATCATTGTGAACGACGTAAAGGTGGTTCTGAAGCTATTGTTGGGGAAAAAAAATGCACCACTAGTTGAAGATGATGAAAAAGATGCACCGCTGGTCGAAGATGATGGAGGTTTTTCTGTATCTCCCCCCAATGGTTTATCTTCGATGGTAATGTTTTTCTAGTCACCTTTTTAGTTCTAGTCCCAGGCTTCATCTTCTATAAAATAGACATCCTTGCTGATGATCACCTTTTCAGTGACTAAGTTATACAGCTTATAACCTTTAGTTGTGTCACTGTAGCCAATGAAGATGCACTTCTTGCTTTTGTTATTCAATTTCTTCATTCGTTCATCTGGTATATGGGGATATGCCACGTACCCAAATACTCGTAGGAACGAAAAATCTAGTTTGTTGCTGCTCCAAGCCTCTTTTGGGGTTCTTCCAAGAACAATCTTTGTTGGACACCTGTTCAACACAAAAATAGCACGTGCAACTGCTTCTGCCCAAAACTTCTTAAGTAAATTTTTAGCTTTAACATACTTCTTACCATTTCAAAAATTGTTCTATTTTTTCTGTCTGCTATACCATTTTGCTGAGGAGTATAGCTGGCAGTCAATTGACGTTTTACTCCATGAATTTTACAATATTTGTCAAATTCATTTGAGGTAAATTCTCTACCTTTATCCGATCTCAACGTCTTCAAAATAAAGCCATTATGTTTTTCAATATAGACTTTAAATTTTTAAACTTGCCAAAAGCTTCGGATTTTTCTCTCAAGAAATATAGCCAAGTTTTTCTGGTAAAATCATCCATAAAAATTAGCATGTACCTTTTTTGTCCGAATGATTCAACCTCAACAGGACCACATATGTTAGTGCGTACCAACTCCAATGGTTGTTTTGCTCTTCTGGCTTTTCCAATTGGAAAAGTTTCTTGATGTTGTTTTCCAACAAGACATCCTTCGCATGGACGATCTGGACAGTCAATCAAAGGCATGCCAGTCACCATCTTTTTCTGGACAAGCAATTTTAGTCCACGAAAATTTAGATGCCCGAATCGAAGATGCCATAACCAGTTGTTGTCTTTCATCATCGCTTGAAAACTCAAGAGATTCATCGTCTAAAGAGTCAGGGGAAACATCTGGTTCTTTGTCATTTGTACCTTCGTGATCAACTTGTCGTTGACACTTCTGATGGTGCAAATTCCATTTTCAATATGAACCTTGTAGCCTTTTTTGGAAAGTTGCCCAACACTTAGCAAATTCCAAAAAAGTCTTGGCACAAAGTAAACATCCGCAATAGTAACATTAGTACCATCTTTTGACTTGATATTGATATTACCTTTGCCCGTCACAGGAACTTTTGATTTATCCCCAAAGTTGATTTCACCTCGACTTGTCTCATCCAGCTACGAGAATAACTCCTTTCGGCCAGTCATATGATTGCTACAACCAGTATCCTGGTACCATATGTTGGTATCTTCGATACTCGAGTCATCCTTCTTACATGCTAGTAGCATGTGTTCTTCAACACCGATGGCATGTGCATGTTCCACCTGTTCGTACGTCGCCTTTGCCCGGCATTCGGATTTGTAATGTCCAAATTTATTGTATTTAAAACACTTGACTTTTGATTTGTTACGTGGTTTAAATTTTCCGGTGAAATTTGGATTTCCACCTCTACCTCGGCCTCCTCCTCGACCTTGCCTGCCTTGATAGCCTCCTCGACTTGATGGAACGAACCAACTTTGCAATGCCTGCTCAGGATTCAAACAGATGGACTTCTAATTCATTCTTTGCTCATGCAAGCATAATGAACCCATCAACTGCTCCAACGTCATGGTTGATATATCTTGGCCTTCTTCGATCGCCTCAACAACGTAGTCAATTCTTTTAGTCAAAGACCTTAAGATTTTTTCTACAACTCGAACATCTTGGAGTTTTTCACTATTAACCCTCAATTGGTTAACCATGATTTGCACACGATCAAAGTACGATGAGATAGATTCAGAGCCATTTATGTGTAAAGACTCGAAATCTCCTCGAAGTGTTTGGAGTCGCACCTGCCTAATACGATCATCTCCTTTGTAGGATTTTTGCAAAATATCCCACGCTTCTTTCTCGGTCTCCGCACTTGATATTTTTTCAAATATTGTTTCATCCACGGCTTGAAAGATCGCATATAATGCTTTCTGATCTTTCTTCCGAAACTCCACCAAAGAGTCTTTCTCCTCCTTTCTTAAAGCCTCGAATTCTTCAGCATCGGCTACTTCGGTGTAGCCATTTTCCACTAGATTCCACAAATCCTGCGATTTGAAGAGAACCTTCATCTGAACGAACCAGTTGTTGAAATTCTTTCCGTTCAACTTTGAAAGTTGTAATTGAACGGAACTGATGGATGCCATTGCTAGCTCTGATACCAGTTGTGGGAACCAAAAAAGGATATAGAGAAACGTTGAAGAGTTTGGTGAGGAACACACAAATACACAAACGAGATACAATAATATTCGAAATGCCTTTTTCATAGGCTTTACACAAAGAAATACAAGCTTAGCTCTGCAAGCTTTTTCTCACAACTCTCAACTCTCTCTTTCTATAGCTTTCCACACACTAACATAAATAAGGAGGGGACAACTTATTTATACTACTCCTAAGGTGGTGAAGTTTCTTGAAGACCAAGTTTGACTTGTTAAATTTGATGACCAAGTTTGATCTACAATCTTGAGGACCAAGTTTGGTAAAGACAAAAACAATTTTTAATATTTCTAACACTTAAGATGCATTGGAGATCAATGAAAAGCCTTCATCTTTTGTCAAATTCTTAGAAGTGCTCAAGTGTTATCAACATCTCCGTTCATACGTATATACTATTGACAAAAGGGACAATTTCTATTGTGGATGCTCTATTTTAAACTATATACTTAAAATTCATAGACTTTCTCAATAGAGAGAGGCCGATGAGTCAGAATAACGAGTGTTTTTATGGATCTCTAGGGAAGAGATCCCAATCCTTTAATGACCGTCGAATCGAGAAAATAATAAGTGTCGCCCATTGTAAAGCCTTTATATTTTTGTGTTACAATATACGAAAAAAATTATAAAAAGTTACGACAAATTACGACAAGAGGATTTGTCCCTTGGACCTTGGAACTCCCTTCGTGTCAGTTTTATGGGTGTGAATGATTAATTAAGCAGTATGAACTTCTCTTTTTGTTAGTGAAAGTTACAGGGAGTGATAAGTGAGCGAATAATCACCCAATCAGAGGCCAAGTTAGGACTAATTGCCTCGAAATTGGATTGGTGGCAAGTGCATTTGAACAAGAAATAAGAGCATCGCAACATAAATAGTACAAGTTCAAGAGTTGTTGTAGTGGAGACGCTGCAAATGGCATATAGAACATGTTACACGGGACACTGCATTGGCATCACACGAATTGTTCGTCAAAATGTCTCACCCAGGTACCCCGACGATGTTTATGATCGCATCTGGGAAAGTTGGAGCTCTCCTGCATGGCGTATGCTCAACCCGGGGACATCCGCCTCAGATTTGTCTAACAACAACGACGCCTATAAGGTTCCAGGGGACGTCCTCCAGACCGCTCAAACAGCGAATGATGTTAACTCTACCTTAAACTTTTTTTTTACGCCGTACAACTCGACGTCTAAATGGATTTGCTACTTCCATTTCGCCGAAACCCAAATCTTGCCGAGTGGCCAGCAAAGACAGCTCAAGGTTTCCACAAGTAATGGCCAATTCACGGAGACGGTGAGGCTCGAGTACTTGAAGCCTGTGACCATAGTTTCCACTCCGGTCTCCGGGTCTCAGATCAAATTCTCATTTGAAGCAACGACGAGGCAGTCTGGATATCCGCCACCGATCATCAATGCCTTGGAGGTCTTTCAAATTAAAGAACTTCTGAATGTACCGACAGCCCAAGATGATGGTAATCTTTTTTTTCTTTTTTTGGTCGGTGATGGTAATCTTTCACTCTTCTACTTTCTCTTGTGCTAGTGCTGCCATAAATATTGTGAAGTACAAGCCTTGGCATGAACAACACATAAACAGTTTTGGCTAACTTGGCTTTGGTATTCGATTGCTGAATTGAAAGGAAGAGAAACCAAGTTTTTAAAATAATAATTTGTTTAATAGGTATATATCTCATTCAACACTACAGAGATTAAAAGAGTACACTCACACTTCTCTAGGACAGAAAAAAGTGTTAGAAGAGTGCTAAACCTATTATATTTGTGCTAATTTAATCCTAAACTTTTAATTGTGCCAATTTAGTCCAAAACCTTCTGACCTAGTGTCAATTCAGTCCTTCCGGCTAAGTTTGGTAGGATATTGCTAACGTAAATGCCAGCTGGCCGACATGGCACCATTAGCGATGACATGGATAAATTTTAATAATCTTTTAAAATTTTCCATTTTTTTATTATTTTTTCATATTTTATTATCTTTTTTTTCCTACTTTTCTTTTTTCCTATCTTTTACCTTTTGCCATTGACCAACCACCGGCCCTGACTAAGTGGGCTGGCCTCGCTTAGGCAAGGGTTGCCGTCGCTTCGCCACAGGCAAGGCCCGAGTGACCCTCGCTGGGTAAGGGCGAGCCTTGGCGAGGGCTCCCTTCACCCAAGCCCGGTCGGCCTCACTAGTTCTGGCTTGGCTGACAGGGCCCTAGCGATGACGGCCCTAGCGATGACTCCCCTTGCCAAGTCTGGCTAGGTCGGCCCTTGCCCAGGCCAAGGAGGCCTTGCTAGAACTAGCGAGAGGAGCCCTCACCGAGGCTTGCCCTCGTCTAGGCGAGGGTCAGCCAGGCCTCGCCTGTGGCCGGCAACGACAACCCTCAACTGTGCAAGGCTAGCCCACCTGGCCATGGCTAGTGGCTGGTCACCAGCAAAATATAGAAGAAAGGAAAATAAAAGAAAAGAAAACGTAATAAAAATATCTAAAAATGTTAAAAATATTATTAAAAATTATTCAAGTCAGTGCTGGCCCGGCTGTGCCACGTAGGTCGACAGGCATCCACATTGGCAATATACAGCCAAAATTAGCTGGAAGGACTGGATTGATATCAAGCCAAAAGGTTTATGACTAAATTGGCACAATTAAAAAGTTTATGACTAAATTGGTACCAATGCAATGGGTTTAGGACTTTTTTGGCACTTATCCCTCTCTAGGACACTCTTTAAAATTCACACTTCCTAGGACTCCTTACACGCAAACTCTAGGAAGCTAATTTCTTATACTCACTTGCCTTGGTTGCTCCAATGAAAGGGAGTTTGGGAATTTGCAAGAGATGGATGAGGAGCGTTAGATATGATGGTTAAAAACTGTGTTTAATAGTGTGAAGGATAAGCCAAGTTTTTTGTGGTCATTCAGAGAGCAAGGAAGAAAATCTGCAGTGGAAACTTAGTTTATAGATGTTTGTGGACCAAAAAATCTAGACATAGTAAAAGAGTTTTCTTCAGGTGAGCTTTGAAATATTAAAGTTGATGATGAACGAGCTATTCCTCGCTCAGCATATATTATTATTGTAAAATCACTTCAAATTGCACATGGAAGTGTTTCGACCATTTCCATAATGTTACCATTCTTTAGAGAGGGAAAGATATAACTTTATGCATGACTTCTATCTGCTCGAAATCCCCATCTTTCCACCATCCTTCTCTTGAAGCAAACTAATCTTGTTGTATTATAAACTACAGTCAAAGCTCTCACTGGCACCAAGGCAGAGTATACTGTGAATAAAGATAGCTGGCAAGGTGATCCATGTGTACCAAGCAAATTGGCATGGGATGGTCTGAATTGTAGCTATGGAAATCCTCCGAGGGTTATTTCACTGTAAGTCTCCTTGCACTATTTCTTGTAGTATGATTCCGGTACCGCCGATGAAACTTTAAAGGGCAAATACGACAAAAAACCTCAAATTATACTTACTATGACACAAATACCCTAAACTTTTTTTTGTGTCACGAAAAAACCCAAACCTATACATATATGACATATATACCCTCTATTTCAGTTTTATCTAGGGTATATTTGTCACACTAATATATGTTTGGAGTTTTTTATGGTACAAAAAAAGTTTGGGGTATTTATGTCACAATGGGCAAGTTTTTGGTTTTTAGTGATACAAGAAACATTCGGGGTATTTAACCAAAAAAAAAAAAAGAAAAGTTTGGGGTATTTGTGTTATAGTGGGCATATTTTGTGATTTTTTTGTGGTATTAACCCAACTTTAAAAGAATTGAAAGTTCATTCCGCTGTATGACTACATTAATCTATAAAAACACCATCAGTTGTGCGTTTCTCCATTTTAATTTTAGGTAACATTGTGTTCTCTACAGTTGAGTGCATGGACATTTATGTATCGAACCGACATTACTGCCTTTGAGAACATGGCGATGACACGGCTTCCTCACATTTTATTGATTATGGCCAGGAACCTGAGCTCTAGCAATTTGAGGGGCATCATCTCTTCTTCCCTATCAAATCTACTGGAATTGGAGTCCTTGTAAGTACGAGGCCAGTGAGGCCCTTTTTGAGAGGATGATGTTTTAGGATTGAGTGCACTTTAGATCTTCGTTGGGTCATTCTTGCATGTAAATGTCCGCACATGACAAAATCGAAAAAAGAGTATTACCATGGTGATTTTAGCTGTGTTTTCTACTTCACATTTCTCATGATTAACAGATAAAATATAAGCACTCCACGGGGGTCAACTTTTGTTGGAAGGATTTTAGGTAGTGTTTTAACGGCACAGATTTGATAATTACTGTTTGAATGTGTTATGACAACCTACTTTTTGCTATGGAGCTCGCTTTTTCTTATTCTGAAGAAAAAGTAACTTTCGAGGTTTCAAGAGTGAGTGTTTACTGGAATAAGCTTATGTTGACCATTGGGTTTTCAAACAATGCAACGATATCTTTGGCCTCTTTGGCTCAAATGGTCGTTGATTTTATTATTCATAATCAATATATCCCCGAAATAGCCTGAAGATCACTGACCAACCAATCTCAAAATGTCAGATGAGATCTGTAGAATTAACTACCCAGACTCGCTTTGTTTCAGAGATCTGTCCAACAATCAACTTACAGGAGCCATACCGGAAACTCTGGCAAATCTGCCAAAGTTGAGAATTCTGTAAGTTAATGTGCCTTAGTGGCGCCCTGAAAAATTAACAGAGCATAGGTCTTTATACATGGTTATGCTTTGCAGAAATCTCAGTGGAAACAAGCTTAATGGTTCAGTTCCTATAGTCTTAAAAGGAGGCATGAAGACAAGACATTGGAATTGAGGCTTCTCTCTCTCTCTCTCTCTCTCTCTCTCTCTCTCTCTCTCTCTCTCTCTCTCTTCTATTCATAGTATAGAAAGAACTTTATATAACATGTTTTATTGTGATTCAAAGCAAATATGAAGGCCGCTTGTGATCAACTTGTAGGCAAAGCAACTCGAGAGATATAACTTTACCTACTTACTTGTCTTGCAGTCTTGACAACAACCCCGATCTTTGCCAGGCAAGTCCTTGCCCAAAGAAGGAGGCTAAAAACTCCATCTTGGTCCCAGTTGTTGCATCGGTTTCAGTCGTATTCGTAGTTATCTGTGTGTTGAGTATTGGGTTGATTAGACGGAAACAGACAATAGGTAACTTATTCTTCTACTTCCTTCCACAGCATATTTACATGAAACTAAACAACATTTCTTGGTTTATTTAGTCGAGAAAGATATCACTGGCAACTTACTCCCTGTTCTTACCTTTATAAGAGCACTCTTTTACAGTATAATCCACATTGCGATCAGGCATAACGGATGTATTCTTGAATGAGAAGTTCTTTCTAAAGAATTTCATTTGACAAATTACTACTAAGAGATTGAAGATAGATTAGACAGACAAAATATCAGAGAGCTAGTTTCATCAACATTATGAATTTTTTTCACAGATTATACAGAAGTGTCATTTAGATACTGATTTGTAGAGGAAAAGCATCATAGGTGTGTAGTATCATACCTGTTCACGCAATCTACACTACATTTGACGAATATTTTGAATTTGATTTTCCTGTGGTACAGTTCTATTGGCAACAATGTCTTTTCTAGGATAATATAGTTGAGAACACATGACTCAGCAACTTTCCTTCTCCTCACCTACCCTAATAATATCATTTTACAATCTTATCGACATTGCAATCAGGAATGAATGAAAGTTGGCTTTAATCAAAATTTTCTAATGCTCGTAATATGAGTTCATAGTGATCAAAAGAAAATAAAGAGAAGAGAGACAGGGATCACCACAGCATGGTCGCATCAGCATCACAAAGAGAATGTGTGTTATTCAGCTTAACTTATTGACAATACAATTTATGACTTTGTTCTTCAAAGGTAACCGTGCTATGCACGAGAAGGACTTATAACAACTTGAGAGTACAACTTCGTCCTTAATTTTCTGATGGTCCATAAAAGAAAGTTTGATTGTGCAAACTTATCTATATGTACTGAGTAAAGAACATTTATCTATTTGTTAGCATATTGAAGGCAGGTGACAGAGAATCCCTGCCCATATCTTGTTAAATATGTCTTGAATTTTATGTAATTGGTCCGGTTCATGACCCGACCCGATATATTTTTTTGTGCGACCCAAAAATGGAGAGAAAATTGAGATTTGGTTCGCGACGCGAAGGGTTGAGATTTTTTGGAGCACTTTTTATACTGCGGCTAGGTTTTCCCATTGATGAATAGAGAAAGTTTTGTTTCAGAGAGTTTTGGTGAGCCGTGAGGTTTTGTCGTTGTTTCGACTTCTGAAATTTGTACTCTCTTTGATTATAGTGGAATTTTGTCTTGCCTCGCCCGTGGACGTAGATCACCTTGTGATCAAACCACGTAAATCCCTGTGTTCTGTCTTTTGTTTTTTGCATCTGTTTCCAACAGATCTTTTGATTTTTGCCTTCTTCTCCACTAATTTAGCTCTTAAAACAAGATCAGAAAAACCTTTCCTACGTTTTTTTAATTGTTGGAACGCAATTGGAGTAATTTGCCTTAAAAGTCTACTATCCAAAGTGGTAGTCACAATACGCATAGGAACCTTTTTGGTACAGAATCTAGTGGAAGGATGCTGAGATTAAAGAATCGACCTTTTAAGTATGGAGAGATTTCAAGAGTCACGGGGAACTTTGGACAAGTGATTGGTGAAGGTGGATTTGGAAAGGTTTATCTTGGTACGCTAGATAATGGCACCGTAGTTGCTGTGAAGATGCTCTCTGAATCATCAAAGCAAGGGTACAAGGAATTTCAAGCCGAGGTTAGATAGTATGATGGAATCACTCTTCCTTTTAAACTCAGATTATGCTCACTTACACAGATGTAGTTCAGAAACTTCCTATTAGATTATTGTTAGTATATGTTATGACAACGCAAACTCGTGATGCTCCAGGCTCAACTCTTAATGATTGTTCACCATGGAAACTTGGTTTCTTTGTTGGGATATTGCAATGATTCCAAGCACATGGCACTAATATATGAATACATGGCTAATGGAAATTTAAGGCAACATTTGTCAGGTGCGTATTTATGTTCTGTTGTGTTGTTTCTCCCGTAAAATAATCCTGAAAAACTCTATTTCTTGCTCATGTGTAAAGTTAAGATGCAACCAACAGAGGACCATCCGGAGGTCTTGACATGGAATAAGAGACTGCAAATAGCTGTGGATGCAGCACAAGGTACATGAATGAGATACCCACGGTTGTAGGTTTTCTTTCTGTCATTGCTTTGGCATTTTTGACGTAGTTTTGGCGAGGATTTCAGGTTTGGACTATTTGCATAACGGTTGCAAGCCACCCATCATCCACAGAGACTTGAAGACTACTAACATCTTGTTGAACGAAGATTTCCGAGCCAAAATAGCTGATTTTGGCCTGTCAAGAGCTTTTGTGACTGAAAGCGACTCTTATGTGTCAACTTTTCCTGCGGGCACTCCTGGCTACCTCGATCCCGAGTAATGGCTAAAACTCAATATTATTGCTCTGGTTCAGTTCAAGATCTCTATTTGCATATGAAGATTGACGTAGCCTAGGATTTCATCTTTGATTTAAAGATCTGTATTTTTTTCCCTCCTCCCAGGATTCAATTTTCTGGAAACTTTAACAAGAAGAGTGATGTTTATAGTTTTGGAATCGTACTATTTGAGTTGATCACGGGACGACCTGCAATAATGAGAACCCGGGATGGTAGCGCCAACATGCACATACTTCAATGGTTGATTCCCATCATCGAAAGTGGTGATGTACAGGGAATTATGGATCCAAGTTTACAAGGAAAATATGACATCAGCTCAGCATGGAGAATAGTGGAGATTGCTATGTCTTGTACACGGCCGACGGCGATTCAAAGGCCGGACATAAATCATGTGCTGGCAGAATTGAAGGAGTCTTCGGTGACCAAATCAAGTGGTTCTTTTGAGCTGACCTCCCTGGAGCTCCATTCTGAAAGTGCCCCTATGGCAAGGTAGCAGAACTTTTCCAATCCAAAAAGGCTATGTCTTCTTTTTGGGTAAAATGTTAACCTTGGCATCAGCAGGCCCTCGCAGCAAGTTCTTGGGGTTCAGCCGAGGTAGCAACAATTTCACGATGTTGAGGGGTAGACTGAGAAAATTTAAATATGAGGGACTAATGCACCTGATAATTGTTGCCTTAAAAATGAGGTAGTACTACTAAACTCAATTCAGCGTGTGTTCGGAATTCATGTTTGTATATAGATTTGGATGCCCGGAGGCTTCTCCTGTCTCCATGATTATTATGCGTGTGGAATTTCATCCTCTGTTTTTTCTTTCTCATCTCTTTTTGGGCAATTAACCCACTTTGATTTGTACAAAGATGTCTTAAAATCGCATGACTTGGTCTTACCACGAAAATTGACGAGGACAATCGCAGCCTCTTGTGTGAATGGTAATCATTCTGCTTCAGAAATCAAATTCTTGCCAAAAATTGATTTCTGGAATTTTTGCTAAAAATTGATTTCTGGAGGAGAAATCTGTTTGATAAAACATGACTAATTCTGCTACAGAAATTAATTTCTGGAAGAGAAATCTATATAATAAAACAGGAGGAAATTTCTTGTGGAGAAAGTGTAACAGTCCGGATTTTGATCCAATTTTTGGGGTTTATAAAATGCCTAATTTGTCAGTGTGCTTATAGTAAAATCTACCCGAGAGCTGATCACTCTCGGTTATTATTTTAAACTAAGATTTCGCTAGAATCGCACTTTCGATCGAATTTAAATCGTTATTTGGACCCCGAACTTGCAAAATCGATTTTCGGGTGTTTAGGGCCCTTAATAAATTGGACGGTGTCGATATTCAGAGTGCCGGTATCGAGATTATCGGGAATAATGAAAAAGTTTGGGTTTTCGGACCGGGTGCAAATTTGGACTAGTAGACCCCCCCTCGTTAAATTTTGGTCAAATTAATTTGGCCTTTGTCCCTTTTAAGTCGAGGTCTACTTTGGACGGTAGGCCATTTTCCGTTTTGGAATTGGACCCCCGGTTTGCGTTTAATAATTTAATTCGTATAAATTTTTCAAAAAAATTTCTCTCTCTCTCTCTCTCTCTCTCTCTCTCTCCCTTGTGACCCCGGTCGGTCACATCCATCTTTTCCCCCTCCACCTACTCCCGTCCACTCCTCTCTCTCTCCTCTTCTCTCTTTCTTTTTCTTTTTTTCTTTTTCTCTCTTTTTTCTCTCTTCCTCTCTCCCCCTTCTGCTGCACCCTCGTCTTCCTCTCTCCCCGACCCCGGCTGCTGCTCCGCCTCCGCCCATCCAGCTCCGCCCACCTTGGCCGAGGGCTCGCCCTCATCTCGCCGGCCTCCGCCCGCGCCCGATGCCACCATGACCTCCCCTCTCCCCTCTTCTCCCCTGTTCCATGACCTAAAGTCGCGCGGGCGGGCCGGCGGATCCGCGCTCGGCCGGCATTTCAGCCCTCAGCCTCCACCCCGTGCCCGCTCCGCCCCTTTCGTGAGCGGCCAGCCCGACGATCGCGCGCGCGGTAGCCGTCGCGCCCGACGTCGCTCCCTCTCCCTCATGGCGCACCCACGACCAGCAGCCGGGCTTCGCCCCATTGCCCGGCTGGCCGCGTCGCCGTCATTAAGCCCGCCCGCCCGGCGCTTCGCCCGGCCGCCAAACCACTACCCTTCCTCCCCTCGCTCTCTCTCTCAGGTCCCACTCTCTCCCCCTGTTTTGGCCGAGGAGGGCCCTCGCCGGAAGCCGCCTGGCTTCATGGGATCGGGTTGCAAACCCGACCAGCTGGGCCGGGTCTCGGGCCGAAGCCGCCCGAGCTTCGCCTCGTCGCCGCCGTCCAGCTCTCCGAACAGCCAGGCGTCACTAATCATCAGCTGGTCCTTGTTCATCGCTGAAAACTTTGTTCATTTCGCCAAACATTATTCCGTGAGGCACTATTCCGTGAGCCTCGCTTTTAAAAATCTTGTTCACCCGAACCCGAATCGGCCCGTTCGGCCCGTTTTAAGCGTAGGACTCCCGGTGAGTTTGACCCTAAACCCTAATTAGGTTTATTTGCTTTTTTTGGACAAGTTTAGGGTAATTTAGGGGTTAAATTAGAGGTTAAATTGTGGAATTGATTAGGGTTTGGATTGGGGCCAATTTGGTGGATTAATGTGCTAAGTTAATGGAGGATCAAAGTGGCCGAGAGGTATGATGAATGGACTGGACAATTTGGATTAAATTGACCCGAGTTCGGGAATGTTCGGGTTTAATTATGTGGAGTGTAGTGCTACCGTATTTGATCTTGTGGTGGTCAATTAGAGTAATGTTTGGGGAGTATGATGGAGTAATTTAATGACAATTATTAGCCTCGAAATTGTAGTTTAGTAACTGGTCACGATTGATTTGGATTGGGTTTAATTTGAGCAAAGGCGCGATCAATTGAGGTTTAATTGGGCAATTATCGAGAATGATCGCCGTGCAAGTGATTGACTAAATGAGCCGTAGCTGTGGTTTATTTGATGATGCCATGGTTGAATTGAAATTGATTGTCCGAGTGGGCATGCTGATTTGTGGAATTGATTATCGTGGTGCAAGGTGAGCTCGTTACATTGTGATTTGGCGCATGTGAATGCCCAAGTGTGAATGAATGACCACGAATGTGCATTTTACGCATTGGCACGACATACGCATATACGGGCGTGCCCAAATGATGTGTGCGTAGTGATCACTTAAAAATGCCCCACGATCGTGTTACGCGGGGTCCAGATAATAATGAGTCGTGTGACCACCTAAGGACCTACGGGTCGTGACCTTGGTCGACACTGGTCCTCATGCACTTTGGAGCGGGGCGATGCCCGGTACATCCAGGAAGGCGACCATCCTCATGCACTTTGAAGCAGGCTACGGTTTAAGGGAGATCGATGTTGCGCCTCATGCACTTTGAAGCGAGGCTAGAGACACCGGGCCAGATGGTTGCTGCGCCTCATGCACTTTGAAGCAGGCTAGACATGCCGGGGCCGTGAAAAATTGATGACTCGAGTAGGTGTTAATAATAATTTGGGCAGTGTGCCGATTGTGTCGTGTGGGCGGTGGGCGGGAATTGCCGTGTCAAGTCCATGACATTTGCATACATGATCATACATTGATCGGCATGCGAGAATGTGAGAATCGGTGCATAAGCGTGTGATTGCATATGTGTGATTATGAGTGCCACTTAAGTACTGTGATTACTATTTATGGATATGCCTAACCTGCAGGGTCTAGTGAGATTAGATTTAGACCCGAGGGCTTTGAGATTAGTTATGTGTGTATTTGTCTTTATACATCTAGTACTTGTGAGGTGCATGTTAGCCTAGTTTAGGTTTAGGGAATTACTCGCTGAGATTTATTCTCACGGTTGTTGTAAAACCGACATTTTTCAGATCCCCGGCCTTGAGGACGACGGGCGTGTCGATACATTTTTGGGAGAAGACCCCGGCTAATTGTAGTACCCGAACCCCGAGCCACTTACCCCTTTTTGTCAGTAGTGGCTTTGACCCGCTTTTGATTTTTTTTTATGATTGGTGTTCGGGTTGTATTTGGATATTGTATTAAATTTTCAATATCAGTGCAAGTGTTAAATTCTGTGGTTACCCTTGGTTATACGTTTATATATGTACGGGTAGTTTTAATTGCTTCCGCATGTGCTGTATATCTCTGTGTTGGGTGTTGGGTCGGCGACGCGTCCTGGGACGTCGCACACGAATCGACCTCTGCGAGGGATGTGGCGCACCGAGGAGTGCGGGGCGTGACAGAAAGTCCTTTTTTTCCAAAAATGATAGCCCCATATTAACTGGCTTAAGTAGCTATCTACATTTGTGGAGATTTGTCCTCTCAGCTTCACAAATATGTTTATATTTAATGTCGAGTCTAAATACATCTTGGAGGCATATCACTTTGTTTCTAAGAAACACGCCTTGGCAGGGTTTGTTGAATTCGGTTCCTTGTGTTCTTGAAATCTAATGCAAGAAACAGCAGTTGAAAATTAAGTTGTGAATAGATAATCACCAAATTTTATGAAGTATTTTAAGCCTTTCGCACATGATCTCCAGCAGGTATGCTTCTGCCATCCTAGATTGCAATGCCGGGATAATAAACTTCGTATATGGAGAAGAAAAAACTTGATCAAATAGATCAGAGAAGGAAAATATAGTTATATGGTAAGGGCTTAGATTATGTGATTTCTATTATCTCATTTTCCTCTTACTTTAGACGCTATGAGGGCTTTGTGGGAAATTTTTTGCTTCTGCTCACATTTCCTTTCTACTGAATTCTCCAAGAATAGTCAACAGAGGGAAGATTAACTAAGTTGGGTTGGTAATTGAACTCAGACCATTCTCCAAAACTTCAGCAAATAATTAAGGGAAAAAGAAAGGTAATGATGAACTTGAGATTCGTATGTGCAAAATAAACAGATTTATGGTACTTTTAAGTAGCAGATGGCAGATCCAAGCATTTGTAAAGTCTCAATAGCCGAAGATGGCAAATTTATTAGAATTTTTCTGTCGTTCACGAGCCCAACAAGAGAAAGTGCAAGACCTAATGAGAGACTAAGAGTACTAGCACCCCAATTCGCCAGTCCCCTCTTCGAAAAATGCCTCCTCAAATCAAGAAAAGCTTTCTAGCTTCAGTTGCTCTAACATTGTTTCCAACAGTCCCTCGCTTTGCACATCTTACCTACTCAAAATTGATAAAAATAATAAGAAACTGACATTACTCTAAATTCAACAGCAGAGGAACGCGAATAACACACCAATTACAGCAACTTTAAACCATTCAATTCCCCGAAGAGACATTACATGAAAGCAAAGCAAACGTGTCAAACATGAGTCACTGGGCATTCAGTTTTTTTGGGAGCACACATTGCAAACCTGAAGCTTAGAGAGTATCCTGCAATTCCCAAGCCATCACAAAATACCAACAAACTAGTCATCTATTGAAACACAACCAAGTCTTCTTATTTTAGATTAATCGAGTGCATGGTAGCAAACAGTCATGGAACAGAAATAAGTAGTTAGAAGCAACAGGCAAAGCTCGCAACACAAATAGCCAACCCCTATTCCACTGCTACCTTGGTTAGCCATAGACAAATTAACGAGTCCAAATGACTATAGAACACGACCCAAAATTTTTTTTTGACTATAGAAAGTAACAATAACAACATCCACAAAATCTACAGGGTGATCTGGATGTCTAGATTAAGACCAGAAGATACGGTGAAAATCAACACAGATTAAACTTGGAATAAAATACGACACACACTATATTTACCTTTTGTACAGCTCCAGATAAGCTTTATGGATTAACAAAGATCAGTATATATATGAGATTTCACTATAATTGAAAAGCATGCAGGAAAATTAACTGAATATCTATATAAAAAACTTCACTCATTTCAAAGAACTAAGTGCCACGAGAGTTCAAACACCCTATGAGTATCAGGTACTCAAAGATTGACTAGGAAATTTATGTATTTGGTTGATCAAGCGCTCTTATCGGGATTGAGCTGAAACACTCTCATAGTTTGTTGGAAATATTAGAAAGTCTTTTGTGCATAATTTTGTATATAGGTGGCTTCTACTTGAAGCCATTTTGTGTAAAGGCGGTACCCCTAGTACCTTCTTAATGAAACCTTATTTATCATTTAGAAAAGGAAAAGGATTTTTCTTAAACTTCAGACCAAAAAAGATCCTTAAAGGATTTCTTCCCTATTTAATACACACTCACATCATAGGAGGAAAACAATGGCCATAAACCACGACTAACAACAATGAGATCAAAAAAGACGTGCTAGGCAATGGGATCACAGAAGACTAAAACCATCCTTCGCTTAAATAAGAAGAAAAAAGGATAGAGATTTTTGTTCTTCCAGCTGCTCTTGAGCATATAATTGGACGTCAAAGCACATTGTATTAAGATTGGACGAACAATCGCATACCCAAAGAAGCTAATGACCACGGCTCAAACTCTAAAATGTACAGAATGATCTGCATTCTGCCAATCTCTACACCTAAATTAAAGAGTCGAATCAACCAAGAAGATTTCAACATCCCTGAAACACATATATGGCTCATTGTTCAGGCATTACATGAACATTCAACAAAGAATCAGCTACAACCTACGTAATAGCCCGAATTTCGATGTAATTCCGGGGTCAATAAAACTGACATTACTTCGCATTTCATTTTAGTAAGTCTCGCTCAGAGCTGATCACTCTTGGGATACTAACCAATGGGATATGGCTAACTAGGAAACGGTACGTGGACCAGGGACCCGATTGCGAATCGAACATCGATCACGAGAAATGATGAGAGAATATTTTGGGCCGACGTGGGCCAATCTTTGGAAAAATGATGGATTTGGTTTGGCCAAGGACAACAATGTACAATCGGATCGCAGGTGATTCTGCACGACCGAAAAGTGCACGTGGCCAACCAATCCTGAACTTAAACCGAATGATCGCGACCTCTGGGACTAGTGATAATTTCTCACTCTCTCAATGGTCGGGACTGTCATGACTTGGATAACTCTCGATCGATACGCATATGCTCTAAACAGCTGCCTATTAGTGAGAGATCCTGAAATTTGAAATTTAGCGAGCATTGATCACGGAATTGGACCCGGACTTCAGTACCGATTTTCGAAGGCTTGTACAACTATTTTCACGATTTGGACATCATATTAAGCTGGCCACACACGTTTGAAGTTAGTCCGATTGAAAATTGGAATTTCGACCCGGAAGTCAAAAATTACGATTTTGCCCATCAGGATACCGATGTTGATTTTGAGCCCGTATGAGATTATTTTTCGAGGCCGATGTTATTTTGGGGTGGCCACGTACATTTAGAGTTGTTACGGATAAAAATTGGAATTTTGGCTCGAAAGTGAAAAATAATATTATTTTATTTCCTAGGACTTTGCAGTCGATTTTCGAGGGCTTAAGAGGCTATTTTCGCGATTCCATCGCCATATTATGTTGGCCACATACATTTGGGGTTGGTATAGTCAAAAATTGAAATTTCAACCGAGAACCAGAAAAATGACCTTTTCGCTCCTATGCTATTTTGGGTTCCAAATTTTGGGAAAATTTTGGGGATAATTATTTGGATAATTCAGCTCAATTATTGAGGGCAAAGACCCTTTTGCCCTCCACTTATTGGATAGGGATAAGCGTAGGCCGTTAGATTAGGGGTATTTTAGTCAAATCGCCCAAATCGGCGACACGTGGCACCCTTAGCCCCCTATATTTGACCGGTCTGACCTCTCTCTCTCTCCTCCCTTATTTTCAGCCAGCAGCCTCGCCCGAACAGCTCTTCCTGTCACGCCCCGGACCCCACCGAGCTCGCGATATCCCGTCCACGGTCGATTATTTAACGCGACGTCCCAGGACGCGTCGCCGACCCGAATGAATTACGTAAGCGGAAGCATATAATACAACCCAGACATTAAAAACATGACCAAGGGATAAAACAAAACAATAATTACATAACATAATAAAGTAGTCACTACTACAAAATAATAACCTGGGCTACTAAGTTCAAACCACGCTTTTCAAAAAGGGGCGGTGGTTGACAAGCTTATCTCCTCTACACAAGGGTATTCAAAAGACAGGGTAAGTTGGTCTATCCTTCAATCCCTGTGGTACTTTGGCAGCATCCCCGGATCACTCACGGTCGCGGATCTGAAAGTGGTTATATAATAACCGTGAGAACGAGTCTCAGTAAGCAATATCCTAAGCCCTATATAGGCTAATGCGTACCCAGACAAGCAGTACATGCAATCTAATTCCCAATATACTGAATTCACCTCAAAGTACTTACCTCGCCATCAAGCACGTGCCAGCTTTACACGTCAGTCAAATGTATTATAAAAAAATAATAAATCAATAACATACCGCAATCATTCACACGCCAGCCACAATAGCACCCAATCAATTCTAACATTTCGATCGGTCAATCAATCAGTCAAATCAATCAATTTCAGTCACACTCGAATCGCATGCATGGTCGAACAACTTTCCACGACCTCCCAGGTCCCTTTCTGCCGGCCAGCGCCCGCTGCGCCTCGAGGCTCGACCCTTAGATCAAGCGGGCTCGGTCCCAGCGTAACCACGCCTCGGGACACTTTTCCTTTCCAATGACCAGCGTAACCTCGCCTCGGGTCTAGTCATGCCTCATTTGCCACACACCAGCGTAACCTCGCCTCGGGTTGGTGACCCTCCGTCGATCCGGGCTTTTCACATGCACATGCACCACAGCACAATTTTGCCATTCTAACAAGTCGAACCAACCAAATTCACGACATACCGCAACATCTCAATTTGCCAATTCAACAGCACACCAATTCCAGTCAAAGCCAAACCAAGTCACATCACAAGTCCGTCACACCCGGTTCCGCCTTCGACATCCCAGATAGCCACATACCATCATCAATTTTCATCCACACACGCCACCATAATAAAATCAGTCAACGCACCACAACTAGCCAAATATTCCCCATAAATTGATCTACCAATCGCCACATAATTCATGCATTAGTCGAACTCTCACCGACTAATCAAATTTCTAATTTAATTACTAAATTGCACTAAATAAATCCCTAAGCATGTCTAATAATACCCATTATACTAAATAGGGATTACGATATCACTTACAAGGCTTTGGCTCGGAGAAAAACTCGCACGGGCTCAAAACGGGCGGATGAAACGACTTCGGGGGCGTGAGCGGTCTTTGTATGAACGATAGAACGGGCGTGAATAGTGCTGTATGAAGCGACCGGGTCAGGGCCGTGAGCGGTTTCGCGGAACAGCGAACGGGCCGTGAGCGATGTTCGTGAACAATGGCAGGCGTGAACGGTACCCCGAAAATGAGCAGTGACGAGCTAGGGCGTGAGCTCGTTCAAGTCTCGGATGCGGGCACGGCTCGGGCGCGACGGTGGCTGGTCGGCTGGGCTTGCTCCGGCGACTGGCGGTGGCGGCGACGCGGCGACGGCGGCGGTCAAGGGCTTGCAGACGACGGGCCAAGGCGGAGGTCGCGACGGCGACGGGGAAGCCGCCATTGTGGGAGGCGCTCTTGAGGAAAAACAGGAGGGTAAGGTGATGGCTACCAAGGGAAGGCGAGGGTGGCGGGGTGGCCGGAGGGAGAGGCCGAGGTAAGCAGACAGCAGCGCCCTGTGGCCGACTCGTTCCGCATGACGCATCCAAACTCAATCACGGGCTGCCAACAGAGCGCTACAAGGCTGGGCATAAGGCAAGCCGAATGGCTGTGCGTCACGCTGGTCGGGGAGGAGCCGGGTGGCGGACAGCTGCCAGATCTATGTGGTCGGGCCGGGCCATAGGGCGATCGGCGGCAACGGGGCTAGAGGCAAGCTCAGTCGATGTTGGTTGGGGCAAGCAAGAGCAGGAGCAGAAGCAGTTGCGGGAGGAAGAGAAGACCCACGATGCAGAGAAGACCCACGAAGGAGAAGAAGAAGAGAGGAAGAAAAGAAAAGAAAAGGAAAAAGAAGGAAAGAAAGAAAGGAAGAGAGAGAGAGGAGTGGATGAGTCTGACAAGGGGAGGGACAGATGTGCGAAGGGGAGGGGGAAATCGGCAGAGGAGAGAGGAGAGAGAAAGAGAGAGAAAAGAGAGAGAGAAAGAGAAAGAGAGAGATTTCCGAAAAAAAATTAAACTTCATTCTTTTTTTAAATGCAAACCGAGGGTCCAAAATCAAAATCGAAAATTGCCCCTCGATCCTAAAATAGTCTCGCACACAAAAAGGGACAAAGGCCAAATTAATGAAATCAAATTTTAACGAGGGAGGTCTACTAGTCCAAATTTAACTTACTCAAAAACTCCCATTTTTCCTTCATTCCTGACAATCTCGATACTAGCCACATTAATATTGATACCGTCCAATTTATTTCGTCCTGAAACTCCCAAAAATTGACTGCCAAGTTCGGGATCTAAATAACGGCGAAAATTCGATCAGTGCGATTCTGGCGAAATCTCTAATTTAAAACAATAGCAAAGTGATGGGTTAAAGAGATTTTACTATAAGCACGGCTTGACAAATCATGGCGTTTTATAAATCCCAAATTGTGTCAAAATCCGGAATGTCACACTTCCCCTCTCCCAATTTCTCTCTTCCTCCGCTGGTTTTCCTTCCCGTCCGTACGCCAGAGCTTGCCGGACCGCCGCCGTGTTGTCGCCGTCTGCTGGTGCTTTGCCGCTCCACCTGACCTCGCCTCACCACCCTCATCCTGATCCCTATTTCTCTCTCTTTCTCTCTCTGTCTCCGGCCGTCCCCGTACGGTGTCCATACGGCGTTCGTACGACGCCGCGCCAGCCACCGCCGCCTCGCCGGCCATCATCCCCCCGTTCCGTACAAGTTCGTACAACGTTCGTACAAGTTCGTACAGCCGGCCGCCGTGAACCGTCGCAATCGCCACCTCCGAAATGCCGCCGCTGATTTCGCCATTCACCAACAATTAGCCGTTTGTTTCTCGTCGTCGTGATCTAGAAGTTAGGTGAGTATACCTCCTAAATCCGGATTAGGACTGATGGCGCATTTTCTAGACTGGCTTAGATATTATATTTAGGACAGGATTGAGGATCGATTGGTGAAAATAAAATCCGAGGAATTTAGTGGGATTATCATAGATAATTATTGGGCTTGGATTGATGGAATAGTGGCTGTCTGTGCTTTGAGGAATGTAGCAGATTATAACGGACAGTAAGAATTGTTAGCTGAATGGCCGGGATTACCCAGAGTGATTGGCTGTCGATTGATTGGTGATTAATTGTGCTTAATTGTAAAATGCCATGTTGTGTGCTTGTGTGGCTGGAATTATGCAGTATGTGATTGGCCAATTGTAGCTTGAATTGAATGCCGAATGGCAATTTGTGTACTGGGCCGCACGGTATTAAATGGGCCAATTGAGCACGTGTTTATGGCATTGAATTGATTGGGTGCTTGAGTTATTGTTGATGCTTATGGTGCATGGTGTGGGATTACACGGACACGCATTGTGTATGCCGAGTATGAGGTATGAATTGAAATTGTGCGAGTATGCGTATCTGACATGAGCATGTGTGATCACCCTAAATGCCCCGATGCATTTATGCTGGGCTCAGATAAAATTGGCGGTGTGCCGTGTGATCACTTAAGGCCTTCGGGTCTTGCCGTCCTCATGCACTTTGAAGCAGGATGATGCCCGGTTTGTCCAGAAGACGGCGTTGGTCCGTAAGGAGATCGGTGTTGCGCCTTATGCACTTTGGAGCAGGCTAAAGACACTGGGCCGGAAATGTGCTTCGGCGCGGGCCGCGGAGTGTTGTGAGCCTTCAAGCCGTGGCCTTTAGGTCAGTTTATAAATTGCTAAAATGAGACGTGTGCCAGAGTGCATGATTTGAGGAGATTCATAAGCATGGCAAATGTGTGCCGGAGTGTGTTGGCTAATGTACGTGCCGGTGATTCGTGTGTGAGACAGACACTTTGAAGCATGAGCATACGTATGGCGTACGTGTGACCAGTGTGTCACGTATGTGCCGTGAATTATATAAAATGTCTAACCTGCAAGGTCTAGTGTATGCTCAACCTGGGCCCGAGGGTCTAGGTCATGTAGTTACAATTATCATGCATTGAGTGTTTTGGTTGCCTGTCAGGAGGTGCATGTTAGCCTAGTTTAGGTTTAGGGATTTTTACTCGCTGAGCTTGTCTCATTATTGTATAAATCCACTCTTTTCAGATCCCTCCCAGCATTAAGGATGGCAGGTGAACCGACACGTTTTGGGAGGAGCCCTGGATAGATATGACGTTTGACCGCGAGTCACGTACCCTTTTTTGATGTTGGTAGTTATTGACCCTTTTTGGCTTTTATAAGTGTACTTGGTGAAAAATAGATATTGTAAATATTTTACTAGAAATGGAATGAGTAGGTTTCCAGTCTTATTGGTTTTTAATGGTTGTGCTATCCTTGATTGTCTGAATTTTTTGTACGGGTGTATATATATATTTATATACGTTTCTTCCGCTTGTGTATTGATCTCTAATTGTTGGGCGTTGGGTTGGCGACGCATCCTAGGACGTCGCATCATGATCGACCGAGTGGGATGTTAACGCTTCGTGAGGTACGGGGCGTGACACAGTGAGCCTTGAATACTTGAAGCCAGTGGTTGTAGTTTCCACTCCAGTTAGCGGGCCACTCATAACCTTCTCACTTGAGTCGACAAATAAGTCTGGAAATCCGCCAATCCTTAATGCCGTGGAGTTCTATACTGTGGGTGATCTTCCAAATGTGCCCACAGCACAAGATGATGGTATGCTTTCATTCTTCTACATATTTTATTGTCTACATACACTTTGTACAGTTGTGCTACAATTGACATCAGTAATAATGAGACAGATGTTCCATTGCCAATAAATAAGATTTAGGGAATCCTATGCCAAATATACTAGTCTCTATTGTGGTTCTTATGTTATTCGTGAACTCTGATCGATACTTGCTTTGTTGGAATGAACAGATGTGGCTAAGTATTACTCTGCTATCTGCTTAATTCCCTACTTTGGCTACTCTTTACTTGGTAATTACTGGAAAGTCTCTTCAAGTTGAAGCCCTGAAATGTTACTAGTCTTTTGAAAGCTGAAAGTCTATATCTCGTGTCTAATTGCAACCACGTTTTCCATCTCATTTTTCTCTTTGAATAATAGTTCTTTTTTGTGATTTCAACCACAATAGAAGCTATCAATAACATCAAAGCAACATATCAGATTGAGAGAAGAACCTGACAAGGTGATCCATGTATACCAAGCAAATACAAATCGGATCGTTTAACCTGTAGCTATGGAAAATCTCCAAGAATTATATCACTGTGAGTCCCCTAGCATTGTTTCTTAGATAGTACTGGCTTTCTAGGAGAAACTCAAGAAGAATTCTCGTTTGTCATGAAAATTAGAAGTTTTTTATATCATTGAGAAAGAACTTTTAAGATGAATGCAACCTTCCAGGTGTGAATTCTCAGATAAATCGAGAAGATCTGTCCTCCTTTTCTCAAGTATTTAGAGTCTATTTGAGATTTTCAAGATTGTAGTTATGTTGCACCTAAAGTCTCAAATTAAGTGGGACAGAGCACAGGAGGTGACTCAAAATTTGACACCTGGCCCCGAAAGTCACAAGCTTGAGTAGCCATTTTGAGCTTCGTCCAATGGATTTGACTAGGATATTACAAAACACTATTAGACTATGACACCCTCCAATACTCATTTTGAGGGTATTAAAAAATGGTACTAGGGTGCACGACTTGAGCACTTGTCCTTGGATATAGTAGCTTATATTGCAACTTGGCTTGACGAGGGTAGAGAGTAATTACTGTTGAGGAAAACTCCTAATAGATTTTGAAGCTGACAAAACTCTCTATGTTTATCTTGTGAATCTGACATGCATTTCATTTCAAGTTAATATATTCTGGAAGTTCAGAAGGAAATATCAAACTTTACTAGTTTTCAAAACTAAAAGTTCAAACTCAGACATAAGATCTTTAGACTTTACCATAAAAGAAATTCAGACTCTAGTTATGAAATATTCAAATTTTACTGAAGACTTACGCTGACTCAAGTTCTGAATTAGAAATTCTTCAGATGCAGAAGCAAAACTCATTCAGAAAGAATCATAACAGCTAGCAATTTGGCATGAATTTCACAAAAGAAAGGTTTTGATTGACTCAATCTCAGTCTAATTGATTGACAATCAAACATTATGATAAGTATGCATTACAAGGGATAAAACTCTAGTTATGGAAACCAAGATTATGATTGTATGGGCGACTAAAATCAGCGAGATTTAGATTTTGTCAACCAACGGCTACTCAATCCATTTTATACAAATCTGTCCATGATGAAGATTGGAAGATGATCCTCTGAAAACTGTCCAATGGCTAGTTTGGTAGTAGAGGAGTATAAAAGGAGATCTACGAAGAGCAGAAGGAACACACGAAATCAAGAATCAATAAGTCCAAAGTCTGAGCATACTCCGATCCTTTCTCTTGTCTTTCTTGAGCTAAACATTAAGATCTTGAGGAACACTTTATAAGAGTGATTGTGTGAGATAGAGAGTCCTATCATACACAAGAGTGTTGTCACTCAGAAGTTGTTATTCCTCTTGATTACATAGTGAAATCCAGTCGGTAGGTTGTTAGCGTGGGAGAGTGGACGTAGGCTTGCTATAAGCCAAACCACTATAAATTTGTGTGCAATTTTTCTATCACTTATCTCTTACTTTACACACTGCACATCAAGAGCACTGTCTACATAAACTGTTTTGAATCTGAATCTTATTCAGACTCAAACTGTGGTCAATTATTTCCGCTTAAATTGGTAAAAATTGTTTAAGATCACCTATTCACCCCCCTCTAGGTAATCCTTGCTAGCTACATCAATTGGTATCAAAGCAGATTGCTCGTTTCTTGAAGTATATTATTTATGAGCTAACGATCTATATGGCTAGCTTGAGTGCCCCAGGTCTCATTGAAGGACAAAGCAACAACGGATCACCATATTTTGATGGCAAGGAATATAGTATCTGAAAGAATAAGATGAAGGCATTCATAAAGTCAATTGATCACATGCAATGGGATGTCATCATCAAAGGAGTCAAACCAAGATCTTCTGATTCAAAAGAAAAGACAGAAGGAAGCATACCAGTAGATCCTCTATTATCTCAAACTGAGATATCAAAAAAGAGAAGCCATAGATTCCAAAGCAATTTACTCTTTCTATTGTGCATTAGCACCTATTGAATATAAAAAAATTGCTTCTTGTGAATCAGCTAAGGATGTCTAGGATATTCTTTTCACTACTTATGAAGGAACAGATTGAGTCAAGGAAACTCAAATCAATCTATTGCTTGGTCAATATAAATCCTTCAAAATGAAGCCTGAAGAATCAATTGCTGATATATATGACAAATTTGTTGACATAGTAAACAGTCTTGCATACCAAGGACAACTAGTCTCAGATGTGATGAAAGTCAACAAACTACTGAGAGGACTGTCAAAGCAGTGTGATAATATCAAAACATCTCTTCGAGAGACACAAAGGATCATGCTTCTATCAGTGAATGAGATTTTGAAGATAAAGATGTTGACGATGAAGAGCTGGTTCTCTTCATAAAGAAGTACAAGAAGATGAAAATCAAAGGAAGAAATCTCAAAGGGAAGAAGCTTTTTGAGAAGAAGAAGGCTCTCGATGAAACGGAAAAATCAAAGGAAGTAATTTGCTTTCACTGTAGGAAACGTAGACATATCAAGCCAAATTGCCCACTTCTGAAAAAAAAGACCAAATTTGAGAAAGCAAAAACGCCCTTAAAAGCAGAAACCTGGAATGTGAAGATAGCGATGAAGATATTTCAAACTTCTGTTTGATGGCTAAGTCAGACTCAAACTCAGATTCTGATTCTGATGCTAAAGTTAAGATTGAGGTTACCACAAAGAGAAAAAGAAAGTGGTACCTAGATAGTGGATGTTCAAGACACATAACAGGAGATCCAAGCATATTTGTTAACTACAAAGTCTGAATGATGGAAAAGTTTCCTTTGGAGGAAATAACAAAGGAAAGATAGTTGGCAAAGGAATGATTGAAATTGGAAGACTCACAATCAATGATGTGTCATTGGTCAAAGGACTCAACTACAATTTGACAAGCATAAGCCAACTATGTGATAAAGGTTTCAGAATCAATTTTCAAGAAGATAGATGCTCAGGAACAAGCAAAGATTTTTCTCAAATATTCACAGGAAGAAGACGTGGCAATATTTATCTTTTAGATGTCAATCCAACTTCTACTCATTACTTGATCTTAATCAAAGAAAATGAAGATCTATGGCACAAAAGATTGGGACATATCAGTATGAAACAAATCTCAAAAATCTCAAACAAGAAATTGGTTCGAGGTCTGCCAGATTTGAAGTACAAGAAAACAGAGCTATGCAATGCCTGCACTCTAAGAAACCAAGTAAGAAGCTCTTTTAAATCTATACATCATGTTTCCACTAATCGAGTTTTGCAGCTTCTTCATATGGATCTATTTGGACCAACCAGAACACAAAATATTAGTGGTTAGAAATATTGTTTAGTTATTGTTGATGACTTCACAAGATTTATTTGGGTATTCTTCCTTGCTCATAAAAATTAAGCATTTTCATATTTTTCAAAATTTACAAAAAAAAGTTCAGAATGAAAAGGGTTATACCATTTCCTACATTAAAACTGATCATGGGGAAGAATTTGAAAATCAAAGTTCGTAAGATTTCTGCAAGAAAAATGATTTTCAACACAATTTTTCTACTCCTTATACACCAGAACAAAATGGTGTTATAGAAAGGAAAAATCGTTCTTTGCAAGAAATAGCAAGAACTCTTTTGATTGAAAGCAAGATTCCCTTTCAGTTCGGGGCAGATGCGGTTTTTACAGCTTGTTATATCATTAACAGAACTTTTCTCAAACCCATTCTCGAGAAAACCCCCTATGAGCTTTACAAAGGTAAAAAACCTAATATTTCATATTTTCGTATATTTGGTTGTAAATGCTTTATACTCACAAATTCAAATGACTGCTTTGGTAAGTTTGATGAGAAGGTAGATGAAGGTTTTTTTCTTGGATATTCTACTATAAGTAAAGCATACAGAGTCTTCAACAAGAATTCTCAGACTGTGGAAAAAATAATGAATGTCGGGTTTGATGAAAATATTCGAACTCACAAAGATGAATATGAACCATCTCCTATTATTCAAGAGTTATTTGAAGCTCAACAAGAATCTCCAAAGATCGTTGAATCGATAGAAGCAGGAAAAGAAGATTTAATCCAGACTCAATCAGAATCTTCAGAGTCCGATGATATTCAGAAGGGTGGATTCGATAGAAACTGGAAACATAAATCCAGTCATCCGAAGAACCTCATCATTGGAGAAATAGAAGATGGCATCAAGACTAGATCTAAACACAAAGAAAACATTAGCAACTTGGCGTTGATATCAGAAATAGAATCAAAAGAAGTTGGTGAAGCATTATTAGATGAAAGTTGGATCGAAGCTATACAGAAGGAACTTCAACAATTCAAAATCAATAAAGTATGACAACTTGTGCCAAGACCCAAAAATCATCCAGTAATTAGAACAAAATGGGTATTCAAAAACAAACTGGATGACAAAGGGAAAGTCACAAGGAACAAAGCAAAACTTGTAGCAAAAAGCTAGTCTCAAGAAGAAGGCATAGATTATGCTGAATCCTATGCACTAGTTACCAAGTTAGAAGCCATTGGGCTACTATTAGCTTATGCTTGTTTCCATAACTTTAAATTGTTTCAAATGGACGTAAAAAGTGCTTTCTTGAATAGCTATATCAAAGAAGAAGGATATGTGGAGCAACCACCTGATTTTGAGGAACCAAGGAAGATTGATTATGTCTATAAACGCAAAAAGGCCCTTTATGATCTAAAACAAGCACCTCGTGCTTGGTATAAGAGGTTAAGTAACTTCCTTCTCCAAAATGACTTCACCAAAGGTAAGGTTGATACAACTTTATTCATTAAGAGAGAAGGTAAGAATCTTTTACTTGTTCAAATTTATGTTGATGATATTATTTTTGGATCCTCTAACGAACTGCTCTACAAAGAATTTTCTAATAATATGCAGAATTAGTTCGAGATGAGTATGATGGGCGAATTGACACTCTTTTTTGGCCTACAAGTGAAACAAATAAAAAATGGAACATTTATTTGCCAAGAGAAGTATGCAAAGGAGATTGTCAAGAAATTTGGACTGCAAAACTACAAGAAAATAGACATTCCCATGTCTCATTCATCTAAACTGGACAAAGATGAAAATGTGGACAGGAAAAGTACTATAGGAATATGTCAACTACTTGGAAACATGTTGGTACCCTGGTACTCAAAGAAACAAAACACAATTGCACTTTCTATAACAGAAGCAGAATATGTGGCTTTAGGAAGTTGCTGTGCACAGATTCAGTGGATGAAGCAACAATTGCGAGACTTTACTATTGAAGATTCAAGTGTTGCAATCAAATATGATAACACAAGTGCTATCAATTTGACCAAGAACCCAATTCTTCATTCACGTGCTAAGCATATTGAAATCAAGCATCACTTCATCAGAGATCATATTCAGAATGGTGATGTGAATATTTAATTCGTTGATTCTAAGAATCAATTAGCTGATATATTCATAAAACCTCTTAATAAGTCTTCATTTGAGTATATTAGAAATAAACTATGCATTACTTATCCATTTTCTTGAAGTATTTATTAGACAGGAATTTTTCAGACTCAAATGATCTCCGTCTAAATGTCCATTTCAAACTCAAAAGAAAGGTACGTCCTTAATTCAAATTTTGGCGGGTATATTTTTGGCATTTCTGACAGGATATTTTCGTATTTGTTATTTTCGGAAGCAAATCAAGTATGTATTCTAATTTATCTAATTGATTGTGCGTGCTTTAAATAATATTTTTTCCTTCCTCTATAATAGGATCACTTATTATATTTTCTAAAATGGGTCTTTCTTTCTAAAAACTATCCTCCTCTTTTTATAAAACCCTATCAATACGATACCCTTTTTTACTCCGGACCTTCACAACACTCAGAGTCTATTGCTCCTCCTTCTCCAAGATCAAATCTTTTCATCTCTGTGAATCACAATGCCGTTCAAAAGACGATCTTCGCATATTCTGAACAAAGATTCAAATTCTTTAGCACCAGCAGAATTCATAGAAATATCAGACACAGAATCGGACCATCAACAAAACCTTTAGAAGCGACACCATAAGCACCACAACCATCATCTCCATCAAAAACCTCTAGTAAAACAGACTTTCATTTTAGCAACATCAAACTTGTTTGGAAAGCATACGAAAGATTGAAACACAGTAATGCTTCTGCATCGGTCTTCGTCAATGTCTGAAAGATAACAGCTTTCACACTGAAGAAAGTCTTATGTGAAATTATTCTCAGTTTTGCTCTAGAACTGATTATGACCAGGTTAGTTCTACTCCAAAGGAGACTTCTCCCAGAAAGGGAAAAGAGAAAGTCGGGGAACTAGTCACTCCTTCTAACAAGAAATCCGTTCGCATAAGCCTTAAGTCTACCAGTGCATCTAAATTTGTAATTCTTGACGATTATGCTAGATTCTTTCATAATTTTGAGATGAAGGTTGGAATTGCATATGATGTGCAAGGTAATGGAGGTTTATTCAGAAGTACAGAGCACAACGTCTACTATTAGTTACTACTTGCTCGAGGGGTTATGAACCATCAAACTGTGGATTTCGAATATCTTGAAAAGGTTGGCATTTTTGTGAAATATTTGTTTGAAAGATTGGGGATTTATGAATTCTGTTTACAATATGCACATGTCTATGCAGAACTGACTGCCTATTTTTATTCCGATCTTTCCATTCTGTCACCAAACTGGCTTCAATTCACTATTGGTGATAAAAAGTATGATTTGAAAGTAGAAGAACTGGTTTTGATAATTGGAGCGAAAAATTACAAGTTTACTCCATTGGAAGTGAGTCTAGAAGATGCTTCTAAAGCGGCTTCCGAGAATCAGAATTCTGCTCAAGGTTCTAAACGCCATATTTCATATTTTGATCTGACTAGAAGAACTATGATCTTGCATAAGATCATTATCAATTACTTGAAGCCTAAAACAGCTTCCAAAACTAACTTATCCAAGTTTGAAATCAAGCTTATTTGGGTCATTATGAATGGACAATCTTTCTCTCTTCCACATATTATCATTTTCCACATGTACAGAACTCTCCAAAAGGACAAGGGACAACTTCCTTATAGTGCATTCATCTCTTAAATCTTTATGTTTTTAAAGATAACTATTCCTGACGATTTGTGCTAAACCTTTTGTACCTTGGATGTTTGTTGGAGAAAAAATGCTTACCAAGATGAAGCATTTTGATGATAAAAAGGAAAGAGCAAGCACAGCCAAGGAAAGGATGCTAAGCAATCAGAACCAAAATCTGTTAGGAAGAAAAATGACAAAGAGAAAGGGGAAAGAAAAAAAAACAGGAACAAAAAGAAAGTAAACTGTCTCTTCAAGCCCATTCAAGGTGTACATGAAGAAAAGAAGAATTCTTCTCCGAGATAAAGATGATGAATCAAAACACCTTGAAACAGGATAGAATGTTGGTCCAAAATATGTTTCAGAACCTAGTACAAAGGCTTCAGTTGCAGTATCCGGAGACTCACATTTGTATCAACAGGATGACATTCCACAGAAGACAGATGTAAGTCAATCTCCACTTGGATCTGAAGAGACTTTGAATGACACCACTGCTGCAGAACATGCAGATTTTCAGGGGGAGATTCCACCAGAGGTAGGGGATAAGTTTGAACAGCATGCACCAAAAAATGTTTAGGGACAGACTTGAGAAAACATGACCATTTTGACCCTTCTGCTGAAAATCAAAGAAAAACAAGCTACACTTGAAGAGGACATAAAGAACCTTCAGAAAATTATTGATGAAAACAATCAAACTCAACGTCTTCAAGCAGCAAAAGACAAGGCAGAGATAAAGGAAGCTATTACTCTATGTTCAACAAATATGGAGAAAGCTATGGGTCAATATTCTACCAAGATTGATGAAGCTGTTTCTATCCTTGGAGAACTTTCAACTTGTTCGAACACCATCAAAGAAATAACCTGTTTTTCATACCCTCCTTCTAAACCATTCTCGATCTGTACTCTTAAACATTTGCCTTTATTAGTTTGTTTGGATGGTTCATATCAGTACTTTATTCTGATCATTATTGATTTAATCTTTTTGCTAATGACAAAAGGGGAGAGATTATGCAGATATTATTGTTATACTAACACTTAAATATGCAAGTTATACAGGTTATACTTAAAGCAAGAAAAATACACAGATCTTAGGAGTTTGCACATTTATACATCTGTGTTTCATGCGCTTAATATGATTATGTTATTCAAATTTATTTGACATTTATTGAATTTGCATGAAAGTTTTGTCACCATCAAAAAGGGGGAGATTGTTGAGGAAAACTCCTAATGGATTTTGAAGCTGACAAAACTCTTTATGTTTATCTTGTGAATCTGGCATGTATTCCATTCCAGGTTAATATATTCTAGAAGTTCAGAAGGAAATATCAAACTTTACTAGTTTTCAGAACTAAAAGTTTAGACTCAAAACTAAAAAGTTCAGACTCAAACATAATATCTTCAGACTTTACAATAAAAGTCATTCAGACTCTAATTATGAAATATTCAGATTTTACTAAAGACCTACGCTGACTCAAGTTATGAATTAAAAATTCTTCAGACGCAGAAGCAAAACTCATTCAGAAGGAATCACAATAGCTAGTGATCTACAATGAATTTCACAAAAGGAAGATTTTGATTGACTCAATCTCAGTCTAATTGATTAACAATCAAATATTATGACAAGTATGCTTTACAACGAAAAAAGCTCTACTTATGGAAATCAAAATTCTGATTGTATGGGCGACCAGAATTAGCGGGGATTTAGATTTTGTCAACCAACGGCTACTAAATCAATTTTATACAAATTTGTCTAAGATGAAGATTGGAAGATAATCCTCTTATGATTGTCCAACGGCTAGTTTGATAGTAGAGGAGTATAAAAGGAGATCTATGAGGAGCAGAAGGAACACACGAAATCAAGAATCAACAAGTCCAAAATCTAAGTATACTCCGATCCTTTCTCTTGTCTTTCTTGAGCTAAACATTAAGATCTTGATGGACACTTTGTAAAAGTGATTGTGTGAGATAGAGAGTCCTATCATATATAAGAGTATTGTCACTCAGAAGCTATAATTCCTTTTGATTACATAATGAAATTCAGCCGGTAGGCTGTTAGCGTGGGAGAGTGGATATAGGCTTGCTATAAGCCGAACCACTATAAATTTGTGTGTAGTTTTTCTATCCCTTATCTCTTACGTCACACACTGCACATCAAAAGCACTGTTTATATAAAATGTTTTGAATCTAAACTTATTCAGACTCAACTGTGGTTAATTATTTCCGCTTAAATAGGTAAAAATTGTTTAAGATCACCTATTCACCCCCCTTTAAATGATCTTTGCTAGCTACATCAATTACTAGGGCACTCGCACGGCTAAAAAGATTGACAAGAGAGTAAGACAAGACCAACTTACACATCGAAAGGGGTCAAGAGTGCTGCCAGGCTATGGAGGCATGGTGAAAACTTCAATGGTTTGTTTTTTTTGGGTCAAAAAAACCTTAGTGTTTTAAAAGGAGGAGTTTTTGACAACCTAAGCCTCACATGGACAATGAGAGAGCTCATTAACTGATCCTTGAGTTTGTTCGAAACAAACGCTGAAAAACAAATGCAAAACACAAGGATTTACGTGGTTCGATCATAACGTGATCTACATCCACGGGTGAGGCAAAACAAGATTCCACTATGAGTACAGTTTTCAGAGGTCGAAAAATGACTTAACAAAACCTCACGTCTCACAAATCTTTCATCATCAATGAAAAAACCTAGCCGCAGTATAAATAGGGCTCCCTAAAAAAATCTCAATTTTTTCTCCACTTTTGAGTCGCACAAAAAATATGTCGGGTCAGGTGATAAACCAGACCGAGTATATAAAATTTAAGACATATTTAATAAAGTTGATACCCACCTCAATAGTCACCATCTCGAGTGTCTCTTCTTTTCTTTTCTTTTTTCTTGGGGTTGCTCAATATTGATGGGGTGAGTCATAACAAGTTATAAACTCATTGATTGGTAATAAAGGCTCTCTTCTTCTCCCACATATGGTTACGTTGTTTATGCAACTTTTTGCACCAATAGCCTACTTTTCCAATTTTAAACGTAAGTATCCCAAATTGCATCGTTTATGAGCAAGTATTAGGTCCTCTGAAACAATTTTTTAGGTACTGTAGGACCTCTAGTAAATAACCATAAAATATAGAACAAGGAGGTAGGGAGACCCATGCAAGGAATGAGATTGACGATTAGGAATGGTCTTCTAGTACTTAATACATTTACACCAGGAGCACATAAAATATTTTTGTTCTGAATAATTGATTGCACAAACTTTTCTTTGTTGTACCAAAAAGTGCTGCCTTTGTGAAGATGGCAATTACAGGATCCTCTACTTTGATCTGTTATGATCAGGAAATTAAGCTCAAGCAATTTGATGGGCGAGATAATCTCATCACTTTCCCAACTATCAAGATGGAATACTTGTAAGTATCACCATGGTTGAATTAGTAGTGTCTGGACGTCACTCATGATTAAGCACCCCCTTGGAAGTCAACTCATGATCTAATGATTAAGGTTGTGCTTTAGGAGACATAGGCTGTTGAAATGTTACCCTAATGTGTAAAAACATCCTGCTTTTGACCTTTGGAGCTGGTTAACTTGATATTAGGTGTTCTAAACTTGCTCTTTTCCAGAGATTTGTCCAACAATAAGCTCACTGGAGCAATACCAGAAACTCTGGCAGAATTACCACATCCAAGATTTATTTAAGTGTCCAAAACTCTGTTTATTTTGCAGAAAATGAATCATTTGAAAAATATTTTCCTTAAATTGATCACTTGTATCGCTTGAAATAATTATTTAATGAATAATGCTTTCATGAATGATAACAATTTATGTTTACACATTTTCGGGAATGAATATATTTTTTGTTTATTCAAATTTGGAGGCGATACAAGCGATCGTTTTAAGAAAAATATTTTCCAATTGATTTATTTTTTGCGAAATAAATGGAGTCTAAGTGAAGCAGCAAAGGATTTAAAGGGGACAAATCTCTAATCATGGCTAAATTTTCAGAAATTTAAGTGCAAACAGCCTGACTAGGATCAGCTCCTCAAGCTCTTAAGAAAAGGGTTGTGGACAATGCTTTATCCTTGAGGTGCTCTCTCTCTCTCTCTCTCTCTCTCTCTGGTTGGCAAATCAATCTGGACATATTTTGAGAAGAATATGAGTTCAGCTCCTTCAACCTTTGTGGCAGCTTGACAGGAAACCCGAATCTTTGCCTAGCTGATCCTTGCCCGCAGAAGAAACAAAATACAATCCTCGTTCCAGTTGTTACATCAGTTTCAGGCTTCTTTGTAGGTCTCTTTGGTGCTTTGGCTACTATTTGGTTAATTAAACGTAAAAGAACAGCAGGTAAGTTTTCTTACTTGTCCTATTCAGGCAATCCTACATTACATTTGACAACAATCTTGACTGTGCTTTTGCTTCGGTACAGTTCTATCAGCAACAATGTCTTTTCTAGGATAATTTAGTTGAGAACATACAACTCAGCAACTTGCTTCCTCTTCTTATCCACCCCAAGACTGTTATTTTACAACCTTATTGACATTGCCATTGAAAATAAAGGCAGCCTTGATCAAAATTTCCCGATGCTAGTAATCTGAGTTACATAGTGATCACCAGAAAATGGAGAGGAGAGAGACACGGATCACCGCAGCATGGTCGCAAAGGCACGTCAAAATGTGCATTATTCAGCATAACTTATTAGCAATAAAACTTCTGATTTTTTTTCTTCAAAGTGACCTGCTATACACGGGAAGGACTTATAACAACTTGAGAGTACAATTTTGCCCTAATATTCCAATGCTCTCTAGGGATGTATTTGTTTGAGTGAAAGAGGTTTCTGCACATTACTTTTCCGAACTTTCTTGCGTTTGGTTTACGAAAAATAACTAGTCACACTACAAAAAAATAAGGTTTTACCCAAGAATTTTGTCACGAAAAATTTGACAAAATTCATCGCTAAATGAATTTGCGACGAATTTTGTGACGATAAAAATTTCGTCGCTAATACGGCGTCGTAAAATTTAGCGACGAAAAATTTCAATATTCGACGCAAAATTCGTCGCTAATTATTCGTGGCAATATTCGTTGCCAATTATTCGTCGCAAAAATCATCGCTAATTATTCGTGGCAAAATTCGTCACTAATTATTCGTGACAAAATTTATCGCTAATTTACCACGAACTGTATTCATCGCTAATTTGCCACAAAAAAACAAAAACATATATATTTAAAAAAAATTTCAAAAAAAAAATTTGAAAAAAAATTCTATTCTCTAGCTGAGAAATTAACAGAAATATAACCAGGAAATAATTAAAACCGTCTATTTCTTTGAGACAACTGAGAAACTAGCAAATGGCAATAAAAACTAGCAAATTTGAAATAATGAGGATAAGGAACTCTAGGAACAGAAAAACAGCAAGCATACTCCTCCTTAAACATTGTAGAAAAATCGTACGAAGAACCGTTATCAAAACACAAAACTAACAAATGCTCAATCAAAACACATAGGGCGCACTCGGACTACAAAATGAAAGCTCACAAGAACTACACTCCAGATGAAGGGAACAAGATACAAGACAGAAAATGCGCCACTTTAATGCGACAGATCAGAACATAAACAATACAACTCCTAATAAAGCCGATTCTAAGCTTGTTAAACTTCCAGAAATTATAAGCATCCATATAGCAACTGAGAAACGTAAACGAAAATCACTTGATAACAAACAAAATCCTAATAGTAAGCCAATGAGGACCGCTGATAAAATTAGTCTGCAACTGAACTATGTATAGTACCGGAAAACATTGGAAACTCATCAGCAGAAACCAAACTAGGCTACTCACAAGCCAACAGACAATTCACATACAAGAATCCGAAAACCGATACAGATCAGAACTTCATTTACTTTGTTGATGTGGGGCAAAGAAGAGTCCCTTGCTTGTCTATCTTGCCAACTCGAATCGAAACAAGTGGCATGCAAAAGCATCCGGCCAGTATTCCAACTTCCGCAGGCTCGAAATGCTGATGATTAAAAAAAAAAGCAAATCCAGTGAGCCAAAATCAAACAACAACATGAACAAATTACCCAAGCCATCTCAATAACGGTCCACTCATGCAATATCTCATAAGGGACTCAACCATCCATCGACGAAAATTAAAATTGAAAAGAGACTCCCTATCATCAGTAGCACGGTAAAGCGTTTACCCCTCACAGGCCACCAAAATGCAGCCATACATACTACATACGCCGCGATTATCTCAAAATTAATCCTCAGGCAATGAAATAAGCAAAATTAACATGTGTTTATTATGCCACCATACAGCATGAGAGTTCAATTTCTTGTCTCTGTACTTACAAGGAACTAAAGCCAAGGGTCTCACTGAGGAATGACACTTCAGCTTCAAATAGAGATGGATATAACAGCAGGGAACTTGGAAGAAAGCCAGGAACAAAGCAGGGAGAATGTATCCACTCAAGCTCAACAAAGAAACATGTGTTTAAAATGCAATGTCCACGTGGACTTCCATCAAGTTTCCCAAATTAATACAAATGCCCAAACTCCAAGGTCATGGTCATCCAGTAACATAGTCATATCACCAAGGTAACTTGCTAGACACAACCAAACATGTTAATTTAATGTTTCAAAGGAGATTCTTGAGTCAACCAAAGAAATTGACAATTGTTAGGCATTGCCAAGGCCAGACAGGCATGTTTTTTCTACCTTAACACCCGCAACAATGAAATGAAAGCAAACTAAATTTTCATAGAATACATTTAAGAAGACGAGAAAAGGATGATATTCGCTGGAAATGTGAGGAGCCATCTCCACTCCAAACAGAATGAAAGCAAGTAAGAGAGAGAAGGAAACAAAAAAAAAACAAGTCTTTATACACATTACGAAATTCTGACTTCCAGGTAAATTGAAAGATGCCACAAGTTTGCAGTCTGGTGCTAGACAAAGAACCAACAAAGTTTATTGCTACATCAGATCTAGGATCGATAAACTAAACATGTAGACCATAAAAGGCTGTTCATTTTCTTATACGATCAGATCCATATCGACTCCAAAAGATGGCTAAGATACAGGATACTGAGTGATGTCGAGTAACTGACATGAGTCAATGAGGTAAGACATGGCCATGTTTTAGTGAATTTTGTCTTAAGGAGGGAAAGGTAACTCTTTTCTGAAATACAAACTCGAATAGATAAGAAGCACAATGACATAGTTCCTGAAGTCGTCCAAAGAACTGTGAGCAACCGAATAAGCAACCAGGTTGTCCAAACAACAGCACCATCACCATTAGTGATCATCTTGCATGTCGTGATATATTAAAGTTGGAAAAAATCAGGATCGATAGCTAAGCCCTCCTGGAGTGCACCAAATCCATACGACCACCCTATACTAATGACACAAACATCAAGCAAAGCTTTTCCCTCTTTCAGTTCAATTCAACACCATTCATACACCTTAAGCTGGCATTCCAACACCACCACATCAATAGGAGGGAAAAGAAACACACAATTGGAAGACAAAACACCATCAACTGCAGCCAAAATGGCAAAAGTGCGACGAGATGACACCAATGTACCTCCGTTAGTCCCGGTTGCGCGTCAGTCGGACTCCACCTTGGGGCCTGATCCAGAAAGCATCAAAAGAGTGTCGGTGAGTTAGGGAAAGAGAGCGTCCAATCTATGCACAACGCAAACATCGAAGCCCGATCGATTACAGCTCATACTAGAAAGCTCCTCGACCAATCCAACCCAACCACAACCACTCAATCCAAAACCACACGATTCCTAGGGCACAGAAACGTAGTCCGAGAGACAGAAGGAGAAGAGGGGAGGGTTTAGGGAGGGGACTGTGGAGGGAAGGGTGGCGGCCGTCCTTGCCCCAGCCGATGCCGCAGGTGGACTCGAGGTATTGGCGGACGAGGTGGCGGCACTTCTGGAGGTGGTTGATGCCCTCGACGCAGCAGCACCACTTGACGCGGTCGCGGAGGATCTTGGCCTTCTCGATGTCGATCCACTTCTACCTCACGATGTGCTCCCTCATCTCCAGCATCGCCACCGGGTCCTTGTACGGGTTCGCCGCGTCGAAGTCGTCCAATGGTTCTCGCCGTTCTCTCCATCGCCGGAGCTAGCCATGGGGAATCTCGATCGCACCTCACCGAATTCAGGCGAACCGTTGGAAGAAACTCGAGACAACGAACCAGAAAACCACTGATCCCGAGCTCCGAGGGGGCGGAAACCACCGGCGAGAGGCGAGAACAATGCGAGAAGGGGGAGGGGAATATTGTTGCCGTCCATCGTCGGAGGCGCCGCCGAATCGATTGGGTTTGGAGCCGGGAAAACCATAGACGCGTGCGGCGATCGCCGGAGACGGCAAGAAGCAGCGCCGGATTCGGCATAGGACCTGCGAATTTGCGACGATGAGGCGTCGAATTCACCGCAGACACGAGCAAATTAGAGGTTGGATTTTGGAGATCAGGGCGAATTGAGAAGTTTTGGGGGTGGGGAGGGGGAGAGAGAGCGAGAGAACAGAGAGAGAGAGAAAATCGGGGTGAGGGGGGCAGATAAAAAAATTTAGCGACGATGTTCGTCGCAATTTAGCTACGCACTTCTATGTTTGTCACAAAAATTTGGGATGGATTCTAATCCGTAGCTAAATGCGTGGCTAATTTAGTCATGAAAATAAAGTCTCACGGGACTTATCCGACTATTTTTTTTTCCATGGCTAAGTAGCTATGGATTTAGCCACAAAATTTAATTACCGCGGCATTTTCCGACTATATTTATTTCCGTAGTTAAATCTATGGAATTTTCCTCTTATATTTATTTCCGTGGCTAATTAGCTATAGATTTAGCCACGGAAATTAAGTATCGCCGCATTTTCCTCTTATATTTATTTCTGTGGCTAATTAACTATAGATTTAGCCACGGAAATTAAGTATCGTGCATTTCCCTACAATATTTATTTCCGTGGCTAATTAAATTAAGTATCGCCACATTTATCTACTATATTTATTTCCGTGGCTAATTAGCCACAGATTTAGCCACAGAAATTAAGTAACGCCGCATTTCTCTACTATATTTATTTCCGTGGCTAAATCCGTTGCTAATTAGCCACGGAAATTAAGTATCGCCGCATTTTCCTACGATATTTATTTTCGTGGCTAATTTAGCCACGGATTTAGCCGCGAAAATAAAAAATGGTCGGGAAAGTGAAGCGAGAGTTTATTTTCTTGGCTAAATTAGCCGCGAATTTTTTTTCGTCGCAAAATTAGAGACGAATTTTTTTTCGTCTCTAATTTCATCGCAAATTAGCTACGGAAAATTTTTCATCACAAATTAGTAACAAATTTTTTTTCGTCGCAATTAGAGACGAATTTAGTTTCTGTCGCAAATTAGCGACGAATAATTTTTCATCGCTAATTTTCCGTGGCTAAATCTTTGTTTTTTTGTAGTGTCAATAGAAAATCCTTTATAGTAAAAAAAAACATTCAAGGCTAAAATTTGGAAAGTGAATTCTCTAATTTGAAAAAGGGGAAAACATTTTCAAAAGCTTCTTAAACAATGTTGATTGATTAAATGAGTGAGACAAAAGATGTTTTACTGTTGTATGTTAGATTAGATATATTATATACATGTTCTTATCAGAACGATAAATTGAGTTCTATATATCTAAATAGTTTTGACTAATATATAAAGGGAAGATTTTAAATAAGGGCTTGAAATGAACCTTGTATCAAATAAGAGCATGAAGTGGTCATGTCAGTCTCAAATAAGGGTCTGACCTTGCCGGTCGTTTGCCGGCTAAATATTCCGGCTCATCAAGGGCATTTTTGTCCAAAATTTATTTTAATTTTAAATTATTTTTTGTTCTTTTCTTTTATTTTTTTCTCATTTCTTTTTATTTCTTTCTAGCGAGGGCCTAGTGACCCTCGCCAACTATAGGCGAGGCATCCCCCACCTAGGTGAGGCCATCCCTCCCTTGAGGCAAGCAAGGGTCGCCCTCTCTTGACTTGGCTTAGGGCGACCCTCACGCACCCCTCTTTGAGCATTGTCGGTGGCCAACCAACGGCAAAGAAGATAGAAAAAACTAGAAAATGAAAAAATGAAAAAGGGAAAAAAAGAAGGCAAATGACAAAATTGACCTTGACCATCTAGAAAGTGAAGCCATTCTTTGAAACCGAGGAAAAAGTGCCAAAAAAATCCTAAACCTTTTGCATTAATGCCAATTTAGTCCTAAACCTTTTTTTAGTGCCAATTCAGTCCTAAACCTTTTCCATTGGTGCCAATTTAGTCTTAAACCTTTTTTTGATGCCAATTAAGTCCTAAACCTTTTAAATTGATGCCAATTCAGTCTTAAACCATTTATTTTTGTGCCAATTTAGTCCTTCTGATCAATTTTGACAGGAATTTGCCGACATGGACACTTGTCGGCCGGCAGTCAATCACCGGCGCTGACATGGACAACTTTAATAATATTTTAAATTTTTTTTGAATTTCCGCGGTGAGGCCCAGCCTGGGGGATGCAAGGTCGGGCCAGCGACCTCTAGCTCACCCTCTCCGGCGGGCCGCCCGCCTCACGATGGCGGCTTGGTCGAGCTGGCAACACCAACTAGAGGAAGAAGAGGGCCAACTAAAAAAGGAAAAATAAAGAAAAATAAAAATTCAAAAAAATATTAAAACATTATTAAAGTTGTCCACGTCAGCGCCACGTCGACGCCGGTGACCGACCGCCGGCCGGCAGGCATCCATGTCGGCAAATTCAGGTCAAAACTGACCGGAAGGACTAAATTGGCACAAAAACAAAAGGTTTAGGACTGAATTGGCACCAATTTAAAAAGTTTAGGACTTAATTGGCACCAAAAAAAGGTTTATGACTAAATTGGCACCAATGGAAAAGGTTTAGGACTTAATTGGCACCAAAAAAAGGTTTATGACTAAATTGGCACTGATGCAAAAGGTTTATGACTTTTTTGGCACTTTTCCCTTGAAACTGACATAGCCACTACAAGCCCTTATTTGAAACAAGATCTACTTCAAACCCTTACTTGAGAAAATAAGTGTCCGTGTTTAAAACAAAATCTACTTCAGACCTTTATTTGAGAAATTAAGGATACTTATGGCCATTATTTGGAATTTTTCCTTATATAAATTGAACTTTAATCGGCTAAAGTACCACTATTTTTCGGGAGCATTTCTCGCATTCTTAGTTTTAAGTTTTAGAACCATAGTGTGATACGTAGTTTGATCTAAACCCACACTCCAAGCATTTCAATTTTGCATTTCCAATTTTGCAATGCTAACAATACTGCACGTAATTTTGGTATAGACGGATATATACATGAGAACAACTTTGCCTACGAAAGTAGTTGTAACTTTTCCATGACATGGGGTAATGGGTTTTTATAGCATTAGACTAATCTCATCAACTTTAATTTCTAGGAGGGGAAGTCTCTTTGGAAAGGCCCTAACGGAATTAATTCTTGAAAGTTGAGAGGCACACTATTATAATATGTCAGTTCAAATGTCAGCCGGTTAGATAGACTTTGGAGTAATCTATGAGATTGGAATCATTTTCCGAATGAGATCCATATCCTCAAAAACGTTTTCGGTCACACTTTTTAGCTAAAACTTTATCAGTATGTATTGAGCAAAGAATCAATATGTCAGCATATTGATGGCGGCTAACAAAATCCCTGGCCAGATCATTTGATTTTTTTTCCTCTTCTCCATCAATATAGCTCTTGAAACAGGATCAGAAAAACCCTCCCAAGATCATTTAGGTACTGCATGAAAACCATTCTCATTCAGTCCAGAACTAGTTTTTTGCTCCCGGAATCAGTTTTGGACCAAAAACCCGTTTGGTAACGCAAATTTATTTTTCTATTTCTAGGACAAATTTTTGTCCCAAAACCGGTTCTGAACCAGAAATTAGAACAAAAAAAAAGTAGGCTTTCTCGTTCTTGAACAAAACTCAGAACCATTTCGAGGAACTTCGTTCACGGAACAAAACTCAACCGTCTCTAAATGCGGAACAAAACTCACCCGCCTGTCTCTCGTCTCCGAGCTCTCAAGAAGCCAGCCCCTCGTTCGCTCGCTCCGACCAAGAGGAAGCCACGGCCGCTCGCTTGCTCGCTCCTGCTCCTCCGTAAGCTCCGATCTCCTCTCATCTCTCTCTTTTTTGGATTTTCCAGTCGCCTTCATCGAGGGGGTCAGGTTCGGCCTTGCCATGGCGGCGGTCGACCTGGCCGTCGCCCGGGCCGGGCGATGGCCGGTCGACCGCCCGGCCTGGGCGAGCCGCTCGGCCTCCCAGGACCGAGCGGCCTCGCCTGGGGCCGGCGGTCGCGCTCGCCGTCTCCCAGATCTGGGCGACGGCGGCAGCTCTGAGGGCGAGCGGCCCTCTGTGGGCGGCGGTTGAAGCTCGCGGTCGCCCTCTGGGCGACGGCGGCGAGCTGATGGGCGGTTCGCGGTCGCCCAGATCTGGGCGACGGCGGAAGCTCGACCGCCGGCCCTGGTGCCACGTGTCTCTTCATCAGGTGCGTTCGGTTCCCTCCTCCCTCCCTTCCGTCTCTTGTTTCCCCGCGCTGCCGTGGCGGCGGCGGCAGGTTCAGACTCTTCTCGCACCCCGAGGAGGCCTCGGCGTTCTGCTTTCGTCAGGTCTTTGATCGGTCGCCCGCGGCGGCGGCGGGTTTGGAGTTTTCCCCTTGTGGTTTGGTGAGGGGCGGGGCCGGTGTAGACATCGTCGGCGCGATTCGGCTGACTGTTGGCTGAGCGCGGAAATAGTCGGAAGTACTTGTTTCTTTTCTTTTTTACAACGAATCGGCTGCGTCTGGGCTGTTCATAGCTGTTTTCGCGATAGGTTTCGAGGAAAACTTGTCCTTGTCCGGTCCGATGTCTCTGGTTATGTTGACTTTGCGGGCAATGCGATCGGTCCGGTGCGGTACAGAGGGAATTTTCATTCAAAGGTGGAGCTGAGGCTCATGCGTATGATTCCGTTTTTTTTTTTTTTTTTTTTTTCAGAGCAAGCAGAATTGTTCGTGGTTTAGAATGATGGTATGCGTTTTAGGACCGCCACGCACGAATGCATTGTTCCAATGGTCTGATTATTGAGGTGGATCGGATCAATTTTTTTCTCTGTTCAAAGAAAGGAACCCGTAGTAGGCTTTTACTAGCAAGATCTTGCATGCTCGAATTTCTTAATTTTTACAGAATGGGTGCGTGCGAACAAGGTTGTTGGTGGACTCACGGGCTTCCATTTGTATCTTATAGGGACAAATCAAGTAAGTCTTGTGCACCATTCACACAATGTGAGAGGGATCATGTCATTTAATTGGTTGTCTTTGCACATTATTTTTTAGCTCCTTTAGTTCCATCTCTTGGACTGAATTGATGCTGTTAAAGTTTCCTTAAATATTGCTTCATTCACTGTTATTCCTTATGTTTGCTCTCATCATTTGTCTCATGTCTGGTTACAAGCCGTTCGGCTCTCCGGCACTTTAGCTGGGATAGTATTGTCTTGGTTTTGTTATACCGAAATATACCCTGTAAGTAATGTCTTTTGTTTGAATGTGACTATAATAGACTAGCAAATCAGTGAAGCATGAAAAGAACTTCTAGTGTTGTCAAATTTTTTTAGCATAGAGGGATTGAGCAGTCATTCCTCTTTGAAATATTGGATAGTTTATGTGCTCTGGAATTTAATATTCTGAAGGTTTGACAGAGTATTACCTTTATGATTTGTTTTTTGGTGAATTTCTGTACAGAAAACTAAGTTTTCTGCAGTCCGTCATTCACGATATTAGGAAGGTTTTGATATTTTTGCTGATGTGATGGATTAAATATCCTTAGCAAATATAGCCTGAATGAGATTTTGGTGCATGTTTTCCACTGCAATCAAGGGTCTGATAGATCTTTTCTTATGAGCACTTCGATGCATCCTTTGGTCTTTCTTTGCAATTCTTTAAGGCTGCCTTTCTCTGTTTCCGACAAGGATTTAATGGCCAGTTGCTTGTAGATTAAGATGTCTAACTTAGTTCCCATTTGTGAACATGAGTTCAGCTTCTAAATAGCGCTTTCATCTGATTTGTGACAAAAAAACACTTGATTTTCCAGACAGCATACGAGAATTTCCGGTACAGAGCGGAAAACAGGTTCAATGCTTATGACTTAGGGTGCTTCAGTAATTTTTTTTGAAGTGTTCTGCACGGAGGTAAAGCCGTCAAGGAACAATTTCCGAACTTTTGTCCAAGAAGAGGTGCACAGACCTGTTTTACCCAGCGAACGAGGAGCAGAATCAGAGATAGAAGATTTCAGCGCAAATCCACGCCCAAAGGTGGAGGAGGATTTGGACATTGGTGAAGATCTTCTCAAAATCTCCCAGCGTCGGAATATCGAACTTGATCAAGATGTTCAAAGTAGAGGAAGCAATGGAACTCCAGAAAATAGTATGATGGTGGACTCCCCTATGGCTTCAGGACATCGAGCTCCAACCATTAAATCTGAAAATCGGCACTCAAGTTGTGTGAGAAGTGGGAGTTGGGAAATTGCGCCTGATGTCCTTGTGAATTCCACGTTCACAGACAGAAGCTACATTCCCTCGAGCGAAACGCGCTTGTAATTGGTATCAATGATTGGCATGCAAACCAAAATGAAACTCTGGCCTCAAGTTGAAATTTAGTGTCTTTCAGGAGCAGTCATTTTATGCCAATTTCAAGTCTGAACTCTGATGTTAGCTCCCTTTGTTTCCGTTCTTTTTGTGTGCTATATATCTCTTCCTCTGAGCTGTTGAATAGGAATGTTTGAATAGTGTCTTCTTAATTTGTTACTTTCTCCTATGGCACATTTGTTTGCCCCCGCAGATTAAATCTGTATTGCTGGCTATATTGTTTCTGTATATAACCAGTATTCTAGGCACTTGAAATCTGCTTTCCATCTGTTCAGACCATCTGTTCAGACCGATCAGTTGCATTCCCCATATTCATCCGATGCCAAACTAGACTTGCACTCTCTCGCTGTTGGTTGAAGATAAAAAGCTGGGCAATTGTCTTGGTAAATTTTAGAACGCAGAGGCCATCTTTGACTTGCATTGCCTATAGCAGGGACTGGCTTTGGAATGTTCAAATTTGTCTTTACACGAACTCAGTCGAGCAGTTGATCGATCCATACTTGTGATCGTATGATAAAAAGGTGGTGGAAGCAAATCGCTTCATACACTAAATGTTGCTTCTCGATCTCTTTTGTCGGTGCATAGAATTGGTATTGTCATGTTCACTTTGGGTCTTGCTTTGATATTTGGCAATACCGAGACAATATGTTGAACGGGGTCACATGTTATAGCAAAACGTGGAATTCTCGGTTCGATTCCCGAAGAGCTTATTCGTTCCATGAGGCTTACAGAATTTTTAAGTTTCTTTAGGGGGGAAAAAGGAAAAGAAAAGTTGTGCTTCCCGAAATTTGAATTGTTTTTTTATCTTCTTGACATTTTGATTATTTTTTCTGGAATTTTTCAAATTTTTTGGGATTTTCTGAATTTTTTAAAAGATTTTTATGAATTTTTCAGATTTTTTTTTATTTTTATTTCATTTCTAAAAAAAATGGATTTCTGTTCCTAGAAATAGAATTTTATGTTGTTTATCAAATGGGTTTTTGTTTCAGGAAATAGAAATTTCGTGCTGTTATCAAACGGGTTTCTGTTCTAGAAACAGAAATTTTTTGTCGTTATCAAACGGATTTTTTTTCCCAGAAACTCATCCAGGAACCAGAAATAGAAAAATCTATTTCTGGTTCAGGAACTCATTCCGGACCAGAATGGTTATCATGCGGTACCTTAATTGTCAAGGACGCAGTTGGAGTTACTGGCCTTGAAAGTCTACTATTCAAAGTGGTAGTCGCAGTACTCATAGGAATCTTTTTTTGGTACAGAATTTAGTGAAAGGACGCTGATATTAAAGAATCGGCCTTTTACGTATGGGGAGGTTTCAAGGATCACTGGAAACTTTGGACGAGTGATTGGTGAAGGTGGATTCGGAAAGGTATATCTTGGTACACTAGATAACAACACCGTAGTTGCGGTAAAGATGCTCTCTGAATCATCAAAGCAAAGGCACAAGGAATTTCAAGCCGAGTTTAGATAGGATGATGGAATCACTCTTCCTTTTAAACTCAACTTACGCTCACTTACACAGTTGTAGTTAAGAAACTTCCTAGTAGATTATTGTCAGTATATGTTATGACAATGCAAACTCGTGATAGTGCAGGCTTAACTCTTAATGATTGTTCACCATGGGAACTTGGTTTCTTTGTTGGGATATTGTTATTACTCCAAGCACATGGCACTAATATATGAATACATGGCTAATGGAAATTTAAGGCAACATTTGTCAGGTGCGTATTTATGTTCTGTTCTTCTGTAACATAATCCTGAAAAACTCTATTTCTTGCTCATAGGTAAAGTTAAGATGCAACCAACAGAGGACCATCCGAAGGTCTTGACATGGAGTAAGAGAGTACAAATAGCTGTGGATGTAGCACAAGGTACATGAATGAGATATCCACGGTTGTAGGTTTTCTTCTTGTCATTGCTTTGGCATTTTTGACGCAGATTTTATGAGGATTTCAGGTTTGGACTATTTGCATACTGGTTGCAAGCCACCCATCATCCACGGAGACTTGAAGACTACTAACATCTTGTTGAACGAAGATTTCCTAGCCAAAATAGCTGATTTTGGCATGTCAAGAGCTTTCTGTGACTGAAAACGATTCTTATGTGTCAACTTTTCCTATGAGCACTCCTGGTTACCTTGATCCTTAGTACCGGCTCAAACTCAATATTACTGCTTTGGTTCAGTTCAGGATCTCTATTTGCATATAAATATTGACATAGCCTAGGATTTCATCTTTGATTTAAAGATCCGTTTATTTTTTCACTCCTACCAAGATTCAATCTTCTAGAAACTTTAACAAGAAAAGTGATGTTTATAGTTTTGGAATCGTACTATCTAAGTTGATTACAGGACGACCCACAATAATGAGAAGCCAAAATGGCAGCGCTAGCATGCACATACTTGAATGGTTGATTCCAATAGTTGAAAGTGGTGATATACAGGGGATTATGGATCCAAGATTACAAGGAGTGATGTAGCTAGCAAGGATCACCTAAAAGGGGGTGAATATGTGATCTTAAATAGTTCTTTAATATTTATGCAGAAATAAAACAAATCACAGAAGAGTCTGAATAAGATTCAGATTCAAAACAGATTATATAGGAGGTGTTCTGATGTGCAGAATGTAAAGTAAGAGATAAGGGATAGAGAATCTGCATACAAGTTTATAGTGGTTCGACTTATAGCAAGCCTACGTCCACTCTCCCACGCTTACATCCTACCGGCTGGATTTCATTAAGTAATCAAGAGGAATTTACAGATTCTGAGTGATATCACTCTCGTGTATGATAAGACTCTCTATCTCACACAACCACTCTTACAAAGTAACCCTCAAGATCTAAACTTTTTTTGGCTCAGAAAGACAAAAGAAATGATTGGAATATGCTCAGACTTTGGACTTATTAATTCTTGATTTTGTTCTCTTCCTTCTACTGCTCGTTGATCTCCTTAAATACTCATCTACTTCCAAATTAGCATTTGACAGCTTTCAGAGGTTCATCTTCCAATCTTCACCTTTGACAGATTTGTATAAAAAAGATTGAGTAGCTGTTGGATGACAGATTTTGAATCTCGCTAATTCTGGTTACCCATACAATCATAATCTTGATTTTCATAAGTAGAGCTTTATCCATAATAATGCATGCTCGTCGTATTCTTTGATTGTCAATCAATTTGATTGAGATTTGAAACAATCAAAGGTTTCCTTTTGTGAAATCCATACCAAATCACTAACGGTTGTTTTTCATTCCCGAGTTACGCATCACGAATAATTTCAGTAAGGCGTCGAACTTTCTCGAAATTCGAAGTTCGAACTTCTAATTTCGAGTCTGAAGTTCTCGTTTTGAGTCTGAATAACTTTTGCGTCTGGATCTCAGAACTTTAGATTATGTGGGTCTTCAAAGAACCTATTTTTCCAGTTTGTAAAGTCTGAAAAGTTTCCTTCTGAGTTTCCAAAACATATATATATTCCTGGAATAAAATGGTTCAGAATAAGTATTAGATTTACAATTATCATGGAAGGTTTTGTCAACTTCAAAATCAATATGAGTTTTCCTCAACAAGGAGAATACGACATCAACTCGGCTTGGAAAGTAGTGGAGATTGCTATGTCTTGTACACAACCGACGGCGATTCAACCAACGGCGATTCAAAGGCCGGACATAAATCAAGTGCTAGTAGAATTGAAGGAGTCTTCGGTGGCGAAATCAAGCGGTTCCTTTGAAATGACCTCCCTGGAGCTCCATTCTGAAAATGCCCCTGTGGTAAGATAGCAGAACTTTTCCAATCCAGAAAGGCAATCTTCATTTTAGGTAAAATATTAAACTTGGCATCAGCAGGCCCTCGCAGCACGTTCTTGGGGTTCAGTTGAAATTTCCGTTGGAATCAACACCATTGATTAAGTAGCAACAATTTCGCAATGTTGAGAGGGCAGACTGCGAAAATTTAAATATGAGGGACTAATGTACCTTATAAATGTTGCCTTAAAGATGAGGTGGTACTACTGGGAAAAGTATTAAAAAAAGTTCTAAACCTTTTACGTTGGTGTCAATTTAGTCCAAAACCTTTTTTTAGTGCCAATTCAGTCCTAAACATTTTGTCTTTATGCCAATTAAGTCATTCTGGCTAATTTTCACCAGATTTTGGTGACGTGGACATCAGCCGGCTTACGTGGTGCCACCGATGCCGATGTGAAAATTTTTGAATAATATTTTAATATTTTTTGATTTTTTAAATATTTTTTCTTATTTTTTTTTTATTTTTTTCCTTCTTTTCTGTTTTTTTTTCTTTTCCTTCTTCTTCTATCTTTGGCCAGTGACCGGCTACCTGGGCAATGCTGCCGTCGCCCGGACTTGGCTATCATCGCCCGCCACAAGCGAGGTCCGACCGACCCTCGCCTAGGCGAGGGTGAGTGAGCCCCAACAAAGCTAACCCTGGCCTGGGCAAGGGCAAGCCCCGACGAGGGCTCTCCTCAACAAATCCGGTGAAGCCACCATGGCCTAGGCGAGGCCGGCCTCGCCAATCTAGCATAGGCAAGGCCGATCCTCGTCGAGCCTTGCCTGGGCAAGGGCTCCCCTCACTAGGGACGCCCTCGCCCAGGCGAGGGTCAGCCGTGCCTCGCTTGTGGCGGACGATGGTAGGCTCATCTGGGCAAAGGCGGCCTCGCCCAAGCGAGACCAAGTGGCTGGCCAAAGGTAGAAGAAGAAGGAAAAAAAAAGAAAAAAAATCAAACAAAATATTAAAATATTATTAAAAATTTCCACGTCAATGTCGGCGGTGCCACGTACGCCAACCGGTGTCCACGTCACCAAAATCAGTAAAAATTAGCCGGAAGGATTGAATTGGCAAAAAGACAAAAGGTTTAGGACTATATTGACACCAAAAAAAAGATTTAAGACTAAATTGGCAATAATGCAAAAGATTTTGGACTTTTTCAATATTTTTCCTTGGTACTACTAAACTCAAGTCGGCGTGTGTTCGGAATTCATGTCTGGATATAGATTTGGATACCCGAAGGCCTCTCTTGTCTTCATGATCATTATGCGTGTGGAATTTCATCCTCTGTTTTTTCTTTCTCATCTCTTTCTGGGCAATTAACCCACTTTGATTTGTACAAAGATGTCTTAAAATCGCATGATCTTACCATGAAATCTACGAGGACAATCGCAGCCTCTTACTTCCAAATACATTAATTCCTTTTTTTTTTTAATAATGAGAGTTTCCATTTTATGACTGCTTGTGTAAAAATTGTTTACATTGACGGTGTACATTATATAAATACAGACCTAAAGAGATGTAACACAATCATGAAATGAAATGGCCATGTACTCTTATCAACCGAACTAAAATGAGTATTGACACTATTTGGACGATTCTACTGTTCCGCTCCCCAAACAAATGGAACTTTTTCCGTGTTGGTAAATTTATGAAAAGTTTGTAAACGTCAAAAAACCGTTAGATAAAAAAATTTCGATATCTTAATTTCTTGATAAGTTGTTATAACTTACAGATGCTTTTATACAGGTATCATCCTTTCTTATCATTTATCAATTTTTGTTTGTCTTTTTCCTAATCGTCTTAAATTTACCAACTCTTCCAAGAATTTACAAATCTTTCTTTCATATTCCTACTTTTTTTTTATCCTTTTTGGGAAAGAAACAATTTTCCACAACAACAATCTCTTTTTGAATGGAAAAAATCATGAGGAAAATTGCCAATCCAATCCTAAATCTATTGTACAGATGCCAATTTCATCATACATTATTCAATTTTATCAATATAGTCTTAAGCCTTTGTGCAAAATTTTAATATGGGTCTTCCGACTAATCGCCGCTAGAAATTGCTAGCATGGCAATCCACGTAGGACATCAATTCAAATAAAGTTGTCCACATCAACATGCCACGTTAGACGATAGAGCGATGAAACATTAGTAATTTTTTTTGCGACAATTGGCCAAAAGGCTACATTAAAATTTTTCGTGCAAAGGTTTAGAACTACATTAGCAAAATTAAAAATTTTAGAATTGAATTAACAATTGTATAATAGGTTAGCTACCGGAAGAAGTTCCTCATTTTTTGGAATCTGGAACTTATCTTGCATATCCTGAAACATGGAATCTACTTTGTCATAGGTTCCAAGAGCCAATTTTCCTTTTTTTTCTCTTTCATTTTTGGTTAAGTAAAATGAAAGTGAACGCAACAACAAAAATGAAATTTTCCTATTTGTCAATAGCAACAATCCATAAAAGATGAACATATAAAATAAAATAAACAACAAAAAGTTCAAAACACATAACATAAAACCTAAATTATAGAACTTCAGTCAGCAATAATCCATGAAAAAATGGACCAAATTCTAATCACCTGAAATCAAAAGAAACAAGAAACATGGTTAATCACTTAATAATATGTTTAAATTAAAATTACTATTCATTAAAATAAAATAATTATTAGAAAGCCTCACCACATATACATGGTTTATTAAACTAAAATAATTATTAGAATAGGTGGTTTTGATACATCTTTGTCAAAAAGTACTCAGACCGAAGCACTGAGGACAGAGGATGCAAAATCAGAGCATTGGTCTTGGTTATTATCGGTAGCATCAAATACAAAGAGGAGTGTACTCAGACCGAGGGACTCTGGAAAGCATGGGCTACATCTATGAGCTTAGTAGCTTGTGATGATAGTAGAAATTTGCTGCTACTCTTAATGGCTGAAATTGAAGGAAAAATTGATTCTTTTTTGGAATTTCTGTAGTCTTTGTTCTTTTAATGTCTTATGCCTCTACTGCACGAGAACGTCCTGCTGATTGTAAATTTCATGAAGATTTAAGCAGCTTTCCAATCATTGTGTCTGAACCCTGGGGACGTGTCTAGCTTTTGTAAATTTCATTAAGACTCTTACTGATGCAGAGTGTCAACCAAATGTGACTTTTATAACTGCACTACAACAGGGTTTGGATATACGATTATACACTTATCCACTTCGGTCTCAGTTCCCAGCTCTCGGTTCCTAAAAATCAGTGATTATGATTTTTCGTCTCAGATTTTACAGCAGAATTGTCATTTAGATACTGATTTGTAGAGGAAAAGCATTATAGGCGTTGTATTATCATATTTTGTGTTCCCTATTTGTTATGCTCTTCTGATGACATAGTTCCTGTAAGCATTTGTATCTGTTGTCTCTTATAATGGATACTATTTTCTGTATAATCATTTTTTAGGCTCATTCAACTGAAATCATCAACTTTATTGGATTTAAACTTCTCTATGTCACATCCAAGTAAACCCTTGTTGATGGGGCTTCAAAGATTCGCTTCATACATCTGCAATGGTACATTTTCAATACTTTGAGAGGTTCGAAGACAAGTCTCAAAGGAAGGAAACAGGAATCGTGCATGATTGTAGCGTTATTGAGTTCATTAAGATCAAGTCATTGGCTTATTAGACAACAAGCATGCAGTAAAACTGGTACAACTTGAGAATACAATTGTCACTGATTATTCTAATGTTCCCTAAAAATTGGAGACCAACAAAGTGATTGTTTCTTAGCATATGGAACGCCAGGCACCAAAACTTCAATCCTTGCCTGGATTTTCACTCCTATAGGTTGACTTTTTTAGGACCGAGTTGGTGTTATCTTAGGGAGATTTTCGTTGAAAGTCTTACTTGGACATCTTCGAAAGGGGTAGTCTATTACTCATTGGTAATATTTTGGTTGTCTAATGAAGGGAGGCTGAGATTAAGATCTTTCGATTATGGCGGGATTACAAGGATTACTGGGAACTTTGGAGCAGAGATTGGTGAAGAAGGATTCACAAAAGTTGCAGTTGCGGTGAAGATGCTCTCCAAAATATCAGGGCAAGGCGACAAGGAATTTCAAGCTGAGGTAAAATGCAATAAGATGCTCATTTATGGACTTGCTTCCAAACTACTGTCAATAAGTATTGGGGCAACTCTTTGTTCACCATGGAAACTTGCTTTCTCTACATGGATATTGTGATCACTCTGAAAACAAGGCTTAGTATGTGAATTCACGGCTAATGGAAACTTAAAACAGCACTTAAAAGGTACTTTATCATATCCTCTTGTATCATTTTTTTTTCTTAAGAATAATTCTGTAAATGTATGTTTCTTTCTCATATAAGAAGAAGATATGCTAATTTGACAGGGGACAAGCCAGATGTCTTTTCTTTGAAGCAGAGACTCTGGATTGCTGTAGATGTGCAAAAGACACTTAAAGGAGATATCCCCTATTGTAGTTTCTTCCCCTCTGCTTTTGCATGGTTAAAAGGATCTTTTTGCAAGAATTGCAAGTTTAGATTATCTCCATAATGGTTGTGACCCGCCCATTATCCATAGAGACTTAAAGGCGACAAACATCCTGCCGAATTAAAAAATGCAAGCCAAAATATCTGATTTTGGTCTCTCAAATACATTTTACAGCTGAGAGCGATGCTCATGTATCAAGTCATGCCGTTGGCACTCCTGGCTACCTCAACCCTGAGTACTAGCTCAAGTTCAATCTCGTTAATATGCTTCATAATCTCTGTATGCATAAAATATCTGGCTCTCCCGAGGATTGCTTCATGTACTTGTGTCCTTGCATACAGCATACGCAATGTCACAGAAAAAAAGTTCAGCATTGATAAATGACTTAAGAGTTCAAAGACCAATCATGTTGGGACCTGAAAGATTTATCCTGAGCTGTGTTCTCTTATGTCTTCAGCAGGTACCCGTCAACTGAAAGCTTAAACAAGAAAAGTGATGTTTTCAGTTTCAGAATCACACTCCTTGAGCTAATCGCAGGACATCCGGCAATGATGATAAAGCGAGAAGGAAGCATGAACACATGTAATTGGGTGAATTCTATTATCGAAAGTGGAGATATACAGAGACTCACGGATCCAAAATTACAAGGAGAATTCGACAGCAAATCAGCTTGGAAAGCAGTACAGGTTGCAGTCTTGTACACAACCAACTGGAGATCAAAGGCCTCACATATTTCATGTAATGGCAGAATTTAATAAATGTTTGGCAATAGCTTTGCCATGTGAAAAACAGTCGAGAAGATGGGAAGCAAAATGAGAACATCAAGTAGTTCTTTTGAAAGGACCTCCTCGGAACTTCATTCAGCGGGAGCTTCCCTGGCAAGGGAGTCTATTAATTAGTAAATATGAACTTCTGTTGCCAAATTTCTGCATCAGTCAATACTGAACTCAAGTCTGGTTCATATTTCAAACTCATATTCGAATGTCAATTTACGTACCCTGTAAGCTATTCTTGTCTCTAGTGATTGTGTGTGTCAAACAGGTCTAGATAGAAGCATGTGCATTCGCAGCAAATATTGAACAGGTTTTGTCATTCATGGGAGAAACTATGTACTTGAGTAGGCTCACCCTATGTTGGATTTGGATTTGGATTTGGTTACTCTGGAGTGCAGCTTGTTGTTGCTTTCAGGGAGAGATGAGAGGTCAAACAACTGCAAGAGCTCTCTCTCTCTCTCTCTCTCTCTCTCTCTCTCTCTCTGTGTGGAGCCATTAAATGAAACAACCATTGTTTCCCGACTCTGTACCCCCATTGTTCTCATTTGTTATGACCTGGTTTACCATGACGAGCACCCTGATTGCTCTAATTTAGACGGGCATCAGAGAAGTTAATCATAATAATGAGACTTAAAAAAACATTTCGTCCTTCAGGGGAGGCCTCAAATCTTTTCGCTGTCTGTGACAGAATGGATCATGTCATACTCAACCTAGATCAAAGTTAGCTCTCAGCTAAATAGATCTGAAGGAGTGCTTGACACACTCGAAAAGAAAATAGAAGTAATATCTCTTTTAACTGATCTACACATATTAGGTTAAGGACATCTCAATTATTATAATCTTGTCTGTGAATTTCCTGATTCTGATCTGTCTGAATTTGGCGCCTACAAGAGTTTCTTAAGAATCTATGGCAAATCCTTGTCATAAAACAGCTTGGACATTCTAAGTGGAATGAAAGATTCTTCAAAATTTTGCAGTTTCCGTCGTGTAGTATGCATTATCTGAGTTGACTTTGCATCTTAATCGCTCAATTTGTTGGTAGGCTTCAGGTCCAACCGCGAGTTTCTTGCCTGTCCAAAAGGTGAAATTCAATTAATCTATTAGGGGAAATCTCGTCGAATGAAATTCCTGATTCTTTATTTGTCTCTTGCTAGTTTCGAACTTCCATTCTCTATAACTGAGTTGACCATTTGAAGTGCATGTCAGCCTGTGATGGAGAAATCACTCCCCGTTTATTTATTTACAAGTGCACGTCTGGTCCATGAACGTGCATGCATCGAATTACTAATTTATTCTTGTGACTCTTGAAGACATTGATTTTCTTCTTCTTGGCCTTGAGATGGTAGAGCTCTCCTTCTCTCACTAAAATGGAGAAACCGATGGGAAGAAAGGTTTGATGTGCCATGAAGATCTTGAAGATGTTGCATGTCTTGATCGGTTGTCTACCTCTAGGAGTCATCGCTCGTGGGCAACAAAATCCAGGTTCTCTCTCTCTCTCTCTCTCGCAGTGATGATTGAATCGTGAAGAGTTGAGACATAAGAAAACGGATTCTAGAAAAGGGCCCAATGATGATTCTAGCGATTGACCTTTCAATGGTTTTAAAACGACATATAGCAGTATTTTGTACTCCAACTTAGGAATTTAGCAAAGTTAAGCCCGTTTGAGAGTCTCCAGGAAACATATGCCGAGTCTCCTAAATATTGGTGACTTAGCAATGTATCATCCTCTAGCTTACTTTATCTTTGCAAATGAGATCTCTGTTTTCAAGCTTTTCACACAGATGCCTTTATCATCCGAATATCTATCGAAACTTCTTCTTAACTAACAATTATCAAGCCAATTCTTGCACATGTAATTTTCATTGCTGAAATTTGTATCCGGTTGATACGGTTCTAAAGAAATTAGATAAAAAAAAGTTTAAGGGACATCGCAAAGAATCAAGAAATATAAAAGACTGTTCAAATTTCGAATTCGTGATGCATGGCAAAAAGCAAGTGACAATCTCTGGTTTCACCTCGATTTAGGTTTCATAAGCATTGATTGTGGGGTACCTAATGATTACCATGACGATCAGCTCGACATATATATTACAAGGTCGATGTGGGGTTTGTAGATTCCGGAACAAACATGCAGGTGTCTACCCAGGTCATCTACCAAAACAACCAACGACAATCAAAGAATCTCTGGATCTTCCCCGATGGAACAAGGAATTGTTACATATTAATGCCAAATGAAGGAAAGGGGAACAAGTATTTGGTCAGGGCTTCATTTTGGTATGGGGATTATGATGGCAAGAGTTAAACCCCAGCATTTGAGTTAATCACAGGCCAACCTCCAATAATGAGAAGCCGGGATGGCAGCACCTGCGTGCAAATACTTCAATGGTTTTTTTTTTTTGGTCGGTCCTACTCTATCTCTCACTCACAATGCACACTCAGACTTGCGCCCCACCTCTTGCAGGGCGTGGGCGTCGAAACCCACCTCTTAAAACTACGCGGCCCCACCCCTACCCCCCTGCGAAGGTGGGGATTCGAACTCCATGGTTGACTCCTATCATTTATACCTAGGATGGGAAAAGTGTCAAAAAAGTCTTAAACCTTGTACATTTATGCTAATTTAGTCCTAAATATTTTTTTTGTGCCAATTCAGTCCTAAACCTTTTGCATTGGTACTGATTGAGTCCTAAACCTTTTTTTTGTACCAATTCAGTCTTATACCTTTTGCATTTGTGCCAATTCAGTCTTTAATCTTTTACATTTGTGCCAATTCAGTCCTTCTGGCTAATAACTATTCATGTGTCGAATGACTGAATTGACACCAATGCAAAAGGTTTAAAACTGAATTGGCAATAATGCAAAAATTTTAGAGCTGAATTGGCACTCAAAAACGGTTTATGACTTAATTTGCACCAATGCAAAAGGTTTAGAACTGAATTGGCGTAAAAAAAAAGGTTTATGATTAAATTGGCATCGATGCAAAAGGTTTAGGACTTTTTTTATACTTTTCTCGAAGTATTTTGTATCCTCTTTTTCCTTTTGTGCACTTCATACTGTCGCTGGATTGACCCGGGTTCAGGCGATATTTATCAGAAAATTATTTTCTGCTTCTATTGAAAATTCCAAGAGGATAGGAAGGAACACACGACCTCATGTGCTGCTCGTTCGCCCACGCAGTACTCTCATCTTGAAGCTTCTTCAGTTTATAGTTTACTGAGTCATGGCTTAAATGCCAGAAGACCAAGAATTGCAGCTAGGTCTTCGTCTGCAAATGTATCAAAGTCTAAGAACCAATAAAAACATCAATAGACAGCTTTTGATTGATCACATATTGTCAATTATAAATTCGAAAAAATACATCACGTTGTGCACTAATTTTTTTTTTTACATGCATCATTATCACGATACACCGTGAAATTTACTATTTTTTGTCCGGCTAGAGGCATCTGCCATGAAAAACCATACGGTAAATGATGAGAAGGAAGAGTCATTAACAGGAGGATGGGTTTTGTTTGGCTCACATTTTCATGGTTGGCGAGAATTTACAGGAAAAGTGTCAAAAAGTCCTAAAATTATTGTATTTGTACCAATTTAGTCCTAAATTTTTTATGGTATAAATTTAGTCATAAACTTTTTTTTGGTATAAATTTAGTCCTAAACTTTTTTATATAGTGCCAATTCGATTTATGGTATGTCAAGTGAGTCGATATTTTGCCAGCATTCAATCTCATAATGTTCTTATCACACGTACAGCACAGTTACTCAGAAACTTTGCTTGATACGGATGTGTGAGAGAGAGAGAGAGATGCCTGTAGTTTGTTGGGCTTGAACCACAAGGACAAATCCTAAAGTTAAAGGAGCAAGCAAAGAAAACGAGAAAGCTGTAGTTGATCTGAGTGGCTTTGGCCCAGTATATTTCATTGCTACTAAGTATTTTGTTTGCTCGTTTTCCTTTTGTGCACTTTATATTCATGTAGAAAAACAGTTTCCACCAAATGACGGTAATTAAGATTTTGATGTATCTGGAGAACATGATCATAAGTTTCATGAATTTGAATCTAAGTCAACATAAATCCTAACGTGATTTGGAAGGCATACACAGGATTGACTCGTATTCAGATGACAATTATGGGAAATTAGTTTCTTCTTCTATGGGAAACATTAAGAGAATAACCCCATCTTCAGTTCATAGTTGACCGAGTCATCACTACAGTACAACAAGACCAAGACTTGCAGCTGGGTCTTCGTCCGCATTTGTGTCCAAGTCAAGTACCGCATCTTTTTCGACCAAAAAAAAAAGTACCGCATCTTTGACCGAAAAAAAATGCCGCAATCTTTGACCAAAAAACAAAGTACCGCAATCACGGGACACAAGAATTTAGGAAAAATGGGACAAAAAAAAAGTACCGCAATCAATGCCGATAGACAGCTTTTGATTGATGAGAGACGGACCATTGGTAAATTCGAAAACGATACATCCTGTCATGCGCTAATTTATTTATTACAATACGTCTTGAAATTATCTTCTTCTTCTATTCGGCTAGGGGCATCCGCCATGAAAATCAATACGATAAATTATGATAAAGATGAGTTTTGACTCATATTTTCAGCATTTGGCGTGGCCAAAAATAATTGATCCAAGATGATATTTATATGGTTGGCAAGAATTTCTAGCTTCGAAATTTCGTTGCTATCAATGATCACTGCACAAACTATCAATATCAAATAACATTACCATGGTTTGGACTAATCACCTTCGCTTGCCACGCGTCTATCACCTTACACATATCATTGTTTCTTGTTCACACTAATTGAAAAAGGCCCAAAAATGCTCATTCAGCATAGAGGTAAGACATAGTTATGCAATAAAAGTGATTTCAAGTTAAAGAGAGATAAATCAATCCTATGGGACAATAGGCTACCATCGAAAGGTCGGGGCTTCAAATGTGAAATTAAGAGGACAATGGGGGTGAGGGAAAATTGTCCAAAAAATCCTAAACATATTATACAATGGCCAATCAAATTCTAAACCTTTCAATTTTGTCAATTTAATCTTAAATCTTTTGACAACTAGCAAATTTAGTCCTAAACTTTTCAATTGTGCCAATTTAGTCTTAAGTCTTTTAATGATTTGATAATTTAGTCATAAACCTTTTTAACAAATTATCAATGTAGTCATTCCGATTAATTTTGATTGAACATTGCCGACGTGACAATCCAATTGACGCCAGTCATCCTACGTGGTGCAACCGGTGGTAACGTGGATAATTTTTGTTTACTTTTTATAAATATTGCCAAAAAATTTAATATTTTATTAAGAGTTTGGGCTCATATTTTCAACATTTGGCATGCCCAGAAACAATTGAACGAAGATGATATTTATACAGTTGACAAGAATTTCTAGCTTTGAAATTTTGCTGCTACCAATGACCACCACACAAACTCTCGGTATCAAAGAACATTACAATGGTTCCGACCGATCACTTTTGCTTGCCATAAGTCTATCACCTCACACATATCATTGTTTCTTGTTCACACTAATGGGAAAAGGCCAAAAATGCTCATTCAGCGTAGATGAAGACATAGTTATGCAATAAAATTGATTTCGAGTTAAAGAGGGATAATCGATCATATCGGACAATAGGCTACCATCGAAGGGTCAGGGCTTCAAATGTGAAAGTAAGAGGACAGAGGACAATGGGGGTGTGGAAAATTGTCCAAAAAGTCCTAAATATATTATACAATGGCCAATTCAGTCCTAAACCTTTCAATTTTGTCAATTCAGTTTTAAACCTTTTAACAACTAGCAAATTCAGTTCTAAACCTTTCAATTGTGTTTAGTCGTAAATCTTCTGATAATTTACCAATGTAGTCATAAACCTTTTAACGACTTGCTAATGTAATTATTCCAGCAATTTTTGATCGGAAATTGCTGACGCGGAAGTCCAATTGGCACCATCCATCTTACGCGATGTGGTTGGCAGTGGCGAAAGTCCAATTGGCACTATCCATCCTACGCGATGTGGTCGGCAGTGACGTGGATAATTTTTTATCTTTTATAAATATTTCCAAAAATTTTATTATTTTATTGATTTTTTATTCTTTAATTTTGTTTTCTTTCTTTTCTTTTCTTCTTCATTGAGCCAACCACCGGCAAAAGGTAGAAGAAAATAAAAAGGAAAAGAAATAAAAGAAACAAAAAAATTAAAATATTATTAAAAACTATCCCACGTTAGCGTCGGTAGTGCCACGTAAATTGATCCGCATCTACGTCAGCAATATTTAGCCAAAATTAGCTGAAAAGACTAAATTGACACTAGGCCAAAAGGTTTAAAACTATATTAACACTATTAAAAAGTTTATGATTAAATTGGCAAAAATGCATTAAATTTATGATTTTTTTTACACTTATCCCGAGTCGTGGTCAATCCCTAGTTTTTTTATGCAATGGGTTGCAAAAATTTAGGTATCAACAAGTTGCTAATTACCCATTGGCGTGGACTCAAACTGAGGTCTCGGCTAAACTCCAAGAACGTGCCGTGAGGGTGGGCCTGCTCATGCCGATTACCTCATCCATGGATAGCCCCAACCTCCCATCCACCCCCCTCCCCCCCAAACTCAACATGGGGTTCCTACTTTCGCGGTATTAGGAATGCCATGAACTGACATAATAAATGGAGAAAGGAACCTCAAAGGGCGAAAAGATATCATTGCTAGACAGCGAGTTTGGAAGATTCAATGACAGAAACAAAAGGGAAATGGGTGATGCAATTAAAGAACAAAAATTAATCTCTAAACCGAAAAAGATGCCAGCCTTCCTGGTATGGAAAAGTTCTGCTACCCAGCGAGAGGGACCTCGTTAGATGGGAGCTCCAGGGAGGTCATTTCAAAGGAACCACTTGATTTGCTCACCAAAGACTCCAACTCTGCCAATACTTGATGTATATCCGGCCTTTGAATTGCCGTTGGTTGTGTACAAGACATGGCAATCTCCACTAGTTTCCAAGCCGAGTTGAAGGAGAATTCTCCTTGTAGCCTTGGATCCATAATGCTCTGTATATCACACCACTTTCAACGATTGGAATCAACCATTCAAGTATGTGCATGTTAGCATTGCCATCCCAACTTCTCATTACTGCAGGTCGGCCCGTGATCAACTCAAACAGTATGATTCCAAAACTATAAACATCGTTCTTCTTGTTAAAGTTTCCAAAAGAATGAATCTTGGGAGGAAAAAAAATACGGATCTTCATATCAAAGATGAATTCCTGGGCTATGTCAATATGTATATGCATATTGAGATCCCGAACTAAACCAAAACAGAGATATGAAGTTTTAGCCATTACTCAGGGTCGAGGTAGCTAGGAGTGCTCGCAGGAAAAGTTGACACATGAGAGTCATTTTCAGTCTCAAAAGCTCTAGAGAGGCCAAAATAAGCTACTTTGGCTTGGAGTTCTTCGTTCAACAAGATATTAGTATTCTTCATGTCTCTGTGGATGATGGATGGCTTGCAACCATTGTGCAAATAATCCAAGCCTGAAATCCTCGTAAAAAACGTGTAAAAACAATGTCAAAGCAATGATGGGAAAAAACCTACAACTGAGGATATCTCATTCATGTACCTTGTGTTGCATCCAGAGATATTTGTAGTCTGTTACTTGGGAAAAGTGTCAAAAAAGTCATAAACTTTTTACATTGGTGCCAATTTAGTCCTAAACCTTTTTTTGTGTTAATTCAGTCCTAAACCTTTTGCATCGGTGCCAATTCAGTCATAAACTTTTTACATTAGTGCCAATTTAGTCCTTTCGGCTAATAGCTATTCACGTGTCGAAGGACTGAATTGGCATCAATGCAAAAGGTTTAGAACTGAATTGGCATAAAAAAAGGTTTAGGACTGAATTAGTACCAATGCAAAAGGTTTAGGACTGAATTGGCATAAAAAAAAGGTTTAGGACTCAATTGGCACCAATACAAAAGTTTTAGGATTGAATCGGCACAAAAAAAGATTTAAGACTAAATTGGCATCAATACAAAAGGTTTAGAACTTTTTTGACACTTTTCTCCGTGAGTTTGCGTTGGACCATGACTCTATCAAATTTGGCTTCATATTATGTATTATATGTTCTCTCTGGTCAGATTGTCATGGTGTTGGTGCAGGCCCTTGTGGAAATCTTGAAGTGTAGCTTATGTGAGTGCTTGCTGTACTGTGACTGTCGATGAAAATTGGCAGTGTGGGTCTTCGTGCAATGAAGTTTTTACTTCATGAAATTACATCCAAGATGACTAGTGTTAAAGCCGTGAAATCTTGTTAGTAAGATATGTGAATTCTTTCATGAGATTGAGTGATTATTTCGTGAAAAACTGTAAACCAAATACTGTGTAAGTTATTAACAATGCGGGTCTTCATGTAGTGAAGTTTTTACTTCGTGAAATTACATCCAAGATGACTAGTGTTAAAGCCGTGAAATCTTGTGAGCAAGATTTGTGAATTCCTTCGTGAGATTGAGAGAGTATTTTGTGAAGAACTGTGGGCCAAACATTGCATTAATTATTGTGTGTAATTGGGGATTGGAAAATACTGAGAGTGTTTTAGTGACTCGAGTGCGATCGTAATATTCATTATATCGTATCATCTATAGTGGAATTTGTTGCTTCTCTCCTCGTGGACGTAAGTTACTACGATCGAATCACGTAAATATGGTGTCCGATTTATTTTCTTGTTCTGTCTATTTTATTATTCGATCGCTTGCTTCCGCAACATATTGATAGTGCTTGTGAATAGGAAACATGTAGTATTGTGTATTTATACGAAAATTCCCCCTTCTTTTTAGATATGACTGCTTCCAAAGCACATCGTTCCTTAATTTTGAAGTAAGTGCTCATTTTAACTAATTAATTAGACTTCAATTTTGCTAAAGACTTGAGTTAATGATATCTTGGGTAAATGAACTATGATAACGTGGGGCTTTGCAAATAGAAATTTTGTGAAATCAATATCAACTGTCCTAACACCTTCAACTTTGGCATAATGCCTTGAGACTTTTTTGGCCAAAAGAAGCTGCATGTCGAAAGCGAGACCTTTTGGGAGAAACGGAGTGGAAATGGAAACCATCGTGCTCGACAAGTGTAGGAATCAACGTTCACTGCAATTTCCTTGATTGACGGAATAATTTGGGACAAAATATCTTCCAATCAATGCCATTGAATTCCACGCCGGATTATTTGAAACTCCTGAATAATCTCTGCTTCCCAAATTTAATGTTGATATTTCTTTTCTTCCAATCATCGAGATATTCCATGAAAAATTCAATCACCACATTTCGGTAATCGTCCTTCGGGGACGGAATAATTTGGGACAAAATATCTTCCAATCAATGCCATTGAATTCCACGTCGGATTATTTGAAACTCCTGAATAATCTCTACTTCCCAAATTTAATCTTGATATTTCTTTTCTTCCAATCATCGAGATATTCCATGGAAAATTCAATCACCACATTTCAGCAATCATCCTTCGGGAAAATCATCGGCATTGGAAGTACTTTACTAAAGTACCATTGTATGTAATGTTCTGTTTGATACGGCGGAGCAGAAGGGAATCAGGGAATGGCATGATATGACATACCAGTATTATTGTTTGGTAAAATGTGGAAATGAAATGGAATAGGGAATGGCATTGAATGAGGATATTTTAATAATTTTTAAGTTGTATTCACATCAATGGTACTAGCAAATGTGCACACGTTTTGTGTATGGCAAAAAAATTCTTTTCTCGCCAATCGTTGATCGGGACGACTCTTGTTCGACATTTTTTTTCGCCATTTTCACTATGAACAAAAAGCATACCTCTTCCTTTTACATCTAATTGAGCAAAGTTGGGAATTCATATTTTTTTTCCAGAAACTTTTTCCTCAGGAAACTGTCAAAAAAGACATAAATTTATTACACTTTTGCCAATTAAGTACTAAATATTTTCATTTTTTGTCAATTGAGTCCATTCAGCCAATTTTGACTGGAGTTTGTCGACGTGGAAGCCGATTGCACCACGTGGCATGGCTGGCACCAACGTGGACAATATTTGATAATATTTGATAATATTTTATTAATTTTTTTCCTTTTTCTTTTCTCCTTCTTCTTCCTCCGCTTATCGCCCAGCCTCGACGATGGCCAGTGACCGGCCAAAGGCTACAATCAGCGAGGGTCGCCATCAAAAGAGGTCGAGCCTTGTCAGAGGCCAAAGAGGGTTGGCCTTGCCTGATCCAAGCTAGGGCGACCTTGCATGAGGCCGTTGAAGCTAACCCTCATTGGCCTCTGGCAAGGCTTGACGTCACTCGATGGCGACCCTCGCCGATTGTAGTCTCTAGTTAGTCAATGGCCGTCGCTGAGGCTAGGTGATTGGCAGAGGAAGAAGGAGAAAGGAAAATAAAAATAAAAAAATAAAAAAAATTATTAATAAATTATTATAATTAGTCACATCAGTGTCGATCGCACTACATCCACATAGAATAGCCGGCGTCCACGTCAACGATTTATGGCCAAAATTGACTAAATAGTTGGTAAAAAATGAAAAGGTTTATGAATGTACTGGTCAAATCCAATTTGTCTTCTATAGAATTTAGTTTATTGTTAGGAATTTTGGGTTAGGCAACAGGTAAAAAATTTAAGAGCCACGACATGAAATTACACAATCAGCATTTTGTCATTAGCAAACAATTCATCTCATAATTTACCGTATAATTTTCATGGGCAAGAAAAAGTTAACTCCGCGGTGTATTGTAATAATGATATGGGTAAGAAAAGGTGTCCATTGACGCCTATTTTGGTACTTAAAATTTTGATGCATTTGCAGACGAAGACCTTGCTGCAACCCTTGGTCTTCTTGTCCTGTGGCCGTGTCTCCAGTCAATTACAAGCATCGCAGGTGGGGTCGTACGTATGGAGAGCTCAAATAAAAACCAGATGGCAGGCATGTGTCATGGGTCAATTGATTCACGACGATCCCACACTCGTGTGGTCTTAGGATCACTTCCAAGTCAGCCTTGCACACATGCACACTCAATTCACAAGAATGGAGAGAAAGCAACGTAATAGTATTTACTTGCGAATGAGCATGTACAAATGAAGGGGGAGAGTCCCCTATATATATAAGTGTGGGTCTCATTTGATCCGTTAATCTCCTCATAATCCAACGGTGGCTTTGAATCGGTACAATCATTACATAACTATACATGAAGTTCTAGAGACCTGAGGGGAGTGGGGAAGCTCAATGGATGCTTGCCAAGGGAAGCTGTAAGGTCGTTTGTTAGAGGGAACTAAAGGATCGTGGACGGTGCTCACGTCTAGTCACGAATAGGCCACGTCTCATGCACGAAAGGGGCCACATGTAAGGAGCCATGTCTCGTTCATGGACGGGCTCGGAGCCCTTCGCTCCCCTAGGTCATGTCATTCTCCCTCACCTAATCGAGCAATGCCCTCGTCGCATCTTTGGCATGAAATGCATCAATGTGCTTCCGGAATTGCCAAAGAACTTCGAAAGGTTCCCAGCTTGCTTCACTCTCCAAAAGACTTCTGCATTGGACCAAGTATCTTGCCTTAGCGCCCGATACTTCTTCCGTATGATCCGATCAACCATGATGCACTCGACGTCTTGGTCATACGAGATTTTTACCCTAAGCGGTGCCCACTGTGATTCCCCTCAGTCCAGGTCTTCCTCATCTATGTAAAAAGACTTGAGAATACTTATATGGAACACCGGGTGTAGCTTAAGCTTCAGCGACAAGTCCAGCTTGTATGCAACCTTCCCAACGCATATGAACACTCGAAAGGGCCCCTCGTAGCAATGAATCAAGTTTTTGTGCACGTCCTTGTATCAGAGGATTGCGTGTAGCTTGGCCAACACTAGGTCCCCGACCTAGAGTTCCACGTGCCTTCGATTCTTGTTGGCCCATTTCTTTACGCATTTGGAGGCCTTGTGTAAGCACGCCCGTGCCGAGTCCGCTTACTCATGCCATTCTTTGGCAAACTTATAAGCGGACGGGCTATTTCCCCAATAGCTCAAGACAACCGTGCTCGGAGTGAGCGGCTGTTGCCTTGTCACGATCTCGAACGGGCTATGGTTTATGGACTCGCTCCACTGCAAGTTGTACGAGAACTAGGTTACATCAATTAATCTCGCCCAATTCACTTGCGTTGTGCTCATATAGTGGCGGAGGTATATTTCGAAGAGTGCATTCACCCTCTCCGTCTATCTATCGGTTTGGGGATGCAAACTCGTAAAGAAGTTGAGATTCAACTCTAGCAACTTGAAGAGATCGGTCCAAAACCGCCTGGTGAATGAGGATCGTGATCACTCACGATCATTCATGGAACTCCCCAATATTTGATGACATGTTTGACGAATAGTTTGGCAGCCTCCTCAGCCAAACAATCCTTTATTACAGGCACGAACGTTGTGTACTTAGAGAACTGTCTAATACGACCATGAGGGTCCGACATCCTTCGAACTTGGGTAAGTTCACAATGAAGTGCATGGAGACACTCTTCCATAGACGTTCCCAGGACGAGAAGTGGCTCAAGGATCCCCGACGATGAACGTTGCTTGATCTTATCTTGTTGGCACACGAGGCATGTTTTCACATACGCTTTGACGTCATCTTGCATGTGAGGCCAATAGTATTAGTCATCAACGAGTATCATGATGCAGTGGATTCTTGAATGTTCCGCCCATTTGAAATCGCGGCACTCTTGCAGCACTTTCTTCCTTAGTTTCTCGTAGAGCGGCACATATAGTCGCCATATCTTTCAGCTTCTTCACGTCCACCAGAATTACTTGCCTTTGCCTTCCCTTGCGTACTCAATGAGTTGCCAGGGCATTGGATCGTGCTTGAGCTCCTCCTTGATACGGTCAATCCTTGGGCAGCTAGGCCGGCTTATGACGTTGGCCAACTCCATCTTCCAACTCAAGGCATCAACCACCGAATTGGCCTTTCATAGTTTATACTCTAGCACGTAGTCGAACTCGACCAGGAAGTCTTGCCACCGAGCTTATTTTAGACTCAGCTTCTTTTGGGTCTGAAAGTAGCTCGTGGCCACGTTATCCGTCCGCATGACGAACTTCAATCCCAGGAGATAGTACCTCCACGTACGAAGACAATGCACCACCGCTGTCATCTCCTTTTCTTAGACCGTGTAACGTCGCTCAATCTCATTCAACTTTCAAAACTCGAATGCTATCGGGTGTCCCTCCTGCATAAGAATACCACCTATCGCAAAATCGAAAGCATTAGTCTCTACCTCGTACGGCTTGGTATGATCCGGCAAGCCGTACTAGCTCCTCGGTCATGGCATGCTTCAGCCGATTGAACTCTTCTTGGCATCAATCTTTCCACTTCCACAGCTTTTCTTTCTTTAACATGTTCATGAGTGGCACGGTAATGCCTGAATATCCCCGAACAAAGCGTCGATAGCAATTTATGAGACCAAAAACGACCTCAGCTCAATTACCTTGGTTGGGGGCTCCCATTTAACAATGGTACATATCTTGACCATGTCCATCCGTACCTGTCCATCCCTGACGAGATGCCCTAGGAACAATACCTCCCGTTGGGCTAAGGCACATTTCTCACGTTTAACGAATATGTTGCTCTCACGCAAGATCTGGAAGACTCGCCTCAAGTGCTCGACGGGCTTTTCATGTGTCCGGTTATAGACAACAATGTCGTCAAGGTAAATCACAACAAACCGGTCAAGGAATGGGTGAAGAACCTTGTTCATTAAGGTGCAGAATGTGACCGGCACGTTAGTCAAGCCAAAGGATATGACGAGGAACTCGTATGACCTGTATCGTGTCACGCATGCGGTCTTCGACTCGTCCCCTTCGGTGATCCGTACTTGATAGTAACCAGACCGAAGATCAAGTTTGGTGAACCATCAGGCTTCCCTAAGTTGATCGAATAAGTCGACAATGAGAGAGATCGGATACTTGTTCTTTATGGTGAGTTTATTTAATTCCCAGTAATCTATGCACATACGGAGAGACCCATCTTGCTTCTTTTGAAGTAGGACCGAAACACCGAACGGAGCCTTGGACGGCCAAATGTATCTCGCATCGAGTAGCTCCTTGAGTTGCTTCCGTAGTTCCTCCAATTCAAGCGTTACCATGTGATAAGGTTCCATGGTCGAGTATCGGGCACCAGCTTGACCCGATCATCCACCTCTCTTTAAGATGGCAGTTTCTTGGACAACTCGGGCAGTATCACATCTTGGAATGAATCGAGGACTCGAGTCACCTCGATCGGGACTTCACTCTCCTTGCCCTTTCCCTTATCATCCTCGACCTTCATGGTTGCCGCGAAGGTTACCTCGCCCTTACTTTCTCCCTTCTTAAGCTGCATAGCCAAGAGCATCTTCTGATCACGTCCCGACTCGCAGTGGATCAGGACCAAGCATTGGCATCGCATGTCCAGAATACATATGCAATCCGCAAAGAGCATTATGCCCGCGTTTATACGATCGAAGAATCCCAAACCTAGCACAAGATCATAATTGTCAAAAGGGATTACCTCGATATCTTCCTTACTGGTCCATAGATCAAGATGAAGCTCCACGTCCCTAGCCATATAGCTAGTTGGGACTTCTTTGGAGTTCATCGTTTTGAGCCAACCGATTCCTCCTTTCTCAACTCAAAGATTCAGCTTCTTCACGGCCTCTTGGGATATGAAGAAGTTGGATGCATCGGTATCCACGAGCGCACTCATCGTGGTACTCCCGATCTTCACATCCACGAACATCATTCCGTTGGACTCCTTGGCCTTCTTAGCCTTGATGGAACTAAGGATTTGCAGCGAACTCAACCATGCCTCCTCTCGTGACTCATCTTCTTTGCATAGGGCCATCAGCTTACTTCTCTTAGAACATTCCTGAGCCATATGTGGCCCATCACAAAAGAAGCACTTAAAGGTGCGTACCTTTCGTTGTCCCCAACCGCTCGACTTCGATTAGGCCCTAGGCGGTGCCAATGTTGGCTTGCCTCTATTTGGATGTTTGTATTTGTTCCGGTCTCCCCCACCATTGACTCTATCCCCTCGGACAAAAGTCGGGCTTAGTTGTGAACGAAACTTTAGATTCCTCTAGAGACTCTGCCACGAAAGTGGCCATCGTGAGATCTCTCATGTTGCACTATTTGAACTCTTGTTTGACGTACGGCTTGAGGCCACTCATGAACTGTTGGTATGCCTCCATGTCGCTCATTGACGGGATCTCGAGTAGCAACTCCGAGAATTGCTTCACATACTCATGGACGGTGCCCTTCTATTCAAGGCGCTTGAGCTCGTCGCGAGCTTCCTCCTTTGCATAGGAAGGATAGTAGTTCTATCGAAATTCCTTGACGAACTTAGCCCAGGTCGTGATAGGGTCGCCACTCCTATCATCGAACCTGCGACGCCACCACAGTAAAGCATTATTAGCTAAGTACATCGCTACCTTGTTTACCCGAGTTGTGTCGTCGTTCATCCCTGTGGCTTAGAAGTTCCCGCTCCATGTACCATAGGAAGTTATCCACATCCTTGGTTACCCGCAAGCCTTTGAACTCTCTCGGCTTGGGTGTGTCCATGCGTGGACGCACAGTGATTACCCCGTTCACACATGCTGCTTCCACCTCCGTGAGCTTCCCCTTGAGCTCGGCGATCTCAATGCGCATGGCCACCATCGTGGCCTCCCAGGTCTCACCCCGTTGCTGCAGCTCTTAGGTCACGAACCCAAACACCTCGTTGCGAAGCTCTTTCATGCTAGTTTTGAGCTCATGCATCTCGGCCAAGAGTTCCTCCCTTCCAACCTCCACTCCTTCGATGGTATGTTCCAGGTCATCGACCATCCCTTGAACGTCCATGACGGTTTCCTCTAAAGCCGTCATTCGGCATTCCAAGTCACCCATCGCGCTAGGAGCGAAGATTCTGATACCACTTGTCATGGGTCGATTGATTTACAGCGATCTCACACTTGTGTGGCTTTAGGATGACTCTCAAATCAGCATTGCAAGCACACACATTCAATTCACAAGAATGGAGAAAAAGCAGGGTAGTAATATTTCCTTGCAAATGATCATGTACAAATGAAGGGGGAGGATCCCTTATATATATAAGTGCGGGTATAATCTGATCCGTTAATCTCCTCATGATCCAACGGTGGTTTTTGAATCGATACAATCATTACATAGCTGTATAAGAAGTTCCAGAGGTCCTAGGGGCATGGAAAAGCTCAAGGGATGCCTGCCAAGGGAAGTTGCAAGGTCATTTGTCAAAGGGAATTGAAGGGTCACGGACAATGCTCGTGCCTAGTCACGGATAGCCACGTCCCGTGCATGAAAGGGGCTACGTCCCATGCACCTAAGGGGCCATGTCTCGTTCATGAACGGGCTCGGAGCCCTTCGCTTCCTTGGGCCGTGTCACATGCACATCACCTTTTTAGAACACATTGACTACAATTGAGTAGGCAGACTTCAGTGGACTTATCTCATGTTGCCAATAGATTTCTTTTGACACTATGGGTGTGTTTGTTTTGGTAAAAATGTTTTTTTGAAAAGTGTTTTTTGGACTTTCATCAATTTAGTCTTTCAAAAATGATTTAGTCAATGGAAAATACTTTTCGGTCAACACAAATATTCTGTTTAATTTCAAGAAAGTAAATTCTCTAATCTAAGAAGGTGAAATGCTTTCCGGAATTACTCATCTTAAATTTTTAATATTATTTTTTTTTCTTTCCTTTTTTTATCTTTCTAAGAAAGAAAACATTCGTGCATTTTCTTTTCTTAATAAAAATAATTTAAAAATAACAAATAATTTAAAATAATTTAAAAAATACAAAATTTTTTGATAATTTTCGCCATTAGATTTTCTTCACCAAAAAACTAAAAATACTTTCTAAATATTTTTTAGGTTTTAGCCAAATACCGAAAAATGAACTTATTTTCTTGAAAAATGATTTCTGAAAAGTATTTTCCAGAAAATGTACATTTTCAGCAAAACAAACGCACCCTTAAGTGTAGCTTTTGATTGATGACAGATGGACCATTGGTAAATTCAAAAATGATACATCATATTTGAAAAACCAAACAAATGAAAGTTCGAAAAACACTTTTCAAAAAAACACTTTCACCAAAACAAGCACACCCTTAGACTTGAATCCATATGTGGACGAAGATCTAGCAGCACGACTTGGTCTTCTCGTGTTGTAGACTGAAGAAAGTTCAAGATGAGACTAATGTTGAATTGCAAATACAATGAAGAGTCCGTACGATTTACTTCCATTTTGCTGAAGTCTGACAATTGCACTATAACTTCATAATTCTAAGGAACTCCTCTCGTTAAAACTACCATTGTCAAGCTTTCGAACTGAATTATTCCTGTTACAGGTGTAGCATTCCGTTACCAAATCCATAAAAAATCTAATGAAAGATGGCCGAAATTGTTATCTCTCCGATATAAAGAAATAGAAGGATTCCAGTTGTAAAAGAACAACAAGAGAGGGAGCAGATTGCAAATACACTCCTTAACCAAAGAGTCAGTTGCAATGTCACCCCCATTGTCCTCTTAATTTCACATTTAAGCCCCGACCTTTCCATGGTAGCCTATTGTCCCATAGGATCGCTTTATCCCTCTTTAACTTGAAATCACTTTCATTGCATAACTATGCCTTACCTCTATGTTGAATGAGCATTTTCGGGGCCTTTTTCCATTAGTGTGAACATGAAACAATTAAATGTGTAAGGTGATGGACGGATGGCAGGCAAAGGTGATTGGTCGGAATCATGGTACTGTTCGTTAATACCGATAGTTTGTGCGGTGGCCGTAGTAAATGGTATAGAGGTAGCAACAAAATTTTGAAGCTAGAAATTCTTGCCAACCATAAGAATATCATCGTCGATCAATTGTTTATGGCCATGCCAAATGCTGAAAATATGAGCCAAAACTCATTCTTCTCATAATTTATCGGATTGATTTTCATGGTGGATGCCTATAGCGGAAAAAAGAAGAAGATAATTTCACGATGTACTGTAATAATGACGTGTACAAGGAAATTAGCGCATGACCTGATATAATGTTTGAAACTTACCATTGGTCCATATGTCATCAATCAACAGCTATGGTCATTGATTTTGGTACCGAGACTTTGATACATGTACAGACGAAGACCAAGCTGCAAGTCTTGATCTTCTTGTATTGGAGCCATGACTCAGTCAACTATGAACAGAAGACCGTTAATTACGAAAACTTGTGAATAGTATCAAAGGACTTATTTAAGCTTTCTTATGAAAAGTTGAGGAGTTGGATTGAACAAATTGAAAGTTTAGCGACTAAATTGAATCTCTAAGAATAGTTCAAGGACTATATTGAACAAATTAAAAGTTCAAGGATTGCTTTGCATATTGAGCCGACTTTTAGAAACTATTAGTGTCATTATTCCATTTTTTTATAACCAGGTTCATCCTAGACTTATATTTAACACTTAAATGGACTATATAGGCAACGGAAATCATTCTACAATTGTTGATATCTAAGAGCATGCATTATATTATAGTAGTCATTGCTCCACAGTCAAACCACATAATTCACATTAATGAACTCTTTATTTATTCAACCAACTTTTTATGTGAAATGACAATTATAATTTGGTTGGCACATCATAATAATTCAAATATTATTAATTAGAACCCATTAAATTAGCCTATAGTGATAATTGTGCGATTTTTTTTCTTTAACTCTTTTGTGAATATAATATATATGTATATACAGAAAAAAAAAATAATAGTGGCTAAGCAAGATGTAATAATTTCTTAGAAACTGAATGTCTTTGATAAAGAATTTTTATTAAGCATATAAAATGCGTGGGTACGAAGGCCAACAAACAATCGGTTTTAAAAAAAAAAAGGCTATTAAAAAGTATAGACAAGCGCACAGGAAGCACGGCCCTAGCCGGCCCTAAGTGCAAGGAGAGATCTGTTTGAACGCCGGGGGGAACTTTCGCGTACGTAAGTCCAGAATGGTTGCCGGCCACAAGCAAAGGCTGGGGATGAATTCATGGATGTGACGTTGCAAGCGAGATCGGTTTGAACGCCGGGGAAACTTTCACATACGTGATTCTAGAATGCGGCGTCCAGTTTACTCATAATTCTAGAATGCGGCATCCGGATCTAGCCGAGCAAGGGCACCCCGACCCTAGCCGGCCCTAAGTCTAAGGAAAAGAAAGAAAAAGCAAAGAAAAAAAGAAAATAATTATTAAAAAAATTCAAAATATTGTTAAAATATTATTTAAAAATGTCAACGTCATCACCAGTTATGTCACGTAGGACGGCCGATATTCACGTTAGTGATTTCTGATCAAAATTGATCGGATGGACTTAATTGACAAAACGCAAAAAAGGTTTATGACTGAATTGACCCAATTGTAATAAGTTAAAGACTTTTTTGGTAATTTTCTCTAAAGGCTAGTCAAGCAATTCACAACTTACTTTCCAAGATGCCAAACCAAAAAGAGACACAAGGCAAATTACTCTAAACCAATGGTGCATTTTGAATGATGGACGCAGACGCTTTTTCTCAATTGTCCTGTGAACTCGATTGTGCAGGAGTTGGGGGGAACATGGAAAAGCAAGAACGAGATCGTCATCACATTCCCAGCATGAACCTACTCTTGATGGCCCTCTTGCTCTCGTGTTCCACATTGGAAAATCTGTTTTCCCATTGCCAAAATATGGCCCAACACGCTTTATTCTCTCGCACGACGACTCTATGACAAAAAAGTGCGCGGGCATCATTGGATGCACTCAGGCGGTCGGTGTTCTGCTTTTTATTTCATTTATCCAAGCGCAAGTCAAGTCTCTGCCATTGTTTATTGGCGAAACGTCCGGGCAAGTCTCCATGCACACGTTCTTCTTGACTGTTGTACGCCATACGTGGTGCAAGCCCCATTGCCATCAGCAGAGAAGGGGAAAATTACTCAATCAATTTTAAATTTATTATATGAATGTCAATTCGATCATAAATTTTTCAATTTTGTCAATCGAGTCATAAACTTTTGCACGAAATTCCAATGCAGTCTTTTTGAATAGTTTGTGCCGTCCTACGTGACACATGCCACGTCAGCAATTTCCGACAAAAATTTACTTAAAGGGCTGTATTGGAATTTCGCGCAAAAGTTTAGGACTGAATTAGCATCTGTATAATTGATTTAGGATTGATTGGACGATTTTCTCACTGAGAAGCATTGTTTATTTAACGTATTTTTTTTCTTCTCGTGAAAATTGGACCTACGAAACCCATCGAGCACTCAAGTAATCATAATTCGCATGAAGCGTGATATTCCTCTCATCCTATTCGGATATTTCTCGACCCATCAAATGATAACAATTATCTTACGTAGACTAGTACGCTCATCATAGTTACCTAACTTAATTGAGCCGGTTATATTTGTAGACAAATTATGTATATATTCGCTGCAATCATTGATCTTCATGAACAATAACTTCTATGGTACACTTGCCATGCCGAACAATATTATGGCTTTTCGTGGTAATTAAGTATAAAAAAAATGTCATAACACATCGTAAAATTGATGATTTATGGGATTTCTCATGAATCCTTTCATGTATCATTTTGGTAATGAATGAAAGTTTCATTTGACCAAAGAAAAAAGGAAAACTTGACAATTATTGATAGTGTTCAAGAATAGAAAACACGTATAATTGTGAATTTGTACAGGATAGAATTTAAATTCTCTCTTCTTTTGACATTTGTTAGAATCCAATTCGATATAAATTGCACGTACTTGATACAATGAATAGATATCCAATGAATCAGTCTTTTCAGGGATCATTTAGAAATAACAATATGAGCGCTTCCAAATCACATCGTTCCTTAATTTCGAAGTAACTACTCATTTTACCTAATTAATTAGACTCGATTTTGCTAAAGACTTGAGTTAATGATATATTGGATAAATGACTATATCAACATACGATTTAATTTTGATTCCGATAACGTGGGACTTTGCAGATAGAAAGTTTGTGAAATCATTGCTCACTATTCTAACACGTTAAACATTGGCGTGATGCCTCAAGGCTTTTTTGGCCAAAAGAAGCCGCGTCGAAACCGAGAGCTTTCAGGGAAACGGAGTGGAAACGGCCATCATCATGCTTGACAAGTGTGGGCATCAACATTCACTACCATCTCCTTGATGGACGAAATAATTTGGAGATCTTTTACGTGTATCTTTGCTTTTTGGGACAAAATATCTTCTAATAAATGCCATCAAGTCCACGTCGGATCATTTGAAACTCCTGAATAATCTCTACTTATTAATAAACAGCAACCTCAATAGGATTGGTGACTTTCTTTCCCCAAATTTAATCTTAATATTTCTTTTCTTCCAATGATCGAGATATTCCATGGAAAATTCAATCACGACATTTCGGTAGTCGTCCTTTGGGGAAATCATTGGCATTGAAAGTACTTCACAACTTACCATTGTATGTAATGTTTCATTTGATATGGTGGAGTGGAAGGGAATTAGGGAATGGCATGGCAAGACGATTTCGGTTTTTTTTTTTGGCAAAATGTGGAAATGAGATGAAATAGATATTGGGGAAGTCAAGCGATCAAACAATAAAATAGGCAAAATAAGAAAATAAATTGGACACCAGATTTATGTGGTTTGATTGTAGTAACCTACATCCACAGAGAGAACAGCATAGAATTCACTATAAATCAAGTGATACAACGGAAATTATAACCACACTTGAGCCACTCAAACACTCTAAGTATTTCTCAAGCCCTAATTACACTCAATAACTCAAGCAATATTTAGCCCAAAAATTCCTCATGAAATAATCTCTCAATCTCACGAAAGAATTATACACAAATCTTACCGCAAGATTTAATCGCTACAAACACTCGGATATCTTTAGGGTGTAACTCATTAGCAGAAGCTCCTCTTTGATGATCTGCACAAATAACATCCCCTTCTTATTTATAGGTAAGAATTAGATCCAAATTAAGAAACCTTTTTTTAGGAAACCTTCTCCAATTAGGAAATATTTTCTAACTAGGAAACCATTCAATTAGGAAACCTATCCAAAATAGGAAATCTACTTGAATTAGGAAACTTTCCTTTTCGGGATCACAATCGAAATATAATTTTAACAATCTCCACCTTGGCTCGACGTTTGAGTCAAGCCACAATCGCTTCGTTGGAACTTCGCTACTAGTCTCCCACAACCCCCAATAACTATTCTTTTCTCGCCAAACGTTGATCGGGACACGTTTTGCGTATGGCAACACAAAAAAAACAGTTCAATATCATGAGAAAAAGGGCCAAAATGACTATTCTTTTCTCGCCAAACGTCGATCCGGACTACTCTTGTTTGACTTATTTTCCCCATATTCACTATGAAGAAAAACGCATACCTCGTTCTCTCACGTCCAATTGAGCAAAGTTGGGATTTCCTATTTTTTTTCCCGACACTTTTTCCCCATTTTCCCTCCACTTTACCGGTCAAATCCAATTTGTTTTCTATATAGAATTGGTTTAGTGCATATCCAAATAGGAATTCCGAGTTAGGCAACAAGTAAAAAGAATATGAGAGTGAAAAAACCACGACATGAAATTACAAAATCAGCAATTTATTATTAGCAGACGATCCTTCTCATGATTTACCATATAATTTTAATGGCGGATGCCTCTAGCGGGAAAAAAGGAGTAAATTTCACAGCGTGTTGTGATAATGATGTGTGTAAGAAAAGTTGTCTATTATTGACATATTTTGCAGACTAAGACCTAGCTGCAAGTCTTGGTCTTCTTGTGCTGTAGCCTGTAGCCGCGTCTCAAGTCAATTACAAGCACCGCGTGGGATCGTGGGCATGGATAGCTCACGATGTAGGTATAAGGCGTGCAATGCATATATCTTCCTCACCCTTCGCTCTTCAAAAATCTCCACTGCTCGATGACAACGGCAAGATCGATTACAGCTTTCTCGTTTGCGTTGCTTGCTTCTTTAGCTTCTGCACTAGTCCTTTTGATTCAAGCCCAGCAAATTCCAGGTACCTCTCTCTCTCTCGTCCGCTTTGAGAAAAAGTTCTTGAGTTTGCATGAGATTCTAAGACTTTTTTTGAGTCTGCTTGCTTTACTTGGACTTTTTAGGATAGAAAATGGAGGGGGAAATTTGAGTGAAAATTTCAGAACAACTTAGACTTTTTATAAGATGGGAGAGGAGGAGAAATCTAAATTGTGTGCATCCTCGACCCCAATTTTCATCTCCCCTTTCTCCCAAAGACAGCACGATATTTTCCCCGTCTTGTGGTTTAAGCTTCGTACAAGGTTATTGTCCCATCTATGACGTCAAGAAATGTTGGTCATTTTATTGTCTATAGCCCTATGTTAGTCATGACCTTCAAATTAAACAAAATGATCTCTTCTTTATATTTAGTCTCATTTGATCAAGTGTCAAATCATCTGTGCGTTAGAAAAAATATACTAAATTGTGCGAATGATCGAGATTCACCCGAACTTGTTCCAATGGTTCAACAAGATAAACCATCATTCCATTTCATTGACCTTTTCTTTTCTCTAAACTTAAAAGGTTTTATCAGCATCGATTGTGGGGCAACTAATGATTACACTGACAATAACACTGGTATAACATACAAAACCGATCAAGAGTTTGTAGACTCAGGAGAAAACATGCAAATATCCACGACATTCATATATGAGAATAATGGACAGTTGTTGAAGAATTTAAGGAGCTTTCCTAACGGAATGAGAAATTGTTACAGTTTAAAACCAAATCAAGGCAAGAACAACACCTACTTGATTAGGGCATCATTTTGGCATCGGAATTATGATGAGAAGAATCAGGCTCCTTCATTCGACCTATACGTCGACGTTAATTATTGGGCCACGGTGAGCTCTTCGACTTATATCTATGAAGAAATCATGTATCCATCTTCCCCATCATGTTGCCATGAAAAAAAATGCCCCTGATCAGTTCTAGCAAGTTTGTGGTGGTGGTGGTCGGGAGTTTTTTCTCTGTGGAGGGGGATGATGGAACGGCGGGTCGCGAACGGTGGATGGTGGTGTCATTTGGTCACGAGCAAGCGACGGTGAGCATTGAACAACGGTATTTTTGGTCTAGGAGTGGCGTGATATCATTTTTAGACAACCTAACCACATGGATATCCATGTGTACTGGTTTTTCTTTTTTTTACATGCCAACTCATGTAAAAGTTTTAATTATAAAAGTCACGTAATATTTTTTAACGAAGACATTAAAGTGATTATTTTTTTTTCAATTTGGCACTTAAGTAAGCCGGTGAACATTTTTAGTGCTAAAGTGAGCGCCCTACAAAATATTTCCCACTTCTAGTATCCTTTTGCCGAATTTTGGCAATATTTTAGTGCTGTATAATGGAAGCTTAGAAACATTCGTGCTCCTATCAGCATCACCAAGGGTACCCAAGCACTGTGACATAATCATTACCAAGGTCAAGCGCGTGTATAAGTACAAGATAGCAAACCGAGTCTACCGAGTTAAACACTCTATATTAATGGCTCTAGCTATGCTTCATGTAGCAGTGTACTTAGAAATCTCTCTCTCTCTCTCTCTCTCTGAAACGGTGATGGTTTTGATATGCCGGGAAAGATCATGAAGATGTTGCAGGTCTTGATTGGTTGTCTAGCTCTAGGAGTCATCGTTCGTGGGCAACAAAATCCAGGTTCTCTCTCTCTCTCTCTCCCTCTCTCTCGTGCGCGCATAGTGATGATTGAATTGCGAAGAGTTGATACATAAAGGCACAGTAATGATTCAATGTCTTCCTCTCTTTCTGTTTGCGATCGACCTTTGGAGCAAAAGACGAGATGTAGTCATGCTCCAATTTGATTTCAAAAATGAGCGCCTAGTATTCAGGCAGAGTCGAGCTCAAGAAGTTTTAACCGTTTTAGAGCTAACATAGAGCAATCTTTTGAGCTAAAATTTTGGAATTTAGCAAAGTTAAAGGCGGTTTGAGATTCTCTAGGAAACATCTACAAACCCTCCTAAATAATGGAGAGTTAGCAGTGTATCATCCTCTGGCTTACTTTATTTTTGCAAATGACATCTCTGTTTTCAAGCTTTTCACATATGCCTTTACCATCCGTTCTCCGTCACAACCTCCTTTCAACTTACAATTATCAGGCCAATTATTACTGACGTAATTTTCATTGCTAAAATATCTATCTAGTTGATACGGTTGTAAATAAATTAGATAAAAAAAGTTTAAGGGACATCGCAAAGAATCAAAAAAATTTAGAACACTGTTTATATTTCGAATTCATGATACATAGTCAAAAGCAAGTGACAATCTCTGATTTGACCTCGATTTAGGTTTCATAAGCATCGATTGCGGGGCACCTAGTGATTACTATGATGATGGCCGTGACATATACTACAAGGCCGATGCAGAGTTTGCAGATTCCGGAACAAACATGCAGTTGTCCACCCAAGTCATCTACCAAAACAAGCAACAACAATCAAAGAATCTCAGGGTCTTCCCCAACGGAACAAGGAATTGTTACACACTAATGCCAGATGAAGGAAAGGGCAACACATATTTGGTCAGGGCTGACTTTTGGTATGGGGATTATGATAGAAAGAATCAACCCCCGGGATTTGACCTCTATATTGATGTTAACTATTGGACCACGGTAAACACTTCATATTGGCATTACGAAGAGATTATTTACACTCCTCCAAGAGATTATGTACAAGTTTGCTTGGTGAATACCGGCTCAGGAGTTCCATTTATATCAGCTCTCGAGTTGCGGTTGCTGGATAACTCAACTTACCAGATTGACTCTGGTGCACTTTTAACCGAATGGAGATTTAATTTAGGGAGCACAAACACATACAGGTGAGTTTCTTTGTTATTGCCCATCATTTTCGGACGTTGACCACATTCATCGGTTAGTAAATGACGTGCTACCTTATTTGCATTTTACTAAACATGCATTTTGGCATAATGCAACTGCACAAATAATTGAAAACACTCTGTTATTCACAAACTAATCTGTGTCGGCTTATTCATCATTTTGCACTTACTATTATGATTATTTGATTGGTGTCGGCACTAATAGGCATCCAGAAGATGTATATGATCGCATCTGGGCCCGGTCAGACTTATAGTAAATTGTTGTCCGTCAGCAACACGACGGCCATCGTGACAAGTACAAGTAATGATGCCTATAAAGTTCCGCCTGAAGTTTTGATGACAGCCACACAAGTACAAAATGTCACTGTTCCTTTGCATCTGCGCTGGAACTCAACCAAATCCGCTACCGTCTGGTCTATATACTTTCACTTTGTGGAATTGCAACTGCAAGAGAACGATATCAGAGAAGTCACGGTAAATGTACAAGAATTCAGGGAAAAAGTCATCCTCGAGAACCTAAAGCCGGTGACCGTAGCCTCATCTCCCATAGCCGGGCTATCTTTGGACATGACTATAGAAGCGACGGCCCGCTCTACTCTGCCACCTCTCCTCAATGCCGTCGAGATTTTCACCGTGGCACAGCTTCCAAATTCACCGACTTTACTTGATGATTGTATGTATACATCTATGCTGTCCCTTGAACTTTTTGTTTCAGTACTCTTTGATTTCCTTATGATTGTAGCTCTTTATGTGATGGTTTAGTCAATGCTATGTATGATGTCAAGAAAATATATGGGGTGGTCAGAGCTAGCTGGCAGGGTGATCCATGCGTTCCTACACAGTACTCATGGAGCGGACTGAATTGTAGATACGATAGTTCTCCAAGAATCGTCTCATTGTAAGTCCATAAAAACATATTTTCTCTGACAACATGCGACAGTGGAACCCAACAAGTCTCGAAAGATAGGTTTCTTGACAATAACTATAGTACAGATTGGTAATACATCATGCAACGACAGGAATCATTTTGAAAATTAAGTCTCTACATTAATGCCTTCCATGTTAAAAGTTCTAAGCGGGGGCATTTTACTCTAATCGTCTTAGCTGCCGATGTGCAGGAACCTGAGCTCTAGTGGACTGAAAGGACTAATAGCTACATCGATCTCCAATTTGACAGCAGTAGTATCCCTGTATGTATAAGCAGTTTTTCTTCCATATTGTTCACTTAATTTGCACAGAAACAGAATAAGCAACACTAAGCCCAAAAAAGCGACAGACTTCTTTATCATTAGCAAGATATTCATTATCTACCTTACCCTGTGTTATGCATTTCAATAAATATATGCACATGAAGTTTCTTAGTACTTTTTTGGCTTAATTACAGAGATTTGTCCAACAATTCACTAATTGGGTCCATTCCCGACTTTTTAGCACAAATGCCAAGCTTGAAAATTCTGTGAGTTACTGAGCTTTTAATAGAAAGATTATGTGTGGTTATATAGCCCAAGTGAATACCTATCAAATTCTAAATATGAAAACTTACAGGGATTTAGGTGGAAACAACTTGAATGGTTCTGTTCCTCAAACTCTCTTGAAGAAGAAGGCAGATGGATCCTTGCAACTAAGGTTCACTCATTGCTACACTATTGTAACACTACATATAATCGCTTATTATTATCTATACAATCTGCTTCCATTTTCTGTATGTTGCTGATCACACTGAAGAGTGAACAGGATAAAAGTGATACTTGCTTTTTCAGTTTTCTCTTTGATCAACTTATGGATGTAATAATACCACCCGCCTGGGTGGCGCTGCTGGAGCGCGCACTCTTCCTCTCGCAAAAGGTTGAGTGTTCGAATCCCGGGCGCCGCAGGGTGACTTAACCGGTGGCACGTGTGTGGTGGCTAGCACGTGTCGCCCCCAGGGTTTACTTCCCGGCTGTCGGCCGTGCGGGGGTTCCCTGGGTTACCAAAAAAAAAAAACTTATGGATGTAATACATACACGGGGTGCGATATCAAATAATTCACGTGCTAATCTTTTGGCATTGACATGTACTATTGACGTTTTTTTACAGCTTAGATGGAAATCCAAATCTTTGCCAATCAAACAATTGTCAGACCAGCATTGTGCAGCCAAAGAAAAAGGGCATCTCTATTGCTCCAATCATTGCATCAGTTGCAGTCATGATTTTATTGGGAGCTCTTGCAGTATTTTGGATAATCAAAAGAAGACAAATCCGAAGTAACTCTCTTGCGTATTGCATGTGCATGAATAATCAAAAGTTTTACATGTGATTTTCTCAATCCGGTTTGGGTTTTGAACCCGAACTGGTTAACTAGTCCAATTGCTCATGGCCCTTTCGACAATTGGGCCGGAAAAAGTGAACATGATAATCTTGCTTCTATGCATCATTGTTTCATGTTAAAAAACTATGCACACGTTGTATCTTGATAATATCATAATCACATCAACGCGTACCCCCATCTCGTGTAGATAAAGGCATGAATACTTAATCAATTGGTTGAGGTAACTGGCTTTGCTCTTTCTGGTTCTTTTTTCACAACATGGTCTCTTCTTCATATAAGTCATTACATACTTCTTGAAGAAGGTTCTGTTTGCAGTCAAGGCATATGATGTCAGACTAAAGATAATGATCCGCTTAACTCCGTTAAGGTTATATAATTTGCTTTTCATTTCTCCAGATGTTACTACTACTACTATGCCTACTAACTCTACCAGAGGATCTACTGGGACATCAAGGTTGTCAAAAAATCGAACTTTCACATCTACTGAGATTACAAGAATTACTGATAACTTTAGAACAGTAATCGGAGAGGGAGGATTTGGGAAAGTTTACTTTGGTAAACTTGACGATGGCACTGAAGTTGCAGTAAAAATGTTATCTCACTCGTCAAAGCAAGGCTACAAGGAGTTTCACACAGAGGTTCGAAACATGAGTGCAACTAGAATCAATATGTCATGTTTTCGATTTTTTGGGTGTTCTACTTATGGCAACCTCTAATACCTTGATGTGCAGGCGCAACTCCTGATGGTCGTTCACCATAGAAATCTGATTTCACTTATCGGATATTGCGAAGAATTTGAAAGCATGGCACTGATTTATGAATTCATGTTCAATGGAAATGTTCAGCAACATTTGTCAGGTTTGTCTGACATTTCCTTCTCCAAATTCTAACCAGATAAAGCATCACTTAGACTCTCGCTATATGACAGCACGACATGTGGAGTTATATTTTATCTCAACTCTGTTCTTTGATAGTTCAGGCTTTTGGATTAATCGGTCAAGTAACATAGTCATTAATAGCACAACGGAAATGAAATTAACTTTCTCAGCGAGTGAATAAGATGGTGAACAGGATTTTACATCTTTCATGATTGGCATACTCCTTAATCCTCTACTTTCAAGCAGCACAAAACCCAAATGTTTTGAGTTGGAGCCAGAGACTACAAATCGCAATCGATGCCGCTCAAGGTACACAAAGTAGATTGATGAAATCTTTGTTCACATATCCACATGTTGAGCAACACAATACATTTGATTAATTTTTTTTTTTTGTTGGTGGTGCAGGGTTGGAGTACCTGCATAATGGCTGCAAACCTCCCATCGTCCATAGAGATTTAAAGACGCCCAATATTTTACTAAACAAAGACATGCAAGCGAAGATTGCTGATTTTGGAGTATCGAAGGCATTTGTAACAGAGCATGATTCTCATATTTCAACTCGCCCATCGGGAACGCCTGGTTATCTCGATCCGGAGTAAGCGACTCAAACCAACAACTCTGAATACAAAGACTATTCCACTTGGGAAGCAGAATAACTGTACTAATTTAGACCAGCGCGAGAGGCCCGTACATTTTATTTGTACATGTTTATGTTGGATGCACGTATGTAGGTACGTTTTTGAAAGGCAGTTTCGGCTATTATTGTACTAATCAAAGCTACAATTCCTTTTGAATCCTCAGGTTTCATACATCTGGAAACTTGAGCAGGAAGAGCGACGTGTACAGTTTCGGCGTAATATTATTTGAGTTAATCACTGGCCACCCTGCCATTATAAGAAGCCCGGAGGGCAGCACGCACATACTTCACTGGGTGACTCCACTCATAGAAAGAGGGGACATCCAAAGCATTGTCGACCCGAGGTTAAATGGCCAATTCAACATCGGTTCTGCATGGAATGCGGTGGAAATAGCCTTGTTGTGTGTGCCGACGACAGCAGTCCAAAGGCCAGACATAAACCGTGTTCTGTGGGAACTAAAAGAATGCTTGACAGCAGAGATCCGTTCAGGAAGAAGCCAAAGAATGGGAAACAGTAAGAGAAGTGAGTCTTTTGAGATGACCTCACTTGACGTTGATATTGCTCCGAGTGCTCCTTAACCATACTTCGTCTATAAGGTTATCATGCCCATCTTCCCTGTGTAAGTTGTTGATTATTACATCGAACAGATTTGAAAACTTTTGTGCAAAGTCTGAGCTTGTGGCTTTAAATTGTGAGGGATGCATATTGGGGTTGTTGCTTTTCTAGCTTAGTGAATAAATGAGTGAATGTTGAGTTCAATTCACAGTCGGGCCCCTTTTTACAAGGCTACAAACCGTACAGTTATGAAGACGTTGATAGCTAGCCTTGCTCAGTAATCCATGTGAACCCCTGTATAATGAAGCAGAGGAAAAAATGAATTTCGTTCATTTTTATACCATCTGTTTTATAAAACAAAGTCATCTTTTGACAATCTTTGCCAACCACAACCACCTAAGTAGCCTGAAGAGCAGCACTCACGTCATCCAATCGGTGTCGCCTCTCATCGGACAAGAGCACATCAAGGTGACAGGTCGTCATGGAACAGAGGCTACAAGGGCGGTTCAGCACCCGCATCTGCTTAGAAACTAGTCGAGGCAGCAATGTCGCGCGTGGCCATGACTGCAAACGAGAGGCCGAACATGAACCCGCACGCTGTTGGAGCTGAAGGAATGCTCGACTCTTTCTGGGCGAGGTGCCTCATGATCCAAGGAATCCTGTTCTGCTTCACGCCTTCACCCTTCACGCTCGCTGCTTATGATTTGGCAACATGTCTATGAAAGTGTCCCACGAGACAGTGCTTATAATGTGCTCCAAAACCTTCCTTTGGGTCTGTAATTGTGGACGATGGGACTATCTTTGGATGATATGATGGCACTTGAAGGTTTTGCATGTGACTTATCCTCCTATGAACTCATATAGTGAGAGGGGATCTTGAAGAAAGGAAGTTGCTTTTTTGGCACTGAAAGAACCAAAACTACTTCCATCTGTCAGCCGGGTAATCTAATGAATCTGTTACCTCATGTCGCGTAATCTAGTAAACGGGCGCACGTGTTGTGTGTTTCCCAAATAAAAAAGAATTCTCTGAATATTAAATTAAACCAACTTAATACGAGAAACTTAACTCGTCGAATTCATAAAAGTGTACAAGAGTATTGTTTAAATATAGAATGAAAGAGAAATCTAGTGCAAGATTTGCAATTCTTTCAAGAAAGTCGCTAAGAAGATTCAAATTTCCCGATGAAAATCCATAAGAAATAAAATTGAATTATTAGTTGGCTCATTAGATATGATATGTTATGAAATAAGAAACGAAGTGTATGTTAAGGTGTTCTCTGCTTTATATAATTAGTATAGATGAGACAACAAAATGGGAATTGCAACCGAAAAATTCAAGTACGACACGTCATGACTTGATAGTTTTAATGTTTTAATTAGCAATTGACAAGTCTTTGGCATAATTCAATAATCTAACTCCTTAATTTTTTTTAGGTTAATATCACAAAAAACCCCAAACCGATACACCTGTGGTAAATTTATCCCAAACTAATTTTTTCATCACCAAAAATCTCAAACTGGTACACATGTGACAAATTTACCAAAAACTAATTTTTGACCAACAAAATCCCAAAACTAATATATTTGTGACAAATTTACTGTCCATTAGTTTTCATTAAATTGGATTAGTACCACGGAAATCATAAGTCGGTACACCTGTGACAAATGAAAAGCAAAACCTCAAATTGGTATACTCATCAATTATCATATGTCATTTAACTCAACAATTTGACAGTAAAATATAACGTAAATTAACGGATGATAAATTTATCACAAATACACCAGCTTAAAATTTTTTATAATCAAAAAATTAATTTATTATAAATGCATAAAATTTAGGCTTTTTAGTGGTATTAACCATTTTACTTTTGGGTTAATACTACGAAAAACCATAAACTGGTACATTTGTGATAGATTTACTTCAAATTATTTTTTTGACCATAAAAAACACCAAACTGGTACATCTGTGATAATTTTACCCCGAACTATTTTTTTGACCATAAAAAACACCAAACTGGTACATCTGTGATAATTTTACCCCGAACTATTTTTTTTACCACAAAAAACCCCAAACTGATACGCCTGTGACAATTTTACCCCGAACTATTTTTTTGATCACCAAAAATCCCAAACTGGTACACCTGTAATAATTTTACCCCGAACTAATTTTTTAATATTATTTTTTATTTTTCGAATTTTTTAGTTTTTTTTCTTTTCTTTTCTTTTTCCTTTCCTTTTCTTTTTTTTTTTCCTTCATCTTCATTGGACCAACAATGGATTGTTATATTGTAATTGATACCACAATAACGTGACACGTAATATAAATGCTACATTTTGACCAAAAAAAAAATATAAACAATAAATGAAAGACTTTCTTTTATATTCATGAATTTTCATGCCAACCACTTTTTCCTACATTTGAATGTCTCGCGTTTTATTTATTATATATTTCAAATGATCATATTGATTTATGAATCGCCATGCATATATAATATCTCTCATCTTATATATAAAATATACTAATTTTGTAAATTAATCTGTTAAATTAAATTGGTAAGCAGGACGTATAGAAATTGTTGATTAGCTGTACTCCAAGCTTAGGTAATAAGCCTATGTTGGACCCCATCAATTTGCCTATCCGCTTGCACCCAAAATTAAGAAAGACACGACAACAATATAATGCCTTTTTCGTGAGACATTTAAATGTAGAAAAAAGTGGTTGGCATGAAAATTCATGCATATAAAAGAAAGTCTTTCATTTAGTAATATGAGAGTGATGATATGACTTTTGGTCCTGATGACAATCTGTTGTCCACCTTGATGGAACCATTCATGCTGGTTATTCCAACACATTAGCACTTCTAATAATTAATTTTGGAAGAAACACGTGTGTCGCTCAAATTCCATAATGTAAACGTTCTCTTAGGGTGCTTGATATTCAGGTATGGACCCTTTGGAGAGGAGGTTTCGAGAGTGCTAGGTGGTGGTCTCGTGCCAGGTTTGACCTACTTTTTGGCTGTATGGTCCGCTTGAATCTGCTGCTGTACTAGAACTTTCACTTGAGATATACAGAAGTTTTGAAGAATTTAATTTCATCAAAGCTATTGATTTTGCTGCATTGTGGCTCTAAAGGTTCCTTAATTTTGGTGGGAGGAGATCCTGGTGTTGGCAAGAGTACCCTGTTGCTGCAGGTAATGTACTTAAAGGATACATTAAATATTCATAAATATGTTAATTCTCTGTATATCTATCTCCCTGTATAACCATTGTGCTCTACCTTGTCCATCTCGTAATGTTAATATTTTTCTATTGGAAGATGGCTGCAATGATTTTCTGAAGGGCGGGATATTGGTAGATCAGCTCCAGTACTATATGTCTCTGGGGAAGAGGTAAATGGAGTTCTCATGTTAGCCTGCTGCTGGTCTTTGCTGTCATGCATATTCACTCTTGTTGCCAGAACAAATTTGTTATCACTTCTCGGACGGTTTTTCTTGTTTGTAAATATAGGCTCTTCCACATTTTCTGCCTTAGGCTTTCTCTGGCTTGTACCATATCATTTAGCCATGAGATAATTTTACTCGAGGAGTCTTGATAGAAAGCTACACCACATAATGAAGATATAGATTTTCTCTGATAGGCATCTGCTGTATTCGTTCCTTGTATTTTTCTGGCCAACCTGTATGCGTCATTATCATATCACAATTACAATCTACCTTTTCCCCTTCTGAGGACTCTCTTTGATTTTGTGGTAGAGTGTGGAGCAAATTGGAAGCAGAGCTGACCGTCTAAGCATTGGAACTGAAGAACTGTATTTGTACTCGAGCACTGATATTGAGGTGAGTGCAAAGTCAGGAATTTTGCATCGAGCAATTATTTGTACCTCTCGAATTGCTTTCACAATTTTGTCCTGAATTTTCATGTGTAAATCGGATTCGATCCTTGAGCTGCCATTAGTAACCTAATAGACCCAAAGTTCAATGGAGATGATAATTACTTAGAGAACAATTGAAGCATGTGCTTGTTAAAGGAACCGTTTTATGGGTTGTCTACATTAAAAAATTTCTCTCTGTTTGGATATAGAGTCCAGATCTTTTGCAAATTCAAAAGTGCTGATTATGTGTTTTGTTCTGCAGGATATACTAGAAAAAATTCAAGTTCTTTCACCTGGAGCTTTGATTATCAATTCAATTCAGACAGTTTATCTAAAAGGAGTGGCTGGAAGTGCTGGAGGTCTCTCACAGGTAACATCTTTGCAATCTCTCCCCTTGCAAGAGGCAAAAATGGATCTGAATTCAGGAGATTAGCAATTGAGTTTAGGGCACTCTAATTTGTTAAAGTGATCTTGTGTTGCCAAAAGTTCTTTTGCCTAAAGTTTTTTCACTTCTCTTGTGAGATTGACCAGTATTACTAGCATGTGGCCGTCGCCACATATTCAAGTGAGCTTTTCTGAACAATTCTATTGGTTAACCAAGCAACGTTACCCAATATTTAAGAGTATTGATATTGATTGCTTCATCTTGACTATCTTCATAAATGCATCGAGGACAAATGTATGATTGATCTTGACATTGATGTGTGACAGGTGACAGAATGTACATCAGCATTGCTTCGTTTTGCAAAGAAGACAAACATTCCTGTTCTATTGATATTCAAAACTTATTATTCTCATCGTTTGTTTCATTTGTGCTAAATCGCCCACAAATTTGGACTATTCCTCTATGATGTTATAGCATTTATGTCAGCCCATACATCTTTAGCATCTTGGTGATATTGGAGTTGCTGTGACAACCAATCTTTCTAGAAGATTTTGCTTATGTGAGTCCACTCTTGTTGATTGTATATGTCAGATTGGACATGTGACAAAATCTGGAGAAATAGTCTGCCCATACATCTTTAGCATCTTGGTGATATTGGAGTTGCTGTGACAACCAATCTTTCTTGAAGATTTTTCTTATGTGAGTCCACTCTTGTTGATTGTATATTTCAGATTGGACATGTGACAAAATCTGGAGAAATAGCTGGTCCCAGAGTTTTGGAGCACATTGTGGATGTCGTTTTGTATCTGGAAGTCGGTACCTTTATCAACATTTTTTTTTTTGTGTTGATAGTGGATTTGCTGAAGCTGTTGCATAACTGTAGCATCTCATTTTAGGTCTTCTAGAGTCACTCAATGCATTCTTTTACTGTCATTGAAGTTGTTTGATTCCAACTTAGCAATTCAAGTTTTCTTTGCATACGATGGGTCAATTAGTTGGGGTAATCTAAAAGAATTATCCAGCAGCTATTTCTAGATTGATTTTGTGTCTTAGGGATTGCAACGGTTCATTACAACAAACAATTCTTGTTATGATCTCGTATATTTCATTCAATAATAACTGCAGAACTTTTCTCTTTGACACATCATACTTAGTTTAGGTATGCTACATGCATGAGCTTCTTGACAAGTTAGTGCTTTTCGTCGACCAGTGTTTCATTGACAAAGTTCACTTCATGTTTAACATGCTTTCGATCATTCTCTTTCAAAAAATTTTCGTGTTTCATAGCAATGGAAGTCAACGGAAACATATCATAATAAGCTTGTGCTATCATTCTTTCCCTGATAGCAAACTTTAAACCATTAAACGCAAACTCAACGATCGTCTTTTCAAGTAAAGGTACAAGACACCTATTCCTTGCCTTTCTAAATCGAAACATGAACTGATCAACTGACTTATTATATTATTGTTTCATTGCCGACAAATCTGCCACAAAAATATCTGGTGCAGCTCTTTAAAACTGACTATGAAACATCATTTCCATTTGATCTCAAGAAAATACATAATAAGGTGATAGAGATGTGTACCAAGTAAAAGCAGTTTTAGACAATGATAATAGAAATAACTGCAACTTCCAATGATCTCCATATGTAGCATCTCCACACAAAGCAATGAATCGATAGATGTGTTCTTGTGTCGATTGATCATCCTCACCAGTGAACAGGCTAAATTCTAGCATCTTAAACCCCCTTAGGTATGGAACTATCCATTCCAGGTATGGTTTTCTATATACCTGCCTAAAACCTCTTGCTTCACCACCATATTGTCGTAGTACTGGATCGACTACGCATTGATTTTGTCTTGCTGGGATCATAATTGGTGGTGTGATTGCTTGAGCTGCTTGCACAACCCGAGGCATCATTTGAGGTAAGTTTTGTTGCAAAGGTTGATGCATTTGGTATTGGGGTACTGGCGGTTGTGGTATTGGCTGTGGCAATGGATACTGTGGTATTGGCTGCGGATATTGTGGACCCCGATTTTGTGGTAATGGCTGTGGATATTGCGGAACCGGGTTTTGTGGTAATGGCTGTGGATATTGTGGAACCCGGGTTTTGTGGCAATGGCTGTGGATATTGTTGCACTTGGTACTGCGGTACTAGTTGTGGTAGTGTTAAAATCCTCCTCAGGATCTCTGTATTAGCATTTGGCCTAAATAAAGTATGAGGGAGACTAGGTTGGGTAGCAACACCACCAGGCAACACATTGTCATGTGATTGGTACAGAGCAGCATGCTGAGGGACTAAATTTGCATTAACTGGCCCAGACAAATCAACCCCGTTGGCTGCTGGCTGACCCATTCTCATTCCTCTATGATAAATTAAACACATTACCTTCACTGTCGCCACTTCGCCGTACGCTTGACCTACCAACGTGTTTTCTCCTCTATGAAGAATCCTTACTAGCGTAAGAGGCATAAGCTGTCTTGCGGTTCCACCGCCAGGGAGCATAGCAACAAGCTATCCAAGACTTTCAACTACGTCGGGAGGAACAACAGGAATAGTTTGTGACTAGGTAGAACTCATCGATGAGCTCTGTCTGCCAGTAATCTCTTGGATCGTATTAATAAACAATGGCCTAACAGTATTAGCCACACATCTAGTAACTAGATTAGCTAGATCTTTGTGCTATTATTTCATGATTCTTCTCATAGTAATAAGTGTAACCAGATTCAGTTTCAATTGCCTTCTCTATTCTTCAATAAGATGTCTGGGAATATCTATCTCCCCTACTTGTCTTTGTTCCGCCACTGTCTGTCCATTCGATGATTCCACACGTGTCACCCGTGCTACAGCAGGATTCGGGGTACGCTGCTCCTTGCAACATTGTTATTCCGATCCAATTGGCTCTGAGTCCTCATTCGTGCCATCGTTACTCCTCCAATTGACCAAACAGGTCTCACCAGGCATGCCAAAATTATGTTTCGCTGGAAATGGTTCTCACGACGAAATATAATTCACCGAAAGTCGTTCTTCAGTTTTTAATGAGAGGAGACCGGGTTCTCGGTCTAATTCTGGACATGGATGATCTAGGCGTGAACAAAGAATCTGATTGTCCCGATTGATAACACAAATTTCACACAATGATGAAATTTGACTTAAATTTATAGAGGACTCGGACGAATCCGTCCAATTACAGGCGGCGTCCGAAGTTCGTCGATATGATATTACAAAGTTACTGACTTGGAACATAAACAGCTACGGAAACTAAAGGTGCGATATTGAAAAGTAAATATAAAAAGATAGCATTTTGGTTTTTTGTTTGCCGGGGGCTTCTACTGACAACCGGGTGCTATTTATAATGTAGGCTCGATAACCGTCTTTGACATTGTGTTCGATAATCACCGTTGATCTAATCTTCACCGTTTATCTAATGACATTTGTCTGCCAACTGCCATCAATCTTGTCTTTTTGTCGAAGGTGATAACCGTCATTGAACTCACATCATTTTGACATCTGTCCATCTCGGGGAAATACCCGTAATCGAGTTCTTCTCATTCTAACGCTTGTCTTTCCTGAGAAAATAGCTGTCATCGAGTTTTTCTCATTTTGACACCTGTCTTTCCCGGGGAAATAATCGTCATCGAGTTCTTCTCCTTTTGACACCTATCTTTCCTCGGGAATAACTGTCGTCGAGTTCTTCTTCTTCTGACACCTGTCTTTCCCGGGGAAATAACCGTCGTCGAGTTCTTCTCCTTCTGACAACTATCCTTCCCAGGAAAATAACTGTCATCGAGCTATTCCTCGCTTAACACTTGTCCTTCCGAAGCAAGGATCTTCGTCGAGCTCTTCCTAGCTTAACACCTGTCCTTCCGAAGCAGGGACTTTTGTCGAGTTCTTACTGGCTTGACACCTGTCCTTCCGAAGTAGGGACCTTTGTTGAACTCTTCCTGGCTTGACACCTATTCTTCCGAAGTAGGGACTTTCGTCGAGCTCTTCGTGGATTGACACCTGTCCTTCCAAAGTCGAGCTCTTCTTGGCTTGACACCTGTCCTTTTCCTTGTTGGCGGCCTCGATGACAATTTCTCTTGATAATTTTGGCGCTCGATTGCCAGTTCTTTCTGAATTTCGAATTTCAGGCCGGTGTCTGCCAGTGCTTGCCAGCTGTTTTGCTTGCGTGAGCTGTCTCGTATGGGCTACGTCATCCTTTGATGTATATTATTTTATTTATTTCAATTATCGACAACCTAATTAATTACAAGTGTCAACGATACTGTAGTATGGAATTGTGTGAAATGATCGAGATTCATTGAACTTGTTCCGATGGTCCAACTAGAAAAACCGTGGTTCCATTTCATCGACTTTTCCTTTCTCCAATCTTACAAGGTTTCATCAGCATCGATTGTGGGGCGACTCTTGCATACACGGAGGAGGGAATTGGCATAACATACAAACCGGATGACGGATTGATAGGCTTTGGGAAGATCATGCAGACATCTAGGACGCTCACGTATCGGAATAATCGACAGCTATTCAAGGCCGTGAGGATCTTTCCTAATGGAACGAGGGATTGTTACACTTTAAGGCCGAACCAAGGCAAGAACGGAACCTACTTGATTAGGGCAACATTTTGGTACTGGAACTATGATGGGAAGTGTCAGGCTCTTTCATTCGACCTATACATCGATGTTAATTATTGGGCCACAGTGGACTGCTTCAATTATGGTTTCGAGGAAATCATGTATGTGTACTAAGCAAACGATATAAGAGTGTGCTTGGTGAACACCAGCAATGGAGTGCCCTTCATTTCAGCATTGGAACTAAGGGCTTTGGATGATGGCATCTATCGATCAAGATCTAGATTCCTGCAACTCCATTGGCGGCACGACATCAGATGGAGCTTGGAGGATGATGTCGGGTGATCGATCGAATTTCTAAATACAAATGTAGAGCAATCATAGTAAGGTGATAGATTCAATTCTTTTCTAATTGAATTTTGGCAATTTGCAAAACTTTTGAAGGCACGGGTAAGCAAAGACCAAAAAAGGGCCATGAAAAATCAACAAAACTACAGAAGAAAGCAATTTAAATAGTCAATAAAGATAGTTGAAGAAAATGATAATAGATGCCAATGATTAATCTATGTTCATAAGCATTGTATAAATTAAAGAAGACTAGCTCCTTTTAAGAGATCACGGTCCTTTATTTTCTTTAAATATTCTTTAAATAGACGAAGCTGTAAATTAATAATTTTATTTTATCTCCCGTGTATTTTGAATATGAAATCTAAATCATTTCTATCTTATAAAGAATGTTATACATTTCTCTTTCCATATGTATGTGATCAGTTCCTTTAAATGGCGTCAATAATTTCTTAGTCAAAGAAGTTTCCTCTTTTAATGTCGGCATAATAATTTATATTAGTACACAAGTATGTTTACTCAGTAAAGTTACATAATTTACGTGTACTTGAGACATAGTAAGAACAAACGAAACATAATAGGTCGAAACATCAAGTTGTCTATTTCATTAGATAAGTAGCTCAAAATGTTTAATGCTATGTTAAAATTGGAATCTCTTATTACTAATACGTTAACGCGATATTTTCTTTATGCCTAAATGTTTATATACGTTTTTATTAGGGTTAATACCATGAAAAACCCCAAACTGGTACACTTGTGACACATTTACCCTAAACTATTTTTTTATCATAAAAAACCCCAAACCGGTACACCTGTGACAATTTTACCCTAAACTATTTTTTTAACTACCAAAAACCCCAAATTGGTATACCTTTGACAATTTTACCCTGAACTTATTACAAAAAATCCCAAACTGATACATATGTAACAATTTTACCCTGAATTAAAATTATAATATTATTATTTTTTTGAATTTTTTTTTTCATCTTCAACCTTTGGCGATCGCCCGGTGCGGGCGTCGGCCAGGTGGAAGCCGGCAAGGGCGGCCCTTGCCTGATCCGGCGCGGGAGGCCCTCGCTGGCGTCGAGGGAGAGCTATCCTCGCTCGACTCAGGCGAGGGCGGTCCTCGCCAGATCCGGCGAGGGCGAGCCTCACCTGCATCGGACAAGGGCTGCCCTCGCCCGACGCAGGCGAGGCTCACCCTCGCCGGATCGGGCGAGCCTCGCCTGCGTCGGGCGAGGGCCGCCCACACTGGCTTCCACCTTTGGCCGATCGCCGGACCGGTGACCGGCCAAAGGTTGAAGGTGAAGAAAAAAAAAGAAAAGAAAAAATAAAAAATTCAAAAAATTAAAAAATAATATTAAAAATTAGTTCGAGGTAAAATTGTTACATGTGTACCAGTTTGGGGTTTTTTGTGGTATGTTCGGGGTAAAATTGTCACAGGTGTACCAGTTTGGGATTTTTTATGGTAAAAAAAATAGTTTTGGGTAAATGTGTCACAAGTGTACCAGTTTAGGGTTTTTCGTGGTATTAACCCTTTTTATTATAAATGTGTACAACAATCCACACAAAATGCAGACTATGTCTAGTATATAATTGAACTAAATGTCTACTCATGAAGTGTTCCGTGGACACTTGTTGATGATAACTAAACGCACGCATTGGTTTTTATTAAAATATTTTTATTAAAAATATATATTATTATTTTTTTTGGCCATGGCCTGTAAAATATTTTTTACTAATAATATTTTTATTAAAAATATACATTTTTTTTTTTTTTGTCATGGCCGATAAAATTTTTTTTTATTAATAATTTTTTATTAAAATATTTTTATTAAAAAATATATTTTTTTTTTTTTGCCATGGCACAGTCACCAACCATGGCGAGGTAAAATATTTTTTTTATTAATAATATTTTTTATTAAAAATATATTTTTTTCTTTTTTTGGCCATGGTCTGGTTACCGGCCATGGCCGGTAAAATATTTTTTATTAAAATATTTTATTCTCATCAGATCCAGCGAGGGCGATCCTCGGGCCGGACATTAGAAGCAACATTAAAAACCAAGAAAATGAAGAAGAAAAAAAATTGATTCTCAAAATTGTTCCCAGAATCAAGAAGCTACTTTTTTTATTCTTGAAAAATGATTCTGGGAACAATTTTTGACAAAATTGTGCCCAGAATCAAAAAATTAAACAAACGCAGTTCTATTCCCAAACTGATTCTGGGAACAAAAGAACAAAATTAAACACTATTTGGCAAGTTATTATGCGCAGCCTAAGTTTTGAAATCTGCCGATCCTCAATGCCGTATAGTTCTATATTGTTGGTGATCTTCAGAATGTACCCACAACACCAGTTGATGGTACACTTTTACTCTTCAAGATATCGTTATTACACATGCACATTGCACATTTGCGCTCCAACCGACGTCCACAATAATTAGACAGATATTCCAATATCAGTAAGTAGGATTTTGGCAATCCTATGCTAAATATACTAGTCTTCACTGTGGATCATATGTTATTCGTGAAGTCTGATCAATAGTTGCTTTGGTGCGATCAACAGACATGGCTAAGTGTTAGGCTACGCATGACAACTTGCCAAACAGTGTTTAATTCTGTTCTTTTATTCCCAAAATAAGTTTGAGAATAGAAATGTATTTGTTTAATTTTTTGATTCTAGGCACAATTTTGTCAAAAATTGTTCTCAGAATCAATTTTTGAGAATAAAAAAAAAGTTACTTCTTGATTCTGGGAACGATTTTGAGAATCAATTTTTTTTTCTTCTTCCTTTTCCTGGTTTTTAATGTTGCTTCTAATGTCCGACCCGAGAACCGCCCTCACCGGATCTGACGAGAATAAAATATTTTAATAAAAAAATATTTTACCGGCCATGGCCGACGACCAGATCATGGCCAAAAAAAAGAAAAATATATATTTTTAATAAAAAAAATTATTAATAAAAAAAATATTTTACCTACCATGGCAAAAAAGAAAAAATATATATTTTTAATAAAAAAATTTTAATAAAAAAATTTTACAGGCCATGGCCGGCGACCAGGCCATGGCCCAAAAAAATAAAAATGTATATTTTTAATAAAAATATTATTAAAAAAAAATATTTTACTGGCCATGGCCGGCAACTAGGCCATGGCCCAAAAAAATAAAAATATATATTTTTAATAAAAATATTATTAATAAAAAAAATATTTTACAAGTCATGGCTGGCGACCAGTGCCATGGCCAAAAAAAAGAAAAAAATACTTTTAATAAAAATATTATTAATAAAAAATATTTTTCAGGTCATGGCCAGCAAGCAGGCCATGGCCAAGAAGGAGGAAAAGAAAAAAAAGAAAATAAAAAAAAGAAAAAAAATATTAAAATATTTAAAATATATTTTTAATAAAAAGAAATTTTGTGGCGTTACTAAACGCATTTCTATTCTTTTTCTATTCCTGGGATGGAATTTTGGGCAGTTAACAAACGCCTTAAAATGCTCAGAATCAATTCCGGGCATAGAATAAAAAAGAATCATTTATGAGCAAAATCTATTTCTAGGTATAGAATCGTTGTCATGCACAGCCTTACTCTGCTTTGTGCTTGATTCTCTGCTTTGGCTACTTTTTGCTTGGCAATTGCTGGAAAGTCTCTTCAAATTGAACCTTGAAATGTTACAAGTCCTTTGAAAAACTGAAAGCCTGCATAACTCATGTGATCGCAACCACTTTTTCCATCTCTATCCTTCTCTTTAGATATTCTCTTTCGATAATAGATTTTTTTTGTGATTTACACCGCAGTGAAAGCAATCTATGACATCAAAGCAACGTATTACATTAAGAGAGAAAGCTGGCAAAGTGATCCGTGCGTACCAAGCAATTACGCATGGGATGGTCTAAATTGTAGCAATGAAAATCCTCCAAGGATTATATAGCTGTGAGTCCCCTGGCACCGTTTTTTAAATAATACTGATTTTCTTGATGAAACCTGAGAAAAATTCTCATTCGTCATGAAAATCGGAAGTTTTTAGTATCCACAAGAAAGAACATTTAGAATAAATGCAACCTTCCAGGTTGAATTCTCGTACAGATTGAGAACTTTTGTCATGCTTTTATCAAGTTGAAGGGGCATGATGGCAACTTTAGTGCTTTAAAAGTGGGCGCTTTTGACACCCTAAGCCTCACATTGTATTACAGAGAGCTCATAAACTAAATCTTAAGTTGACACCCACCCCCTAAAAGTGACCATCGTGATTATTTTATTGGGGGGTTGCTCCATTTGGAAGGGGTCGGTCATGACAAGCTATGTGCTCATCAATCGGCAATACATGCTCCCTCCTTCTCCGATGTATAGTTATGTTGTTCGTGCAACTTCTTTCACCAATAGCCTACGTTTCCAATTTTAGACTTCAGTGTTCCAAATCGCATCGTTTATGAGCAAGTATTAGGTCCTCTGAAAATAATTTGCTAGGTACTCTAGACCAACAATAACCCCGAAATATAGAATTAGGAGTTAGGGAGACCCATGCAAGGAATGAGATGGACGATTGTAAATGGTCCTCTTAAAACATTTACACCAGGAGGACCTAAAATATTTTCGTTCTGAATAATTGATTGCACAAACTTTTCATTGTTGTACCCAAAATGGCTGCCTTTATAAAGATGTCAATGACAGCCTCTACTTTGATTTATTATGGTCAGGAAATTGAGCTCGAGCAATTTGACGGGCAACATAGTCTCATCACTTTCCCATCTATCAAGATTGGAATACTTGTAAGTATCACCGTGGTTGAATTAGTTGTGTCTGCACGTCACTCATGATTAAGCACCCCATGGGAGTCAACTCATGATTTAATGACCAAGGTTGTGGTTTAGGAGACATAGGCTGTTGAGATGTTACCCTAATGTTTGTGGAAACATCCTGCTTTTGGCTAAGGAGCTGGTTAACTTGATAATGGGTGTTCTAAACTTACTCTTTTCCAGAGATTTGTCCAACAATCAGCTTACAGGAGCAATACCAGAAACTCTGGCAGACTTACCAAATCTTAAATTTCTGTAAGTTAATGTGTCTAAGTGAAGCAGCAAAGGATTTCAAGCGGACAAATCGTTAATCATGGCTATATTTGCAGAAATTTAAGTGGAAATAACCTGATTAAAACAGTTCGTGAAGCACTCAAGAAAAGGATTGTGGACAATACTTTAAACATGAGGTTCTCTCTCTCTCTCTCTCTCTCTCTCTCTCTCTCTCTCTCTCTCTCTCTCTCTCTCTCTCTCTCTCTCTCTCATGTGACATTTATAGGTGGAAAGACTATCGGCACGTTTTATTTAATGTGATTAAAAGCAAATAAGAAGGCCAACTTGTGACAGAATTTGCCAACCAATCTGTACATTTGCAGATAGGAATTTAAGTTCAGCTCCTTCATTCTTTGTGGCAGTTTAGAATATGTGAATCTGTGCCTAGCCAATTCTTGCCTGCAGAAGAAGAAACAAAAAACCATCTTCACCACCCGCCTGGGTGGCGCTGCTGGAGCGCCTACTCTTCCTCTCGCAAAAAGTTAAGTGTTCGAATCTCGGGCGCTGCAGGGTGACTTAAACGGTGGCACATGTGTGGTGGCTAGCACGTGTCGCCCCCAGGATTTACTTCCCGGCTGTCGGCCGTGCGGGGGTTCCCTGGGTTACCAAAAAAAAAAAAAAAAAAAAACCATCCTCATTCCAGTTGTAACATCAGTTTCCAGCTTCTTTGTGGTCTTTTTGGTGCTTCGGCTATTATTTGGTTGATTGAACGGAAACAAATAGCAGGTAAGTTTTCTTGTTCTGTTCACACAATCTACACTACATTTGACGACTATCTTGACTTTGATATTCCTTTGGTACAGTTCTATCTGCAACAATGTTTTTTCTAGGATAATTTAGTTGAGAATATACAACCCAGCAACTTACTCTTCTCACCCACCCTAGGGATATCATTTTACAATCTCATTGACATTGCAATCAGGAATGAATGAAAGTTGGTTTTAATCAAAATTTTGCAATGCTAGTAATATGAGTTCATAATGATCACGAGAAAATGAAGACAAGAGAGAGACAGGGATCACCACAGCATGGTCGCATCAGTATCACAAAGAGAATGTGCGATATTCAACTTTAACTTATTTTTCAAAAGTAATCGTGCCATGCACGAGGACTTATAACAACTTGAGAGTACAGCTTTGTCCTTAACATTCTGATGGTCCCTAAAAGAAAGTTTGATTGTGCAATTCTATATGTACTGAGCAAAGAAAAATTATCTGTTTGTTACCATATTGAAAGCAGGCGACAGAGAATCCCTGCCCAGATCTTTTGATTTTTGTCCTCTTCTCCACCCAAACGGGATCAGAAAAACCTTCCCTATGACTTTTAATTGTTGAAACGCAATTGGAGTTATTTGCCTCGAAAGTCTATTATCCAAAGTGGTAGTTGCAATATTCATAGGAACCTTTTTGGTACATAATCTAGTGAAAGGACACTGAGATTAAAGAATCGACCTTTTAAGTATGGAGAGATTTCAAGAATCACTGGGAACTTTGGACGAGCGATTAGTGAAGGTGGATTTGGAAAGGTATATCTTGGTACACTAGATAACGACACTGCAGTTACTGTGAAGATGCTCTCTGAATCATCAAGGCAAGGGTACAAGGAATTCCAAGCGGAGGTTAGAAACGATGATGCAATCATGTTTCCTATTAAAATCAACTCATGCTGACAATTACACAGATGTTCGTTCATAAACTTCCTCTTCGACTCTTCTCCGTATTCTTTATAGTAACGCACACTCTTTATGCTGCAGGCGCAGCTCTTAATGATTCTTCACCACAGAAACTTGGTTTCTCTGTTTGGGTATTGTAACAAGTCCAAGCACATGGCATTAATATATGAATACATGGCTAATGGAAATTTATGGCAACATTTATCAGGTGCATATTTATGTTCTTTTCTATTGTTTTCTTCTCTAAAATAATCCTGTAAAACTCTATTTCTTGCTCATAGGTAAAGTTAAGATGCATCCAACAGGGGACCATCCGAAGGTTTTGACATGGAGTAACAAACTACAAATATCTCTGGACGCAGAACAAGGTACACGAATGAGATATCCTCAGTTGTAGGTTTTTTCCCATCATTGCTTTGGCATTGTTTTTACACGTTTTTTGTGAGGATTTCAGGTTTGGATTATTTGCATAATGGTTGCAAGCCATCCATCATCCACAGAGACGTGAAGACTACTAACATCTTGTTGAACGAAGAACTCCAAGCCAGAGCAGCTGATTTTGGCCTGTCTGGAGCTTTTGCGACTGAAAAGGACTCTCATGTGTCAACTTTTCCTGCAGGCACTCCTAGCTACCTTGACCCTGTGTAATGGCTAAACTTTCATATTACTGTTCTGGTTCAGTTCAAGATCTCAATATGCATATACATATTGACATAGCCTAGGATTTCATCTTTGATATGAAGATCCGTATTTTTTTTCCTCCCGGGATTCATTCTTCTGGGAACGTTTATAGTTTTGGAATCGTACTATCTAAGTTGATCACGGGCCGACCCGCAATAATGAGAAGTCGGGATGGCAGTGCCAGCATGCACATACTTGAATGGTTGATTCCGATTGTTGAAAGCGGTGATATATAGAGCATTATGGATCCAAGGCGATAAGGAGAATTCGACTTCAACTCGGCTTGGAAACTAGTGGAGATTGCCATGTCTTGTACACAACCAACGGCAATTCAAAGGCCGGATATACATCAAGTATTGGCAGAGTTGGAGTCTTTGGTGAGCAAATCAAGTGGTCCCTCTGAAATGACCTCCTTGGAGCTCCCATTTCACGAGGTCCCTCTCGCAAGGTAGCAGAACTTTTCCATACCAAGAAGGGTCGCTTCTTTTTAGGTTAGAGTTTATTTTTTGTTCTTTAATTGCATCACCCATTTCCCTTTTCTTTCTGTCATTGAATCTTCCAAACTCGCTGTCTAGCAATGATATCCTTTCGTCCTTTGAGGTTCCTTTCTCCATTCATTATGTCAGTTCATGGCATTCCTAATACCGCGAAAGTAGGAACCCCGTGTTGAGTTTTGGGGGAGGTGGATGCGAAGTGGGGCTATCCATATGGGGTAATCGGCATGAGAAGGCCCACCCTCACGGCACGTTCTTGGAGTTCAGCCGAGACTTCAGTTTGAGTCCACACCATTGGGTAATTAGCAACTTGTGGACACCTAAATTTTTGCGATCTATTGCATAAAAAATTAGGGATTGACCCCAACTCGGGACAAGTGTCAAAAAAATCCTAAACCTATTTCATTTATGCTAATTTAGTCATAAACCTTTTAATGGTGCCAATTTAATATTAAACCTTTTTGACCTAGTGCCAATTTAGTCTTTATTGCTAACGTGGATATTGACCGATCTACGTTCTACCGCCAGTGTTAACGTGGATAACTTTTAATAATAATTTAATATTTTTTCTTTTTATTTCTCTTTCTCTTTCTTTTCTTTCTTTTCCTTTTTATTTTCTTCTACCATTTGCCAGTGGCCAGCTCAACGAAGGAGAAAAGAAAAAAAAAGAATAAAAAATCAATAAAATAATAAATTTTTTGGAAATATTTATAAAAAGCAAAAAAACAATTATACACGTCACCGCCATCTATACCACATAGGATGGCTGGAGCCGATTGGACTGCCAAGTATGCGATATCCAATCAAAATTAGCTAGAATAAATACATTGGCAATTTGTTAAAAGGTTTATTACTAAATTATCAAATCATTAAAAGATTTATGACTAAACTGGCACAATTGAAAAGTTTAAGACTAAATTTACTAGTTGTCAAAAGATTTAGAATTGAATTGACAAAATTGAAAAGTTTACGATTTGATTGACCGTTGTATAATATGTTTAGGGTTTTTTTGGATAATTTTCCCTCACCCCCATTGTCCTCTTAATTTCGCATTTGAAGCCTCGACCTTTCGATGGTAGCCTGTTGTCTCATAGGATCGATTTATCCCTCTTTAACTCGAAATCACTGTTATTGCATAACTATGTCTTACCTCTATGCTGAATGATCATTTTCGGGCCTTTTTCAATCAATGTGAACAAGAAACAATGATATGTATAAGGCAATAGACGCATGGAAAGCAAAGGTGATTGGTCCAAACCATAATAATGTTCTTTGATATCGATAGTTTGTGCGGTGGTCATTGGTAGCAACGAAATTTCCGAAGCTTGAAATTCTTGCCAACCATGTAAATATCATCTTGGATAAATTGTTTATGGCCATGCCAAATGCTGAAAATATGAGTCAAAACTCATCCCTATCATAATTTACCGGATTGATTTTCATGGCGGATGCCTTTAGGCGAATATAAGAAGAAGATAATTTCACGGCTTATTGTAATAAATAAATTAGCACGTGACAGGATGTATCGTTTTTGAATTTACCAATGGTCCATCTCTCATCAATCAAAAGCTGTCTATCCACATTGATTACGGTACTTTTTTTTGTCCCATTTTTCCTAAATTCTTTTGTCCCTTGATTGCGGTACTCTTTTTTTTGGGTCAAAGATTGCGGTGCTTGACTTGGACACAAATGCGGACGAAGACCCAGCTGCAAGTCTTGGTCTTCTTATACTGTAGCGATGACTAAGTCAACTATGAACTGAAGATGGAGTTATCCTGTTAGTATTTCCCATAGAAGAAGAAACTAATTTCCCATAATTGTCGTCTGAATACGAGTCAATCCTGTATATGCCTTCCATATCACGTTAGGATTTATGTTGACTTAGATTCAAATTCATGAAACTTATGATCATGTTCTCTAGATACATCAAAATCTTAATTACCGTCATTGGTGGAAACTGTTTTTCTATATGAATATAAAGTGCATGAAAGGAAAACGAGGAAACAAAATACTTGGTAGCAATGAAATATACTGGGCCAAAGCCACTAAGATCAACTACAGCTTTCTCGTTTTCTTTGCTTGCTAGTTTAGCTTTAGGATTTGTCCTTGTGGTTGAAGCCCAACAAAATACAGGCATCTCTCTCTCGCGTCCGTATCAAGCAAAGTTTCTGAGTAACTGCGCTTTACGTGTGATAAGAACATTATAAGATTGAATGCTAGCAAAATATCGACTCACTCAATATACCAGACATTGAATTGGCACTATATAAAAAAGTTTAGGATTAAATTTATACCAAAAAATTATTTAGGACTAAATAGGCATCAATACAATAATTTTAGGACTTTTTGACATTTTTCCCATAAATTCTTGCCAACTATGAAAATGTGAGCCAAACAAAACTCATCCTCCTGTTAATTACTCTTCCTTCTCATCATTTACCGTACGGTTTTTCATTGCAGATGCCTCTAGCTGGACAAAAAATAGTCAATTTCACGGCGTATCGTGATAATAATGCATGTAAAAAAAAATTAGCACACATCATGACGTATTGTTTCGAATCTACAATGGACAAAATGCGATCAATCAAAAGCTGTCTATTGACGTTTCTTTTGGTTCTTAGACTTTGATACATTTCCAGACGAAGACCTAGCTGCAATTCTTAGGCTCCGTTCGTTTGGAGAAAAATATTTTTCCGGAAAATATTTTCCGGGTTTTCCGGTGTTCGGGCGGCGGAAAACATTTTCCGTGGAAAAATATTTTCGTTGCCCCCTTCAAAAAATAGCCTAAGTTTCTGGAAAATGTCGATCAATTCTTTCTGGCCGCCACCGCCGAAAATCGTGAGCCAAGACTCATCCTCCAGTTAATTACTCTTCCTTCTCATTATTTACTGTATGATTTTTCATGGTGGATGCCTCTACCCGTAAAAAAATATTTTTCAAAATTGATCGTGATAATGACAAGTAAAAAAAATAAGCGCATTCATGATGGAAAATATTTTTACCAATGGACCAAATGATCAATCAAAAGCTGACTATTGACGTTTATTTGTGGAGAATTTTTTTCTCCGGGCGAAGACCTAGCTGCAAGTCTTGGTCTTCTTGCATTTTTGAGCCATGACTCAGTCAACTATAAACTGAAGAAAATTCAAGATAATGCGTGGGCGAACGAGCATGATGAGGTCATGTGTTACTTCCAATCTTCTTAGAATTTTCAATAGAAGCAGAAAATAATTTTCTGATAAATATCGTCTGAACCCAAGTCAATCCTGTGATAGTATGATGTGCACAAAAGGAAAATGAGGATACAAAATACTTAGTAGGAATGAAAAATACTGGTCCATAGCCATTAAGACGATGTCAGTTGGTTTGCATGGAGGGCTCACGATATAAATATAAGGCGTGCGTGCATATTATCTTCCTCAAACTTCTCTCTTCAACAATCTCCACTTCTCGATGACAATGGCAAGATCGTAGCTGAAATGAAAAGGTACTCCACTTCCCGTATTCACAACGCAGACCTGTATATAATCTGCTTGGGAGGCATACATGATCTCCTCGTACCAAAACTTAGGGTAGTAGATAGTGACACAATACGTAACGTCGATGTATATGTCAAATGTGGGTGATTCATCTTCCCCATCATGTTTGAAGAGAAAAAATGCCCTGATCAGTTCTAGCAAGTTTGGGGTGGTGGTTGGGAGTTTTTTCTCTATGGAGGGAGATGATGGATGGCGGGTAGCGAACGGCGGATGGTGGTGTCGGTCGGTTGTGAGTGAGCGATGGTGAACATTGAACGATGGCATTTTTCACCTAGGAATGGTGTGATATCATATTTAGACAACCCAATGACATGGATGTCGTCCACGCGGACTGGTTTTTTTTTTTTTTAAATGACAGCTCATATAAAAGTTTTAATTATAAAAGTCGCATAATATTTTTTTATCGGAATTTTTCGCCGGAGGCACTAAGGTGATCGTTTTTTCTCCGATTTAGCATTTAAGTAAGCCGGTGAAAACTTTTGGCACTTTTAGTGTCCTTATGCCGAATTTTGGCAATATTTTAGTGCTATATAATGGAAGCTTATAAACATTCGTGCTCCTATCAGCATTAGCAAAGGATACCCAAGCAATGTGACATAGTCATTACCAGGGTCAAGCGTGTGTATAAGCCAATAATGTGCACGATAGCAAACCGAGTCTACTGAGCTTCTTCTTTTTTTTTTGGTTATAAAGTCTAAACACTCTATATTAATGGCTCTACCTATGCTTCATGTGGCAATGTACTTACAAATCTCTCTCTCTCTCTCTCTCTCTCTCTGAAACGGGGATGGTTTTGATATGCCACGAGAGATCCTGAAGATGTTGCAGGTCTTGATTGGTTGTCTAGCTATGGGAGTCATCGCTCGCGGGCAGCAAAATCCAGGTTCTCCCCCTCGTGTCTCTCGCGTGCGAGCAAAGTGATGATTCAATTGTGAAGAGTTGAGACATAAGGGCAAAGTGATGATTCGGTGTCTACCTCTCTTTCCGTTTGCAATCGACCTTTCAAGCAGAAGACTCGATGTAGTCATGAACACTCCAATTTGATTTCAAAAATGAGCGCCTAGTATTTAGGCAGAGTCGAGCTCAAGAAGTTTTTACGGTTTTAGAGCTGACATAGAGCAATTTTTTGAGCTAAAATTTAGGAATTTAGCAAATTTAAAGGCCGTTTGAGATTCTCTAAGGAAACATTTTAGGAATCATCCTAAATATTGGAGAGTTGGCAGTGTATCATCCTCTAGCTTACCCTATCTTTGCAAATGACATCCCTGTTTTCGAGCTTTTCACAGATGCCTGTATCATCCGATTATCCATTAGAACTTCTTTTCAGACTTACAATTATCAAGCCGATTCTTACACCGTGTAATTTTCATATCTATCTAGAAACGTTTTAAAAAAGTTATAAAAAAAGTTCAAGGGATCCAAAGAATCAAAAAATTTATAACACTGTTTATATATCGAATTTGTGATGCATTGTGAAAAGCAAGTGACAATATCTTATTTGACCTCGATTTAGGTTTCATTAGCATTGATTGCGGGGCACCTAAGTAATTACAATGACAATGAGCTCGGTATATACTACGAGCCTGATGCAGGGTTTGTAGATTCCGGAACAAACATGCAGGTGTCCACCCAGGTCATCGACCAAAAAACGAACATCAATCAAAGAATCTCAGGATCTTCCCCAATGGAACAAGGAATTGTTACACATTAATGCCAGATGCAGGAAAGGGCAACAAATATTTGGTCAGGGCTGATTTTTGGTATGGGGATTATGATGGCAAGAATCAAACCCCGGCATTTGACCTCCATATTGATGTTAACTACTGGACCACGGTGAACTCGTTTTGGATATACAAAGAGATTATTTACACTCCTCCAAGAGATTATATTCAAGTTTGCTTGGTGAATACCGGCTCAGGAGTTCCATTCATATCAGCTCTCGAGTTGCGGTTGCTAGATAACTCGACTTACCAGATCAATTCTGGTGCACTTGTGACCAATTGGAGATATAATTTAGGGAGCATAGACACATACAGGTGATTTTCTTTGTTATTGCCCATCATTTTCGGACGTTGACCACATTCATCAGTCAGGAAATGACGTGTTACCTTGTTTGCATTTTACTAAACATGCATGTTTGCATTTTACTAAACATGCATTTTGGCATAATGCAACTGCACAAATAATAGAAAACACTGTTATTCACAAACTAATTTGTGTCGGCTTGTTCATCATTCTACACTTACTATTATGATTATTTGATTGGCGTCGGCACTAATAGGTATCCACAAGATGTATATGATCGCATCTGGGCTGGTAAGACTTATAGCTGGTCGTCGTCAGTTAGCACCACGATGGCCATGGTGACAAATACAAGCAATGATCCCTATAAAGTTCCGCCTGAAGTTTTGATGACCGCCACACAAGTACAAAATGTCACAGATCCTTATAGTCTGTTCTGGAGCTCAGACAACTCCACTACTGTCTGGTATATATACTTTCACTTTGTGGAATTGCAACTGCAAAAGGGACAATTCAGAGAACTCGCAGTATATGTACAAGATGAATTCGTGGAAACCGTCATGCTCGAGAACCTAAAGCCAGTGACAGTAGCCTCATCGCCCATAAGTGGACATGATTTGAACTTGACTGTTAATGCGACGGCCCGCTCTACTCTGCCACCTCTCCTCAATGCCATCGAGTTTTTCACCGTGGCACAGCTTCCAAATACACCGACTTTTCTTGATGACTGTATGTACATACCTATGCTCTCCTCTCTTTTTTTGTTTTGTTTCAATACTCTTCCACTTCCTTATGATTGTAGCTCTTTATGGGGTGGCATAGTCAATGCCATGTATGATGTTAAGAAAACATATGGGATGATCGGAGATAGCTGGCAGGGTGATCCCTGTGTTCCTGCGCAACACTTATGGAGCGGATTGAATTGTAGCTATGATAGTTCTCCAAGAATCATCTCACTGTAAGTCCACGACTACATATTTTCTCTGAAAACATGCTGCATAGGAACACAAGTCTCTGAAAGATAAGTTTTCTCAACAATGAATATAGTACAGATTGGTAATACATCACGTGACTAAAGAAATGATTTTGAAAATCAAAAGTCTATATATTAGTGCCTTCCATGTCAAAAGTTTTAAGCTGTGGGATTTTACATTTATTGAGTTAACTGCGGATGTGCAGGAACCTAAGCTCTAGTGGACTGAAAGGACCGATAGCTACGTCGATATCCAATTTGATAGCAGTTGTGGCCCTGTATGTATTAGCAGTTTTTCTTCCACATTGTTCACTTAACTTGCGCTGAAACAGAATGGACAACAATAAGCCCAAACAAAACAACAGACTTCTTTGTCATTAGCTTGATGTTCATTATCTACCTTATCCTGTTTTATGTATTTCAATAAGTATATGCATATGAAGTTTCTTAGTACTTTTTTGGCTTATTTTCAGGGATTTATCCAACAACTTATTAATCGGGTCCGTGCCCGACTTTTTAGCACAAATGCCGAGCTTGAAAGTTCTGTGAGTTACTGTGCTTTTAATAGAAAGATCATTTTTGGCTATCTGGCCCGAGTGATATCAACTTTTGATAGAAATTTTTAGTACTTTTTTGGCATAATATCGGGGATATCAACTTCTAAATGTGAAAACTTGCAGGAATTTAAGTGGAAACAACTTGAATGGCTCTGTTCCTCAGAGTCTCTTGATGAAGAAGGCAGATGGATCGTTGCTACTAAGGTTCACTCATTGCCACATTACTGTAACACTACATTATTCGCATATTATCATCTATACAATCTGCTGCTTTTTTTTTTTTTTTCTGAAGAATGAAAAACGTTTCTGGTCACACTGAAGGATCGAAAAAAAAAGATGAAACCGATACTTGCTTTGTTAGTTTTCTGTTCAAAAAAAAAAAAACTTATGTATGTAATACATACACTGGGTGGGATATCCATGAATTCATGTGCTAATCTTTTGGCATTGACGTGTACTATCGACGTTTTTTGACAGCTTAGATGGAAATCCAAATCTTTGCCAATCAGACAATTGTCAGACCAGCAATGTGCAGCCAAAGAAAAAGGGCGTCTCTATTGCTCCAATCATTGCTTCAGTTGCAGCCGTTCTGTTCTTGATTTTATTGGGAGCTCTTGCAGTATTGTGGATAATCAAAAGAAGACAAATCCAAAGTAACTCTCTTGCGTATTGCATGTGCAAGAAAAATCAAAAGTTTTACACGTCATTTTCTCAATCCGGGTCAGGTTTTGAACCCCAAACTAGTTAACTGGTCCAATTGCTCATATCCCTTTCGACAATTGGGCCCGGAAAAAGTGAACATGATAAATTTGCTTCTATGCATCATTGTTTCATGTTAAAAAAAAAGTATGCACGCGTTTTATGTTGATAATATCCTAATCGCATGAATGCGTACCCACATCTCGTGTAGATAAAGGCATGAATACTTCCTCATTTGGTTGAGGTAACTCGCTTTGCTCTTTCTGGTTTATTTTTCACGACATGGTCTCTTCTTTATATATGTCATTACATACTTCTTCAAGAAGGTTCTGTTTGTAGTGAAGTCATAAGATATCGGACAGAGGATCATGATCCACTTAACTCTGTTGAGATTATATAATTTCCTTTTTATTTCTCCAGATGTTACTACTATTACTACAACTACCCATTCTAACGGAGGGACATCAAGGTTGTCAAAAAATCGACCTTTTACATCCGCTGAGCTTACCAGAATTACTAATAACTTTATAACAGTAATTGGAGAGGGAGGATTTGGGAAAGTCTACTTTGGCAGACTTGATGATGGCAGTCAAGTCGCCGTAAAAATGTTATCTCCATCGTCAAAGCAAGGCTACAAGGAGTTTCACGCTGAGGTTTGAGACATAAGTGCAACTAGAATCGATGTGGCATGTTTTCGGTTTATTGGGTGTTCTACTAATAGCAAGCTCTGATACCTTAATGTGCAGGCACAACTCCTGATGGTCGTTCACCATAGAAATCTGGTTTCACTTATCGGATATTGTGAAGAATTTGAAAACATGGCGCTAATTTACGAATTCATGTCCAATGGAAATGTTCGGCAACATTTGTCAGGTTTGTCTAATATTTCCTTTTACAAATTCTAAACAGATAAAGCATCTCTTAGGCTCTCACTATATGACAGCACATGTGTCGAGATACATTTTATCCCAACGTTGTTCTTTGATAGTTCAGGCTTTTGCATTAATCGGTCAAGTTACATATTCATTAATAGCACCATGGAGATGAAATTAACTTTCTCAGCGAATGAACACAATAGCGAACAGACTTTTACATCTTTCATGATTGGAATACTCCTTATTTCTCTACTTTCGAGCAGCAAACAATTCTAATGTTTTGAGTTGGAGCCAGAGACTACATATCGCAATCGATGCAGCTCAAGGTACATAAAGTAGATTGATGAAATCTTTGTTCACATATCCACAAGTTGAGCAACACAATACATTTCATCAAGTTTTCTTTTTTGTGGGTGGTGCAGGGTTGGATTACCTGCATAATGGCTGCAAACCTCCCATTGTCCATAGAGATTTAAAGACGCCCAATATTTTACTAAACGAAAACATGCAAGCGAAGATTGCTGATTTTGGAGTATCAAAGGCATTTGTAACAGAGCATGATTCTCATATTTCGACTCGCCCATCGGGAACGCCTGGTTATCTCGATCCGGAGTAAGCAACTCGAATTAACAACTCTGAATACAAAGACTACTCCACCTAGGAAGCAAAATAACTGTACTTATTTAGACCAGCGTGAGAGGCCCATATATTTTATTCGTACATGTTTATGTTGGATACACGTATGTAGGTACGTTTTTGTAAAGGCTGTTTCAGCAATTATTGTTCTAACCAAAGCAACAATTCCTTTTGAATGCTCAGGTTTCATACATCTGGAAACTTGAGCAAGAAGAGCGACGTGTATAGCTCCGGCGTGGTTTTATTCGAGTTAATCACGGGCCGCCCTGCCATTATGAGAAGTCCAGAGGGCAGCAGCATGCACATACTTCACTGGGTGACTCCACTCATAAAAAGAGGGGACATCCAAAGCATTGTCGATCCGAGGTTAAATGGTCAATTCAGCATCAATTCTGCATGGAAAGCGGTGGAAATAGCCATGTCGTGTGTGCCGATGATGGCAGTCCAAAGGCCAGACATGAACCTCGTTCTGTCCGAACTAAAAGAAAGCTTGATGGCAGAGATCGGTTCAGGAAGAAGCCAAAGAATCGGAAATAGTAAGAGAAGTGAGTCCTTTGAGATGACCTTAATTGACGATGATATTGCTCCGAGTGCTCGTTAACCATACTTCGTCTATAAGGTTATCATGTCCATCTTCCTCGTATAAGTTATTGATTATTACATCGAACAGACTTGAAAATTTCAGTACGAAGTCTGCGCTTGTGACTTTAAATTGTGAGTGATGCATATTGGGGTCGTTGCTCTTCTAGCTTAGTGAATAAATGAGTGAATGTTGAGTTCAACTCACGGTTGGGCCCCTCTTTACAAGGCTACAAACCGTACGGTTATGAAGATGTTGATAGCTAGCCTTGCTCAGACATCCATGTGAACCCCCGTATAATGAAGCAGAGGAAAAATGAATTTCTTTCATTGTTATACCCTGTCTTATAAACCAAAGTTTTCTTTTGACAATCTTTGCCAACCGCAACCACCCAAGTAGCTCGAAGAGCAGCACTCACGTCATCCAATTGGTATCGCCTCTCATTGAACAAGAGGATATAGAGGTTGTCATGGATCAGAGGCTACAAGGGCGGTTCAGCGCCTGCATCTGCTTGGAAACTAGTTGAGGCAGCAGTGCCGTGCGTGGCCGTGACTGCGAACGAGAGGCCAAACATGAACCCCGCATGCTGTCGGAGCCGAAGGAATGTCCGACTCTTTCTAGGCGAGGTGCCTAACGAACCATGGGATTCTGTTCTGCTTCACCCTTCACGCTCTCTGCTTATGATGTGGCAACTTGTCTGGGAAAATGTCCCGCGAGACGGTGCTTATAATGTGCTCCAAAACCTTCATGTGGGTCTGTAATTGTGGACGATGTGGACGATGGGATTTTCTTCTGATGATATGATAGAATTTCAAGGTTTTGCATGTGACATATCCTTCTATGAACTCATATAGTGAGAGATGATCTTGAAGAAAGGAAATTGCTGTTTTTGCACTGAAAGAACAAAAATTACTGATGTCTGTCGGCCAAGTAATCTAACAAATCTTTTACCACACGTGTTGCAATCTAGTAAAATGTGCGCACGTGTTGCGTGTTTCCAAAAAAATAAGGAGAAAGAACTCTCTAAATATTAAAGTAAACCAACTTAATACGAGAAACTTAAATCATCAAATGATGAATTCATAAGAGCGCACAAAGTTATTGTTTAAATATAGAATGAAAGAGAAATATAGTGCAAGATTTGCAATTCTTTTAAGAAAGTGGATGAGAAGATTCAAATTTTCCGATGAAAATCATCGGAAATAAAATTGAATCATTGATTGACTCATCAATATGATATGTTATGAAATAAAAAATGAAGTGTATGTTGAGATCTTCTCTGCTTTATATAATTAGTTTAGATGAGACAACAAAATGAGAATTGCAATGGGAAAATTCGAGTATGATACGGCATGACTCGATCAATTAGCAATCGACAAGTCTTTGGCATAATTCAATAATATAACTCCTTAGTTTTTCTTTTGGTTAACACCACCAAAAATCATAAATAAGTACATATGTAATAAATTTACCAAAAATTAATCTCAAATTAGTATATTTATGATAATTTTTTCTAAAAATAATATTTTGATCACTAAAATTTCGAAACTGGTATATTTATGATAAATTTACCGTCCGTTAATTTTCGTTAAATTGAATTAACATTACGAATAATTATAAATCAATACATCCGTGATAAGTGAAGGATAAAACTCTAGATTGGTAGATTCATTAATTATTGCATATTATTTAATTTAATAATTTGATAGTAAAATTTAACGAATATTAATAGATAATAAATTTGTGAAAGGTATATCGATTTATCAGGCTTCCTCGCTCCTGATGATCTTCTCTGCTCCTTACCTGTCCGAAGCTCCGCTTGTCTTTTGAACTTCGCGGGGTTTCGTGCTGACTTCGTCGTCCTCCTCTCGCTCTGAACTCTGCTAATAAGCCCTAAAGACTCCACCTTTCCGAGATTCTCGCGCACCCTTTTTCATGTCATGCAAGCATCAGACATGATAGCTCTGAGATCGCTCTGCACCCACAAGCGCCTCCTCCATCCCACCTCGAACCCCGCATCCCTCGCCTCCTTCTTCAAGCCCCTCCAGAACCCCCATTTCCACCGCGGTGTCCACTCCACGAACCACCGCCTCCTCTCCCAGGACCCCAGCCTCGCGGCCCTGTCCTCGGGCCCCGAGTCGGAGACCAGCGACACCGCCGCCCGATGGGTCAGGAGCAGCGGCGGGGAAGCAGGGTCGGGCCCTGAGAGCGGAGCGAGAAGTGGGAATGGCGAGATTTCCGAAGAAAGGAGCTATTTTGGGGGCGGGAGGAGTTCTTATGCTGGGAGTGGGAAGAAGGGGAAGAAGAAAGGTTGTTGGGTTTGTTCGGATTGCGGGTACACGGATGGACAGTGGTGGGTTCTTGCAGGTCGTGCCGCAGCGCCGGGACGATGAAGCAGTTCGCGGTGGAGGAGAACGGCGGCGGGAGCGAGAAAGTGAGGGGTTTCGAGGTGTCGGAGAATGTGGTGAGGTCGTGGATGCCGCAGCGGGCTGACGAGGTGCGGCCACTGCGGTTGACGGATGTGAATAGGGGGGTGAATCAGTTAGAGTAGCGGATTCCTCTGTAAGTCTGTTCTGATCATGGAAATTAATAACTGGTTAGCTTTGGATCCTATATCGCAGCTGCTAAAGAAATAGAAGAAAGTTGTTGTTTAGTTCATTTTATTGTCTTATCTACATTTGACATGATTTATCTCGAAACATCTTTCCAGGAGTTGGATCATAGAGCGTTGTGTGGTGGTTTTGAAATTTTCTGATAAAATTTTGCTGGAATGATAGTATATATCTTTTTTTTAGTAATATGGGAATGATGATATGACTTTTGATCCTGATGACAATCTGTTGTCCACCTTGATGAAACCATTCATGCTGGTTATTCCAACACATTAGCATTTCTAATAATTAATTTTGGAAGAAACACGTGTGTCACTCAAATTCCATAATGTAAACGTTCTCTTGGGGTGCTTGATATTCAGGTATGGACCCTTTGGAGAGGAGGTTTCCAGAGTGCTAGGTGGTGGTCTCGTGCCAGGTTTGACCTACTTTTTTGCTGTATGGTCTGCTTGAACCTGCTGCTCTACTAGAACTCTCACTTGAGATATATGGAAGTTTTGAAGAATTTAATTTCGTCAAAGCTATTGATTTTGCTGCATTGTGGCTTTAAAGGTTCCTTAATTTTGGTGGGAGGTGATCCTGGTGTTGGCAAGAGTACCCTGTTGCTGCAGGTAATGTTATTAAAGGATACATTAAATATTCATAAAATATGTTTAATTCTCTGTATATCTATCTCCCTGTACAACCATTGTGCTCTACCTTGTTCATCTTGTAATGTTAATATTTTTCTATTGGAAGATGGCTACAATGATTGCTGAAGGCCGGGATCTTGGCAGATCAGCTCTAGTAGTATATGTCTCTGGGGAAGAGGTAAATGGAGTTCTCATGTTAGCCTGCTGCTGGTCTTTGCTGTCATGCATATTCATTCTTGTTGCCAGATCAAATTTGTTTTTGCTTCTTGGACGGTTTTTCTTGTTTGTAAATATAGGCTCTTCCACATTTTCTGCCTTAGGCTTTCTCTGGCTTGTACCATATCATTTAGCCATGAGATAATTTTACTCGAGGAGTCTTGATAGAAAGCTACACCACATAATGAAGATACAGATTTCCTCTGATAGGCATCTGCTGTATTCGTTCCTTTTATTTTTCTGGCCAACCTGTATGCGTCATTATCATATCACAATTACAATCTACCTTTTCCCTTCTGAGGACTCTCTTTGATTTTGTGGTAGAGTGTGGAGCAAATTGGAAGCAGAGCTGACCGTCTAAGCATTGGAACTGAAGAACTGTATTTGTACTCGAGCACTGATATTGAGGTGAGTGCAAAGTCAGGAATTTTGCATCAACCAATTATTTGTACCTCTCGAATTGCTTTCACAATTTTGTCCTGATTTTTCATGTGTAAATCGGATTGGATCCTTGAGCTGCCATTAGTAACCTAATAGACCCAAATTCCAATGGAGATGATAATTACTTAGAAAACAATTGAAGGATGTGCTTGTTAAAGGAACCGTTTTATGGGTTGTCTACAGTAAAAAATTTCTCTGTTTGGATATAGAGAGTCCAGATCGTTTGCAAATTCAAAAGTGCTGGTTATGCATTTGCTCTGTGTGAGCCTTGACATGTGTTTTGTTCTGCAGGACATACTGGGAAAAAATTCAAGTTCTTTCACCTCGAGCTTTGATTATCGATTCAATTCAGACAGTTTATCTAAAAGGAGTGGCTGGAAGCGCTGGAGGTCTCTCACAGGTAACATCTTTGCAATCTCTCCGCTTGCAAGAGGCAAAAATGGATATGAATTCAGGAGATTAGTGATTGAGTTTAGGGCACTCTAATTTGTTAAAGTGATCTCGTGTTGCCAAAAGTTCTTTTGCCTAAAGTTTTTTTTACTTCTCTTGTGAGATTGACCGGTATTACTAGCATGTAGCCATCGCCACATATTCAAGTGAGCTTTTCTGAACAATTCTATTGGTTAACCAAGCAACTTTACCCAATATTTAAGAGTGCTGATATCGGTTGCTTCATCTTGACTATCTTTATAAATGCACCGAGGACAAATGTATGATTGATCTTGACATTGATGTGTGGCAGGTGAAAGAATGTACATCAGCATTGCTTCGTTTTGCAAAGAAGACCAACATTCCTGTTCTATTGTTATTCAAAATTTATTATTCTCATCGTTTGTTTTGTATGTGATAAATCGCCTACAAATTTGGACTATTCCTATATGATGTTATAGCATTTATGTCAGCCCATACATCTTTAGCATCTTGGTGATATTGGAGTTGCTGTGACAAACAGTCTTTCTAGAAGATTTTGCTTATTTGAGTCCACTCTTGTTGATTGTATATTTCAGATTGAACATGTGACAAAATCTGGAGAAATAGCTGGTTCCAGAGTTTTGGAGCACATTGTGGATGTCGTTTTGTATCTGGAAGTTGGTACCTTTATCAACATTTCTTTTGTTGTATTGATAGTGGATTTGCTGAAGCTGTGGCATAACTGTAGCATCTCATTTTAGGTCTTCTCGAGTCACTCAATGCATTCTTTTACTGTCATTGAAGTTTTTTGATTCCAACTTAGCAATTCAAGTTTTCTTTGCATTCGATGGGTCAATTAGTTGGGGTAATCTAAAAGAATTATCCAGCAGCTATTTCTAGATTGATTTTGTGTCTTAGGGATTGCGATGGTTCATTACAACAAACGGTTCTTGTTATGATCTCGTATATTTCATCCAATAATAGCTGCAGAACTTTTCTCTTTGACGCATCATACTTAGTTTAGGTATGCTACATGCATGAGCTTCTTGACAAGTTAGTGCTTTTTGTCGACTAGTGTTTCATCGACAAAGTTCACTGCATGTTTAACATGCTTTTGATCATTCTCTTTCAAAAAGTTTTCGTGTTTCATACCAATGGAAGTCAACGAAAACATATCATAATAAGCTTGTCCTATCATTCTTTCTTTGATAGCAAACTTTAAACCATTAAACGCAAACTCAGCGAACGTCTTTTCAGGTAAAGGTACGAAACACCTATTCCTTGCCTTTCTAAATCGAAACATGAACTGATCAACTGACTTATTATTGTATTGTTTCATTGCTAACAAATCCGCCACAAACATATCCGGTGCAGCTCTTTGAAACTCACTATGAAACATCATTTCCATTTGATCCCAAGAAAATATAGAATGAGGTGGTAGATATGTGTACCGGGTAAAAGCAATTTTGGAAAATGATAATGGAAATAACCGCAGCTTCCAATGATCTCTATATGTAACATCTCCACACAAAGCAGCAAGTCGATTGATGTGTTCTTGTTTCGATTGATCATCCTCACTAGTAAACAGATTAAATTCTAGTATCTTAAACCCCCCTAGGTATGGAATTGCATCTATCCATTCCGAGTATGGTTTTCTATATACTTGCCTAAAACCTCCTGCTTCACCACTATATTGCCGTAGTATTGGATCGACTACGCATTGATTTTGTCTTATTGGGATCACAATTGGTGGTGTGATTGCTTGAGCCGCCTGCACAACCTGAGGCATCATTTGAGGTATGTTTTGTTGCAAAGGTTGAATGCATTTGGTATTGGGGTACTGGGGGCTGTGGTATTAGCTGCGGCAATGGATACTATGATACTGGTTGCGGATATTGTGGAATCAGGTTTTGTGGTAATGGCTATGGATATTGCGAAACCAGGTTTTGTAGTAATGGCTATGGATATTGCTGAACCGGGTTTTGTGGTAATGGTTCATGGATATTGTGGCACTTGGTACCGCAAAGATTGGCTATGGTGGTGTTAAAATCCTTCTCGGGATCTTTGTATTATTTGGCCTAAACAAAGTTTGAGGGAGACTAGGTTGGGTAGCAACACCACCAAGCAACGCATTGTCATGTGATTGGTATAGAGTAGCATGATGAGGAACCAAATTTGCATTAATTGGTCCAGACAAATGAACCTCGTTAGCTGCTGTCTGACCCATGTTGGTATTTTCATTCCTCTGTGATAAATTAACCACGTTACCTTCACTGTCGCTGCTTGGTCGTACGCTTGACCTACCAACGTGTTTTATCCTCTCTGAAGAATCCTTACTGGTGCAAGAGGCATGAGTTGTCCTGCGGTTTCACCACCAGGGAGCGTAACAGTGAGCTGTCCAAGAATTCCAACTATGCCGGTAGGAACAATAGGAACAATTTGTGACTAGGTAGAACTCATCGATAAGCTTTGCCTGCCAGTAATCTCCTAGACCGTATTAATAAACAATGGCCTAACAATATCAGCCACACATCTAGTAACTAGATTAGTTAGATCGTTGTGTTGTTGTTCCATAATTCTTCTCATAGTAGTAAGCGTAATCGGATTTGGTTCCAATTGCTTTTTCTGTTCTTCAATAAGGTGTCTAGGAATATCTATCTCCCCTACTTGTCTTTGTTCCGCCACTGTCTGTCCATTCGATGATTCTGCACGTGTCACCCGCTCCATGGCAGGATTTGGGGGTACACTGCTCCCCCGCAACATTGTTATTTTGATCCAATTAGCTCTAACTCCTCGCTCATGCCATTGTTACTCCTCCAATTGACCAAATAGGTCTCACCTAGCGTGCCAAAATTATGTTTTGCCAAAAATGGTTCCTACGATAAAATATAATTCATCGAAAGTCGCTTTTTTGATTTTTAATGAGAGGAGACCGGGTTCTAAGTCTAATTTTCGATAGGGGTGATCCAGCGTGAACAAAGAATCTGATTGTCCCGATTGATAATACAAATTTCACACAATGACGAAATTTGACTTAAATTTATCTAGGACTTAGACAAATCCGTCCAATTATTGGTAGCGTCCGAAGTTCTTCAATGTGATATTACAAAGTTACTGACTTGGAACATAAATAGCTATAGCTACGGAAACTAAACTAAAGGTGCGATACTGAAAAGTAAAGATAAAAAGACGGAATTTTGGTTTTAATCAAAGTTTTTCAATGCTAGTAATATGAGTTCATAATGATCACGAGAAAATGAAGACGAGAGAGACAGAGATCACCACAGCATGGTCGCATCATTATCACAAAGAGAACGTGCGATGTTCAGCTTAACTTATTGACAATAAAGTCTCTGATTTTTTTTCTTCAAAAGTAATCGTGCCATGCGCGAGGACTTATAACAACTTGAGAGTACAGCTTTGTCCTAAATATTCTGATGGTCACTAAAAGAAAGTTTGATTGTGCAATCTCAAACTTATCATGTGTACTGAGCAAAGAAAAATTATCTATTTGTTAGCATATTGAAAGCAGGTGACAGAATCCTTGCCCAGATCTTTTGATTTTTGTCCTTTTCTCCACCAAAACGAGATCAGAAAAACCTTCCCCTACGACTTTTTAATTGTTGAAACGCAAATGGAGTTATTTGCCTCGAAAGTCTATTATCCAAAGTGGTAGTTGCAATATTCATAGGAACCTTTTTGGTACAGAATCTAGTGAAAGGATGCTGAGATTAAAGAACCGACCTTTTAAGTATGGAGAGATTTCAACAATCACTGGGAACTTTGGACGAGTGATTGGTAAAGGTGGCTTTGGAAAGGTATATCTTGGTACACTAGATAATGGCACCGCAGTTGCTGTGAAGATGATCTCTGAATCATCAAGGCAAGGGTACAAGGAATTTCAAGCGGAGGTTAGATACGATGATGCAATCATATTTCCTATTAAAATCAATTTATGCTGACAATTACACAGATGTTCGTTCATAAACTTCCTCTTTGACTCTTCTCTGTATTCGTTATAGTAAACACACTCTTTATGCTGCACGCGCAGCTCTCAATGATTCTTCACAACAGAAACTTGGTTTCTCTGTTTGGATATTGCAACAAGTCCAAGCACATGGCATTAATATATGAATACATGGCTAATGGAAATTTATGGCAACATTTATCAGGTGCGTATTTATCTTCTTTTCTATTGTTTTCTTCTTTAAATTAATCCTGTAGAACTCTGTTTCTTGCTCATAGTTAAAGCTAAGATGCATCCAACAGGGGACCATCCGAAGGTTTTGACATGAAGTAACAGACTACAAATATCTCTGGATGCAGCACAAGGTACACAAATGAGATATCCTCAGTTGTAGGTTTTTTCCCATCATTGCTTTGGCATTGTTTTTACAAGTTTTTTGCGAGGATTTCAGGTTTGGATTATTTGCATAATGGTTGCAAGCCATCCATCATCCATAGAGACATGAAGACTACTAACGTCTTGTTGAACGAAGAACCCAAGCCAGAGTAGCTGATTATTGCCTGTCTAGCTTTTTGCGATTGAAAATGACTCTCATGTGTCAACTTTTCCTGTGGGCACTTTTTTGGCTACCTCGACCCTGAGTAATGGCTAAAACTTCATATTACTGTTATGGTTCAATTCGGGATCTCAATATGCATATACATATTGAAATAGCTTAGGATTTCATCTTTGATATGAAGATCCGTACTTTTTTTCCTCCTAGGATTCATTCCTCTGGGAACTCCAACAAGAAGAGCAATGTTTATAGTTTTGGAGTCGTACTATCTAAGTTGATCACGGGCCGACCCACAATAATGAGAAGTCAGGATGGCAGTGCTAGCATGCACATACTTGAATGGTTGATTCCGATCGTTGAAAGCGGTGATACACAGAGCATTATGGATCCAAGGCTACAAGGAGAATTTGACTTCAACTCGGCTTGAAACTAGTGGAGATTGCCATGTCTTGTACACAACCAACGGCAATTCAAAGGCCGGATATACATCAAGTATTATTGGCAGAGTTGGAGTCTTTGGTGAGCAAATCAAGTGGTCCCTTTGAAATGACCTCCTTGGAGCTCCCATCTCACGAGGTCCCTCTCGCAAGGTAGCAGAACTTTTCCATACCAGGAAGGCTCGCTTCTTTTTAGGTTAGAGATTTTTTTTTGTTCTTTAATTGCATCACCCATTTCCCTTTTCTTTCTGTCATTGAATCTTCCAAACTCGCTGTCTAGCAATGATATCCTGTCGTCCTTTGAGGTTGTTTTTCTCCATTTATTATGTCAGTTCATGGCATTCCTAATACTGCGAAAGTAGGAACCCCATGTTGAGTTTTGGGGAGGTGGATGGATAGTTGGGGCTATCCATGGATGGGGGTAATCGGCTTGAGCAGGCCCACCCTCCCTGCACGTTCCTGGAGTTCAGCTGAGACTTCAGTTTGAGTCCACACCATTGGATAATTAGCAACTTGTGGGACACCTAAATTTTTGCAAACCCATTGCATAAAAAATTAGGGATTACCCTGATCGGGACAAGTGTAAAAAAGTCCTAAACCTATTTCATTTATGCTAATTTAGTCATAAACTTTTAATGGTGCCAATTTAGTCTTAAACCTTTTGACCTAATTCCAATTTAGTCTTTATTACTAACGTGGATGTTAACCGATCTACATTCCACTATTGACGTTATCGTAGACAACTTTCAATAATAATGTAATATTTTTTCTTTTTTTTCTTTTATTTTTCCTTTTTATTTTCTTCTACCTTTGCTAGTGGACAGCTCAATTAAGAAGAAAATAAAAAAGAATAAAAAATCAATAAAATAATAAATTTTTTGGAAACATTTATAAAAAGTAAAAAAAAAAAATTATTTACGTTATCACTTTACCGCATCATGAGGATGGTTGGATGCACCGATTGGACCGCCAAGTTAGCGATGTCCAATCAAAATTAGCCGGAATGAATACATTGGCAATTTGTTAAAAAGTTTATAGCTAAATTATCAAATTATTAAAAGATTTAGGACTAAATTGGCACAATTAAAAATTTTATAACTAAATTTGCTAGTTGTCAAAAGATTTAGAATTGAATTGATAAAATTGAAAGGTTTAGGATTTGATTGGCGTTGTACAATATGTTTATGATTTTTGAACAATTTTCCTCACCCCCATTACCTTCTTAATTTCGCATTTGAAGCCCCAACCTTTCGATGGTAGCCTATTGTCCCATAGGATCGATTTATCCCTCTTTAACTTTCAAAATCACTTTTATTGCATAACTATGTCTTACCTCTATCTTTGAATGAGCATTTTCAGGCCCTTTTTCAATTAGTGTGAACAAGAAACAATGATATGTATAAGGTGATAGATGCATGGTGTTTAAGGTGATCGGTCCGAACCATGATAATGTTCTTTGATATCGATAATTTGTGTGGTGGTCATTGGTAGCAACGAAATTTCAAAGCTAGAAATTCTTGCCAACCATGTATAAATCATCTTGGATCAATTGTTTCTGGCCATGCCAAATACTGAAAATATGAGTCAAAACTCATCATTATCATAATTTACCGAATTGATTTTTACGGCGGTGCCTCTAGCCGAATGGAAGAAGTTAATTTCACGACGTATAATAATAAATAAATCAGCGCGTGACAGGATGTATAGTTTTCAAATTTATCAATGGTCCACCTGTCATCAATCAAAAGCAGTCTATCGACATTGATTGCGGTACTAGTTTTTTGTCCCATTTTTACTAAATTCTTTTGTCCCATGATTGCGGTACTTTTTTTTTTTGGTTAAAGATTGCGGTATTTTTTTTTTGTCAAAGATTGCGGTACTTGACTTGACACATATGCGGACGAAGACCTAGCTGCAAGTCTTAGTCTTCTTGTATTATAGCGATGACTCAGTCAACTCTGAACCGAAGATGGGGTCGTGTAACCTCTTAGTATTTCCCATAGAAGAAGAAACTAATATCCAATAATTGTCATGTTCAAATTGGATTCAAATTCATGGAACTTATGGTCATGTTCTCCAGATATATCAAAATCCTATTTACCGTCATTGGTGGAAACTGTTTTTCTATATGAATATAAAGTGCACAAACGGAAAAAGGAGGAAACGAAATACTTAGTAGCAATGAAATATACTGGGCCAAAGCCACTAAGATCAACTACAGCCTTCTCGTTTTCTTTGCTTGCTCCTTTAGCCTTAGGATTTGTCCTTGTGGTTCACAGCCCGACAAAATACAGGCATCTCTCTCTCTCTCTCTTATCCGTATCAAGCAAAGTTTCTGAGTAACTGTGCTTTGCGTGTGATAAGAACATTATAAGATTGAATGCTAACAAAATATTGACTCACTCAATATACCAGACATCGAATTGGCACTATATAAAAAAGTTTAGGACTAAATTTGTATAAAAAAATTTATGATTAAATTGGCATCAATACAATAATTTTAGGACCTTTTGACAGTTTTCCGTAAATTCTTGCCAACCATGAAAATGTGAGCCAAACAAAACTCATCCTCCTGTTAATTACTCTTCCTTCTCATCATTTACCGTACGATTTTTCATGGCGGATGCCTCTAGCCGGACAAAAAATAGTCAATTTCATGGTGTATCATGATAATGATGTGTGTAAAAAAAAAAAAATTAGCGCACAACGTGATGTATTTTTTTTTCGAATTTACAATTGACAATATGTGATCAATCAAAAGCTGTCTATTGATGTTTCTATTGGTTCTTAGACTTTGATCCATTTGCAGACGAAGACCTAGCTGCAAGTCTTGGTCTTCTGGCATTTGAGCCATGACTCAGTAAACTATAAACTAAAGAAGCTTCAAGATGAGAGTACTGCGCGGGCGAACAAGTGCACATGAGGTCGTGTGTTACTTCCTATCCTCTTGGATTTTTCAATAGAAGCAGAAAATAATTTTTTGATAAATATCGCCTGAACCCGGGTCAATCCAGCGATAGTATGAAGAGCACAAAAGGAAAATGAGGATACAAAATACTTCGTAGGAATGAAAAGTCCTGGTCCATAGCCATTAAGATGATGTCGGTTGGTCGTACGGAGAGCTCACAATATAAATATAAGTCGTGCATACATATTATCTTCCTCACACTTCTCTCTTCGACAATCTCCACTTCTCGATGACAATGGCAAGATCGTAGCTGAAATAAAAGGTACTCCACTTCCCGTATTGACAACACACACCTGTATATAATCTGCTTGGGAGGCATACATGATCTCCTCGTACCAAAACTTAGGGTAGTAGATAGTGACCCAATATGTAACATCGATGTATACGTCAAATGTGGGTGATTCATCTTCCCCATCATGTTGCCATATGTCGCGACCTACAACCCCTGATCGTGGGTCGAGGCCAAGAGATATTTGTCAAGGACCGAGGCACTCCTTTAGCCTCATACCCTCACGTGACGAGAATTGTCTAATTTATTCATTCGATTGGAGTCGTCACTAACCATGATCAAGGGTCGGCTAGAGACCCTGCCCTAACTAAGACGCGGGAGTGTTGTCTTGACACGGGCAGAAACCGGAGATTCCAAAATTCGGGGACTTAATTACACTAGTGATCTACTAGTGCCCTTTTGATACCTAAACTTAATCACCGCAAAACTAACGTACTCATAAATTCTATCGTAAAAGTTAAGATTCCACCCAACCGCTCTAAAAATAGAAAATAACAATCAATGTATGAAAAT